>VZRV01006047.1:495121-722107 GCA_013398115.1 Falcunculus frontatus
CCGGGGCCGGGCGGGGGTCGGGCCGAGCCGGGCCGGCTCCCCGCGGGCTGAGCTCTGTGTGTGCCGTTGCAGAGGGAGAGCCGGGCGAGGGCCGAGAGCCGTTCGAGCTGCCGCGCTTCTGGGACGCGCTAGGTACGGGCGGGGAGCGGCCGGGCCGGGCGGGGCCGGGGCGGGGCAGGGCTGCTGTCCCCGGCGGGTCTCCAGCTGTGGGGCGTGCCCTCCGCTCATGGAGTCGCGGAATCGTCAAGGTTGGAAGAGACTTTTATGATCATCAAGTCAAACCGTTCACTCAGCGCTACCTCTGTAACCCCGAAACCACATCAGTGCCAGATCCAGCCTCCTAAACATCCCCAGGGTTGGCGACTCCACCATCTCCCAGGCCAACCTATTCCAATGCCTGGCCACCCAAACTCTGGTCACCAAACACTCCAAGGTGTGGCAAAGCAGCGGCCGATATTGAACTGTTGATACAAGATTTATAAAGGTCTGTGTTAAAGCCTCCTGGCATATCCTGGTGAAGGGGTCATGAACCAGGATGCAGACTGGGGTTCTGGATATCACTACCAGCCAAGTGCAAAAAAAAAGTAGAGGAAAAGCAGACACAGGACACAAGCAACATGCATGGCACAAATGCACCAGGGAATTTTTCTTTGTAGTGGGATTTAGTTTATGTGTTTGTATGGCTTGGGTGTAATGGTAAGCAAGTAGTAGCATCAGAGCTGTTGCTCATCAAGCTACTCTGTTCTTTTATCTTTTACCTGAGTTACTTTCTCTTCTTTTGCTCCCATTGGATTTTTTTTTTTAGGTCAGACATTCCAAGTAACGTCACAGGAAGCTACAAAGCTGAGTCTGGCATTCTCAAGGCCTCCACTACCTTCTGCAGAGGTGAGAGAAAACCTCGACAGACTATGAAATTGCAGTGTGTGTGACAAGCTTCAGGTATTTCTTGGTTCACTTGACTAAATGGGCTGCATATTATAAAGTGTATTAACATAATCCAAGAACTGCCCAGAGAACTAATTTCTGTAAGATAGGAAGACATACTAAATAGAAATATTCTTATATTCTTTAACAGCTACAGCTGGTTGCTGATAGAGACAAAATATTGGAGAATACAGACCTTAGGTCTAACAAAAAATATGCTATATTTTTTGCTATTAATTGAGAGAAGTTTATCATGCAGGTGTTTGGAGGAGAGAAAAAAAAAGACCTCCAGTTCAGAATAATGATCTAAGTTACTTTTTCCTCTCTGATGTGTGACCACCACACCAGGGAGTGTTTTATTACTAAATCATGAGGCAGGTTAAGATGCATACAGCTTGCTTACTGTGCCTTCTTCTCATGCTGTATTTGTTTCTCAAGTAGACTGGTTGTTGCTATTCTTCCCTTTTCTCTAAGCAGTCTGAAAGCCAATGATTGCTTGTGAGGCTTCCTAAATGTGGTGCAGCTGTGTGCTACTCGTGGGTGATCCTTTTGCCTCTCCATTTTCAGGATTGCCAGAAGTTGAGTGAGGATGTCCAAAATGCCATTCTTGCAGTTGCCACAGTGTACTACTGGCTCCCCAAGGGCCAAGGTGAGACAGTGACAGCAAGGTAGTCACCATCATATAGGATGGTGGTTCTTTCACCACCACTGTATAGAGGAAGCCAGTATTTCAGAGCCTAATATGAGGTCTGGTATCAGCAAGTTTTAATTAGAATGTTATCCCATTATCAGCTATTCTGTAGACTTTGAACGTGTTTATGAGTGAACTACTTGTCTGCTGCTGCAGATTTCCATCTGTGGGAGAGTGATAATATAGGAAGTTGTGTGGTTGATTGAGCATTGGAATTTATGAAGTGTTGAAATCCTTGTCCAGAGTTCTTTTGGAACTGGGAAGCATTTTGCTGTCTTCAAAATAGATGTAACTTCATTTATACAGTGTATCCACACAAACAGAGCAGTCTGTGTGTTCATCTTCAGCAGTTGCTTTCTGTCAGTGTGACTTTGTGTCAACTTTCTTGCTCTTTTTCAATCTCAACCAGGTACTACTCTTCGGAAGATGGTTCGAGATGCTACCACTGAAGTAGTGGAAGGGATGATCCAACTCACGGACACAATTCTCAATGCCTCAGCGGAGAGGTTGTAATTTTCAATTGCATGATTCTATAATTTTGTGATAATTTTTGGGAAAGAAGGGAAGAAAAAGTTACAAGTGTCCTTGTTAGGAAGCAGCAAGGGCTTTACACAGATGTGGCATACTAGTGACAACCTGGTTGGTGACATCTTTGCAGCAGAGCTTTGCCTAGTGTGCATCGTCTTTGGTGCAGAAAATTAAAACACAGTCTAGCACGGTGGTGTTATTGACTAACTTCGGGGGTTTTATTTTGTTTCAGCTTGTCTCAGGAACAGCTGATATCAACTGGAGGTGTGTGGGAGGCCTGTGAGCAAGTGTCTAACCTGCCACGAGGTGAGTGTTGTAAATGCAGAGCAACAGAACTAGGACATGTTGTCTTGGAATATCAACAGATTTTGCAAGGGCATTCCGGCTGGTACAATGAAGGCTGAATGACTCAAAAACTTGACTGATTTTGAAATGTATAAGCTTGGAAACCAGGTCAGATTCTTTGCATGACAACAGTGCAGCTCTGAGCTCTGCAAAAAGTTTGATCCTACAGTGATTGCAAACCTAGATGAAGGTTGTTGCCAACTGATTGGAAACAGTGGGATGCTACAGTTTTCATCCTTTTGCTTTTGCAGATAACCAGGCAGCAGTTGTGTCGGCTCTGGCTGCATGTCTAGGTGTGGTCAAGGATGCTGTGGAGGAGATGGAACATGTAAGGATGCCCCTAAGCCTTAGAGGAACCTATGATTGTGGATTCATAGACTCAGAATATTGTGAATTGGAAGGGATACACAAGGATCATCGAGTCCAACTCCTGGCCCTGCACAGGATGACCCCAACAATCCCACCATGCTCCTGAGAGTGTTGTCCAAATGCTCCTTGAACTCTGGCAGGTTTGGGGCTGTGACCACTTCGCTGGGGAGCCTGTTCCAGTGCCCAACCACCCTCTTTGGTGGTTCAGTGATGAAACACAAGAATTATATTACATACAGGCTTTTCTATAAATTTGTTCTGACATGACCTAGATTATTGCTTTATGCATGAATTTTAACAAGTTTTTATTCTCAAGCCTGGTTTACTCTGTATAAGATTTCCATAAAGCCATGTCCTGAACTGGGGAGTGGGGAGGCTATTTGGGTTCATGTAAGAATGGCGGTATTCACCAGGTTCTTGCTGTTTGCACTGTTAGAGTGGTGGATTAGTTTTTCTTAATCCAGTCTTTTTAGGATTAACCGACTGAGATTCCTCCATGAATTATTTGTAGGATGTCTAGATTATGCTCTCCCTTTCCTCCTGGGTGTTGTTGGAATTGATGTTAGGCTCTGGGTTTTCAGTGCCTTTGTGTTCTCAGGCACTGGTGGAAGGGCAGGATCCCTATGGGGACATCATGGAAGATGAAGAGCTGGGCTTTCGGGGCAACAGAGACACGTATTGGTCAGAGGCTGACCGGCAGCTGCTCAGCTCCTGCATGGGATTAATGAAGGCTTCTAAAGCTTGCCTGAAGAAGGTCTTGGCTGCAGTGAAGGCCCATGGCAAAGCTGATTCTCCAGAGCAGATTGCTCAGCTGGATGACCTGGCAGACATTGCTAATGAGATCAGTCCGAGGTAAGCAGGGCTCTCCCCATGCTGCCTTTCGCTCTGGAGCAGTCCTCGTCTTTCTTGAGGTCTTGAGTGAGGAGTGGGAACAACCTTTATGATACTGGAGCTGTGAGCAGGTGGTGGACACAGGTGTGGTGGGAAGACTGTTACAGCATAAACTCTTGAGAGTTGTGTAGGTCAGGAGAGGAACACACACTGCAGTTTGGGGTGGAGCTGTGACCATGTCTCACTCCACGGTGAGAGGGACACAGGTGGCTGAGAAGGCAGTGGGAAGCATCCATAGATTGGACATCTCCTTGTTGTTCCTGACCTGCATTCAGGGTGGGTGCAGGCTTTGACCAGGATCTGTGAGTTGTGCTATCAAAACATTTCTACCTTGCTCCCCTCTTCTCTGTTCTAGTGTTGATGAGCTGGCACTGAGCATGTACCCACCTGTGAACCCCTTGGCTGTGCGACTTAATGTGAGTATCTGCAGTACTGATACCTCAGTATCTGAGTATCTGGGACAGTGACCTGGCTGTAGGGAACAGGAAGAAATCAGATTGGAGGGGTTATGGGACTTTCAGGGAGAGATGGGTGTTAGTGACTGCTTCAGAAATAATTTCTTAGGGATGAAGAGTGCCCTTTGTTCTTGCACACTTTACTTCGTTCAGGTGGAAACATTGTTCATCTGTATCTTTTCAGGGAAGAGCATGGTCACTTGAAGCTTTAGCTCTGAATTGTAATCCATAGAGATTTCCAGTGATAGAACCTCTGGAAAGTGAGGTCTGTGGCTGCCTGTGTACTGCAGATGTGCTTTCTTCCTTGGGTAATGCAGACTTGCTCAAATAAAGTTATTTATGAAACGAAGAACTCTTACAGTCAGTGTATTTAAGCGCTGAAATGAGCTGCTCAGAGAAGCAGTGGAGTCTGCATCTTTGGCAACATTCAAAACTTGACTGAGCAATGCTCTGGCAACCTGGCTGAACTTTGAGACATCCCTTGCATCATAAATTAAGTACAAATCTCCTCGTATCTGGGATTTTTTTTATTCTTGATCCTGGTTTCATGCCTTTGGCCAGTGGCTTGATTTTTTTTGGAATAAAAAATACATCAACTTGCATTAAAGTCAGTCACTTGTAACTTTGTACTTTAATATCAATTACTAATTTCTAATAGGCTTATTGTTTTTTAAAAAAAGCATTTTAATGTATGCTTTAAAAAACCGCCAGTTTTTTTTCCACCTGTCACAGCCAGCAGTAGGTTGGGAGGCACTTCCAGCATGGCAGTGACAGATAACTTCATTCTGGATCAGGATCAGTGGCAGTTTTATTCATTCTTGGCTCTTGTGCATTCCTATATTCCTCTTTCTTTTTCCAGTACTGCTCAGACCCTATTTTTCCTCACACTTGGCTCACCTTATTTCCCTTTTGTTTTTTTCTAGGCTGCTAAGTTGGCCTCAGTATTAAAGAAAGTCTTAGAGATTGCAAAGTGAGTATGAGCTACAGTTTTATAAGTGTGTGTGCCCTGCTATGAAGGTTGATGCCTTTCTGCCTCGTGTCAAAGATGACTCATTTCCAGACAGTAGATGCTGGCATTTTGGATGAATGATGATGTTATCTACCCACGAAGGGAATAAGGGAAGGATGCTAGGGATGCTAGCAGTTCCCTTGTTTTGGGTTTGGGACTACAGACGTGGCTGTGGGTTCTTCCTTGCTCAAAGCCCTCTGGGGCTAGGGCAGCCCTCTTTTAATGCTGTGTTTGTTCAGCACTTCACAATCCTCATGTGTTGCGTGGATGCATAGGTACAGCACACCCAGGAGGCTTCCCTAATGAATTTCCTCCACTTTTGCAGGACAAGCCATGTATGTCCACCATCAGAAGAAGGCTGGGTGCAGTTTCTAACTGGTGCAGTAGATCACAATATGAACAAAGTCAAGAACTTCACACAGGGTCAACTTTAGCTCTTCTGTGCCTACATGTGTTGCTGCCACTGGCTCTGGCATCTGCATTTCCAGTGAACTTTGCTGTTCTTCAGCTGCTTGGAAAACTATGAGAACAATGTTGGAGAGAACTTCACTGCTGCTTGGAAAAACTTCTCCAGGAAGTTGCCCTTTGCCGGGCCAGAAGGTGTCGTTTTGCTTGGATTCTTGGGATGATGCACTGCTGCATCTTAGTATGCCCCATTCTTCAGACATTACTGTGGGGTTCAGAGAAAAATAAAATATTGCTAGATTTACATTAGTTGCTTTATCTGTCTTCAGAGGGCAAAGGATATACAGAATGAAAGGGTCTTGCTTCTTCTGCAAGCAGCCCGGTGAATAATTATAAAATGTGCTGCACTGCTGCTATTTCCTGTCTAACCTTAGAGAGCAATGAATGAGCTTTCTTTTTTTTATTTCCTCAGAAAGCAGCAGAAAATATTGTTTACTGCCTTACCAATGTCAAAGATCTGTAGGAGGAGAAGAGTATGTCCCTAGAGACATGCTATATCATCACTTTAAAGTCCCAGGATATCCTTTACTTTGTCACAGGTAGGGCAAAATACTAAGCACTGGTGGCGTGGTGAGAAATGCAACATCTGCTTGAGCATTCAGTCCATCTTCTCACAGTGAAGTTCAAGTTCTGAAACTGGAGAATGGACATAGTGGCAGATGGGAGAGGGTTGAGTTTGTGCAAATAATCAAAATCAGACATGGTTTTAAATACAACTTTTATTAAACTGTTTACATCTATGCTTGCCTATGATCAGGGCACAGATCATGACCACTCTTTTGTAAGCAGGACAGCGGGACTTGCTCTGAGTTGGGCCTCAGGCAGCTGCAATGTTGGTAGTTCTGTAGCTCTTCAGGTTCTGGAGCTGGAGGCAGGTAAGACGTGCAGTGAGTCTCCTGGGCCCTGCTCGGGTGGGGGTGAATGGGATCTGCAGCTCTTGAGTGCTTTTAGCTTGCACAGAGCCCAACCTGAAAAGAGAGAAGTGATTATACAGCAATCACACCTCTTTTGCTTTTGCTTTCCTGGGTCTGGGATGTGCATTTTCTAGACAGAATTGTGGTGTCAAAAAGAAGGAAAGAAGAAAAAGGAAGTTCTTGGATCAGTCAGTTTGCACTTACCTGTAATTCCTTTGTCTGTAAATGAGCCCTCGCCCTGTGACTGCTATCACACACTGCTCCAGGGGTTCCATGAGGGGGTTCTGGAGGCTGATCTTTGCTGTGCTTGGCTCATACTGTACCATGTTTTCTGGGAACTGTTGAAAGAAGGAAGTGAGCTGAAACTGAGAGAAAAAATTACATTCTTCTATGATTAAAGGGAGATGCATAATTTTTCGGTGCTTGAGCTGCCATTTGCCCGAAGAGGCAAAGTCCAGCTTAATTTCTTCTGCTCTAGTTTCTCAGATAGCCCCTGAACCCAGCAGAATTGTTTTGCTGCTTATGATTATGAAAGCTGTTTTCTCCCTACTGCAGTGGCAGAATGACAGCCCAATCTTACCTCAATGGTGAGAGGGGAATCACAAATGCTGATCTCTTCCTGTGCCAGGTACATGTAGAAGGAGTCCTCGTCTCTCAGCACGGCAGTCAGCCTGAGCAGATGGTTCTCTCCCAGCTCTTTTCCAAACCGTGTGTAAGGCACAGAGACCTGCAGGTTATTGACTGGAATAGAGTGGTGAAATAACAGATGATGAGTGCAGTCTGGTCTTTACCTGTATGACACTTAGGAGTGTTCAGTGCCCAAAATTATCCTAAAAGCTGCAGCATTTAAATGCTTAAGTGACCCCAAGTGGATTTGCAGATTGGAAATCTCTAAGGTGATGTTGCCAAAGTGTTTTATTTCACAGAATGGGTGAGGTTGGAATGGACAATAGTGGATCATCTGGTCCAGCCTCCCTGCCCAAGCAGGGTCAGCCCAGGGCACATGGCACAGGATTGTGTCCAGTTGGTTCTGGAATATCTCCAATTGGGGGCACTCCACAATCTCTCCGGGAAATCACCTAGAATCAACTGTTCAGCAAACCTTTTGTAAATCAATGGCTAAGAGTCGTTTTCTGAAATGAGAGCACTAGAGGACTTTTCTAGCCATGCACCCAGCAGAGTCCTTACCTGAATTATTTTGGAGGTTAAAATGAAACTCTTCCTTCCAAAGCTGGGCAATGGGCACACCGTTATAATGTAGAGCCTGGATCCCAACCACCAGGTGAGTAGCCTTTTCACCGCCACTGTGGTTAAACACTTCAATGGAAAGTGTCATGTCTTGCCCCAGTTGCAAAGAGCTATTCGACTGGAAGTGGATGAAAAGGTTAACTGGCTCTTCAAGAGCAGTAGGAATGGAAATAAACTGTGTTGTGCTGCTACTGCTGGTTGTCTCAAGTTCCATCAGATTTCTGTAGGCTTTGTCAAGTACTTTTTTTTCCTGGATAGAACCTGTCACAAAAATAAAGGAAGCACATACTTTAGTATTCTTTCTTTTTCACTAGTGAGAAGCAGCAGGAGAATGGCGTTGATTTCTCCTGGTAGTACTGTAGATAACTGTTCCTAAGAGCATAGAGAGATGTCCTTTTGTGCTTCTGGTTGGATCAGTTTGACAGCTTCAGCTGACAGGATGTGCATTGGATGTACCTGACAGATTCTACTTGGGAATAGTTGTCACAGTTTTTAAAACACCTTGGTGCTAACATCTCTCAGAGTAGAGGAGGAAGCTGCTTTTTTGTTGCTGTAGCTAAGGCACAATTCCATGTTCTCATGTGCAGAGGAGTTGCAGTTGTCTCCTGCAGCCATGGAGCCAACAAGCCACAGGTTAAGATGGGGTGGTCGAGTTGGGCCAGGGAAACAGCACTCAGATTTTGAAAAAGGGAGCTACTTGTTGAGGGAGAGATTTAGGCAGTATCTGAGAGCACAACAGTCCTTTTCAGAAAGCTGGAGTCTGAAATATATCTATATTTGTATTACAGAGGTAATGGGAGGTGGATGTACAGAGTGTAGAGATAACAGAAATCAGAAAAGGTATTCCAGACATGAAAGTGCCTGGTGAAGAAACACCTGGCCTTCTAGAGACCTTAATGCCATTAAGCAGGGTGACATTTGGGAGATGACCTCTGCTTTGGCTCTGTAGACAGGGAGGATTATGTGCTCTCGTGCCACTGAAGAAGGGGAAGTAGTGAGAAGTGGATGACCTTGGTGTTGTGGTTTGGCTCTAGTCTTTTAGTCCTCACTTGTAACAGTGGCAAGGGATGTGCTCAGCCCCGTGCCTGCCCCATACCTTCAGGGTACTTGTAGTTGTGTGTGATGTCCTCACAGCGTTCACTGCCAACGCTCTTGGTGCTGATGTTGTTACCCGTGTATTTTGTGCCACCAAAAGCTGGCTTGAGGGTGTCATCTGCTTTGTGTATCCAGACCTGACACTTGGCATTGATGGCAGCAAAGAAGTAGCAGACATCATAATCAACTTGTGTATCCCCTTCCTTGATGGCATGAACAGGGGCTGGCCCACAGAAGGATGGACCTGAAGAGAAAATGTGGCCCAGTTAAGATTCAGGTGCTTTCCCAACTAAACCCATCCCTAGTTTAGACCTATACTGGTGAAGTATCTGGTTTAGCAGGACATTAGGAAGCAGTGATTGAGCTCTTAGACCTACATGAGCTGCACAAACCAAACAGATAAATGATAGTTTTATGCCTAAAGTCAACAGGGTGAGTGAGTTCCTGTCCTTTTGCATCCTTCCACTGGAAGATAGGAAAGGGAGGAATATTGAGCTACTTTATTTGCCCCCTGCTTCACTTCCCCCCTGCTTCACTCTCCCCCTGCCCTTGCTCAAGCCCATCTGTGAAATCTTACCTTTGCTTTTTTCCTGGCAGGTGGCATCCAATGCCTGCCACCCACTGTACTGTGGTAGCAAGTCTGTCCGAGCCATCCAGCATTCATTCCAAACGTGGAAGGTCCTGCAAGAGGCAGCAGCATGAGCTTATATCAAGGGACTGAGCCCTGAGGTACAGTAAAGCTTTTGCCAAGCCACTGCCAGTTAATGCTCCTTTGAAAGAGCTCAGTGCATTTTGAGAAGAGCAGAGGTCTGCGTGGAGAAAGAAGTGGAGTTTCTCCAGCTGGACTGGGCTATCATTCTTCCTTTGTGGGCCCTAGAAATAGGGCATTTCACTTGGAGTTGCGGCAGTTTATCAAGAACAGGTCATGTAGACAGGATCTCAGCTGAGCTGTCTCTTATCACCTCCCTGCAGCTGTTCTACTTCTTTCCTGTCCCTGTGCTTCATTTCCCACATCCAAGTAGTGTCTCAAATTCTTGCTTGGGCCCTGCCATGTGTTCTTACCAGACACGAGCAGTATTGTCCTGTGTAAGCAGTGTCCCATCTTCATCATAATATTCATCCACGCTCAGGCTGCTCTTGGTGTTGTGAGCCCACGTAAAGCCAGTGACCACCCTGGTAGGAATTCCCAAGCACCTCAGAACTGTGCAGAAGAAAGAGCTGTGAATCAGTTGTGCATCCTGCCCTAAGGGTGCCTTGGCTGGTAGATGTAGAGCCTCTTCTGGTGCTAGGCCTGTTAGGAATGGCACCACCCCTGCTGTTTGGACTTTGCAGGAGGCATTGCTCCCCCAGGAAATAGGATCTCATAGATGCATTCAATGAATGGCTATACTGATACTCTTATCTCAAAGGCAGTGATGCTGAGTGTTGATAAGGAAACTAAGGATTTGCCTCTCACCTAAACATTAATGGTTATGTTACTGGGATCTGTGTTAATCCAGGAATTTGGGCATATGCTAGAGGTCCTCTTTTGCTCAACACAAAAGTCTTTGAAGCAGCACTGTACCTGAACACAGGACAGCAGCAGACACCCAGCACTGCCCGTAGTGGACGGGCTGTAACTTTGCTGCAATCCACTGCCGGAGGATGGGGCTGCTTCCCAGCCATGTGGAAGAGGGTATCCCCTTAGAGTGTTGCCCAGGCTCACATTCTGTCAGGCTTCTAAACTCATTGCAGTTCAGCTGCAGAGAAGGAGGAGAGAAAGATGTATTAAGGAATTGCCTCTCTTTGGTAGGTCCACCTGATCCTGTTTGTGGAAGCTACTCCCAAAGCAGAGGAAACCAAGAGGACTTTTTTTGAGCAAAGCATGGAGGTCATGGCTGAGCAGAACAGGTGCAGCAGTCTCCTCTGAGATTTATTCAGTAAGTGCACTTTCACTGCTAAGAACTTCCTGCACTTTTCTGCTGAGGGAGTATCAGGACAGGCTGGAGGTGGGCAGGAGGTGTTGTTTGGAACAGGCTTCCTCTTTGGTCAGTGGTTTGGCCTGACTGGGGGTTGAGAGGTGCCCCCTGCTCGGGTCAGGGATGCTCTCTGCCCTCCTTACCATGGCAGCAACTGCTCGGCAGACGTGGACGGGGCTCTTGCGCTGGGCAGGATCCTTTTCTCTTTGAAAGTGCTCGCCTAGAGCCAGCAGTATGAAGCAGATGTCAACCATATCCTCCTCAAACTGAAACAAGAGCACATCATTTCAGGAAATGAATGTCTTCTGTTGTCTTGAGTCCCTGCAAGGGTTTGTGACTGTGCAGATTGCTTCTCCCTTTCTGCTGATAGTTTTAGGTAAGTGGGCTGTGGAGGAGAGCTCCAGGCAGAGATTCGCAGGGGGAGCTGAGGACAGACCTCCAACTGAAGGTGGGAAGTGCATCAGCATGATACTGTGACCCTGACTGAGGGAAATTGATGCTTTTCTGGAGTACTCTAGGTTGGCACAGAGGTATTTTTATGATCTGCTGGCAATAAAGTGGGATAGAATCCCACTCTAATCTATGGCTGTGTCAGATGGCCTTGCACAAACCGAAATATCTACTTGTCCTCACTTTATCTGTTATATAGAGACAGTATTATTGAGCTCTGTTAAATGCTTTTATACCTGTTGATGAAAGGAAGGCACACAAAGCTCAGGTACGGATCAATGCGTCTCTTTATAGAGGACAGCCTGAAAAGGAAGCTAAAATTACATGTACTGGGTTATGGGACTTCAAACACAGGTCCCTTTTCTCCCGCACAGTCTTAAACAAAGGTAATAGGTGCAGAGAACATGGAAATGGATAGAGCTCTTTAATAAGAGCATCCTGTACACACAAGATATATGCACCCTTCCTCTGCTGGTGGTTGGAAGAGAGCACAGACATATTGGACCTCTTGCTTACCTGACTGAAGTCCCAGGGTTGGGCCAGGACTGCATTTTCAGTCCCCTGGTAGATGATGCCATCTTGGTTTAAAATGTACTCCTGCCTCTGTGCCTCGTTAGCCAAGAACACCTCATCATCTAGAATAGTGGGGAAAAAGCATCAGGAAGAAAGCATTCCTGGTCTCAGATGCACTTGCATCTCTCTTACACCAGCAGATTCCACTGCACTTTGACCGTCCCTGGCATTCTGCCATGAAAAATACCACAGATAAGAAAGAAGAATTTCATTGTCATCTCTGTTTCCTTTTTCAAAAAAGGTCCTCCAGATCTAGGCTGTTGCACTAGCTGGCTCTTCTACTCTCCTGGCTGGTAACTTCTCTAATACTTAAAATCTCTATTATAAGAAACACTTCATCAAACATTTTTCCCTTAGCAGAAGGACGGGGCTCTTGCAGTAGAGTACTCTGGGGCAGAGACACAAGTGCTGAGGCAGGAATCTTTGAGCTTTATGAGCTCCTGCCTCTCTCCTGAGGTGCTGTGAGGAGCGGGGCAGGAGGAGCAGGGAGCACTGGGTGAGTCAGCCCCAGCCTCCCTCCATGGAGGCAGTGCCAGAGCACCAAAGCTGTTTTTGTGAAGTGACTGATCCCAGCCTGCCTTTCTTTTTCTGACCACCTACCTCGGCACCAGGGATTAAAGAGGAGGGTGAAGTTGCCCAGGAAATGGGAGGATTTGGAGGCACGTAAAAGCAGAGAGTACTGGCCAATGGGAGCATTGGCAGGTGTGTTCACACGCAGGGTCCAGAAGTTTGGGTCCTGTTCCTCCACTGCTGCACTCCACTGCTTCTGGTCTCCCAGGCTGGAGATGGGAAATTCAGTCCAGATTTCATCTTCTTTGTGATGATATGATCCTGCAGCCAAAGAAATCTGGTTGTGTTTATTCCAAGCATTGTGTTTATTTCTCACCTGTGCAGACTGCCGGGACCTTGTCTATTTCTGGAGCCGCAGCTCTCCTTGTGAGAGGGTCTTGACCCTTTAGCAGCTTAATGCCTACTGAACCTTCCTAAGGTCAGTATTGCACTCAGGCCTCCAAGTTTGAAAGTGAGATGTGCTTTCCGTAGATTTGTAGAAACCAGGAATGGCCAGAATGGTGCAGACCTGCTGTTCCTGGAATTTAGTGTCTTGTAACAAAAGTCACAGCCAAGTGCTCACAATATGGTAAAACAAACTGGGGCTGAAAGCTGCTGCCCTTCTCAGGGGTCTCACTAGAAAACACTCTGTAACAGAAAAATCTGTAGCAGGCCAGCTAGGTTTGAACATTCCTAACCCAGGAGAGATCTGTGAGTACTTTCAAATCATGGAATAGTGAACCTGTATTGGTTATTATGCTGCAGCGTCTCTTCTGGAAGGGATCTGGTTGTGACCCTGCAGCAGCAGGGGACTCTACTTCGCCTTAGATAAACAGTTCACTGGCCTCACATCTAAATGTGGGCACCCCTGTCTCTGGAGATGGCTTTTGCCCCCAGCTCTGTTCATCAGGTGGGTGGAGGAGCAGAGCTCTGGTAGGTTTGGTAATGGCATTACCTGTCTGTACGATGAGGAAGGTCCTCTTCATCTGCTGCAGGTAGTTGTGTATTGGAGTTGAGAAGCTCACAGTGATGGTGAATGGCTGTCCCCGCCTCACTATGAGCCTTTCAGTGCTGATTTCTTCAGTGTGGTGGTTTTTGTTGTTCTCTGGGATCATGAAATCGCATTTTTTCTTGCTCAGACCTGTAGTGTGAGAAGATATAGAATGAGTTTGGGCTGTGAGCTGCCTGCAGTCAGGCCCTGAGCCACGTTCTGGGGCACAGAAACAGCTGATCAAGTGTTTCTCCACTCAGACATTCTCCTGCTGCCTTTGGGACTTTCTGTCCTGTAATGGTAGGGGCCTTCACTCTGAGGCTGGTTGTTCTGGTGTTAAATGACTGTTGAGTTGCCTTTGCTTATACCTGACATCATTAAGTGCACTGGTGCAGACTTCACTGCTGGTTCAAATGCACAGCTGGATCAAACACCCGTTCTCCTACTTTGTACCACATTAGTTGACAATCCCATACCCAAAGGTGCAGGAGACAGAAAAGATCCTCCTCCTTCTCCTTCTCCTCCTGTCTCCTACACAGGCTTTTTACACATCATATGTTCTTCTGTCCAGCACCAGAAGACAGAAAAAAATTGTTGCGATTTCAAGCACCCAGTTACTCCCTGTTTTATCTCAGCCTTGGGGTCATCCTGACCTCATTTATCTCTTTGACTTGTAGCTCATCACTAAGATCCTTGGCCCTGTGGGTTGTAACTGCTGCCTTTATGTGGCACATGCTGTCACCTACCTCTCCTGGCTGACCCATACTCCTCCCTCTGTTGCAGCTAAAAAAAGTTAAAATCCACAGAGCATTTCTCTGCTATCTAAATTCATTGCTCCTGTGCTAAAGCCATAACTAATCTCTTTGAGGATTTCACTGGCCTGCTCTCTCCTGATGTCTTGTCCTCTGCTTTAATACCTTCTCCCATTGTGGCTGTCCCTTCTGTGTTTGTTGGGGAATCCCACTGGATTGTGTGCTTTGTTTGTCATTCCCCCATATACATTTTTTCCATGTGATGTTTTCAGTGAATGATTCTGGTCTGGCTTTCAAATCCCTTCATAGCTGTCCCAGTTCACAGCCCTGCACCAGTTCAGGCTTTATGGAGCCAGCTCTGATCTCATCTATTTTCTTCTCTATGATGAAGATGTCTCTTCTGGCTGTCTTGTAGAATAGTGAGTGATGTGGAATCTGGCTCCTTCATCATATGACTTTTCATGCATCCCTCTGTCACTTTCTTCAAGGTTGCCTGGAACCTGGACTGTTTCCCTGAGCCAGGGGCTCAAACACTTGGTCATTTCTCTGCTTCAGTTGTGTAGTCTGCTTAATCCCTCCCACCCCCCCATTCCCTATGCTGAGAATTCACTTACCTTTGCTCTCAAGCTCTTACCTGTCTGCCTTAGCTGCTTCTGGCTGCTTCTCAGACTCCTCTCCAACATTGATACTAGCTTTTTTATGCAGTCTGCTGTGCAAACTGAGCTCCCTAAGCCTTTAGAGCACTTGGCTCCTGCCCTGTAAGCTCAGCTCTTCCACAAGCCTCATGAACACTGTCTTGGAGCAAGAACAGTTGTCTCTTCCTGACACACAGCTGGCAAATGCTTGGAACTAACAAAAGTGATTTTTGCTTACCTTGGCCCATGGCTGGTTCCGGGTACCATGAAAGTCCTCAGCCTCTGCTTGCTCTCTTGGGCAATGGCTCCTTCCTCCAGCTCTCTTAAAAACTGTGCTCTTGCAAAGTTGTTTGCTTGATTTCTTTGTACAGGGTGGGACGTGGTGTTGCCACCTTTCCAGCTTATCTGGTGTGCAGATGTTGAGGACTCTTTTATCTCTCGGACCACACTGAAGACACGCTACAGATGAGGTGAAATTACACAGCGGGATGTGAAGCATTTGGAGACAGCCAGTGACAATTCCTTCAAGAAGCTGTGCACTGGGGATCCCAGAGGAGGAAATGCAAATCTCAGTATGGCTCTAAACAATGCACAGAATGCAATTCAAATGCAAGTATTAGAGAGCTGCTCTCCAACATTGACCCCAAGCTACTTAGATCCTAAATCCTTCAAGGAGTTAAAAAGAATAGTCAATACATCCATTGCTCTTGTGCCTAATTCAGAAAAGTGAAACCACTTCAAAATGAGAAAATGTGTTAAAAGAAACAACTAAATTTGTGTAGCTTAATGCAGATTATTTAAAAATGTTGCACTGGAGGCTTGGACTAAATACATTCTTAAAGCTGCAGTAATATAAAAGGAATGTCACTGGATTGATAATAATTCGTCAAAGACAGGAAATAAGACATCAGAAATGAACAGCTTTCACTGTGGAGTGAGTCATCAGTAGTTTTGCAGAAACCTATGATCTCCAACAAACTCAAGAATAATTTGAGAAGTTGATTACATAATATAGTCCAGTGGGTTTGGTGTTTTTCTTAGTATTTCCATATTAAACTTCACAATTGTTTGCTTACGTGCGTCATTTAAGCTAAATACAAACTCTCTTGAGTTTTAGGTTTTTACAGCATAGCCTTAATTGTATAGATTCACTTTCACAGAATAATTTCAGGGTGGTTGAGGTTGGAAGGGACCTCAGAGGTCATTTTGTCCAAGCTCCTGCTCAAGCAGAGTCACCAAGAGCTGCTGCTCATCTCTTGTAGTGCTGAGCCCAGCTCTGAGCACAGCACTCCAGGTGTGGCCTCACCAGTGCTGCATAAAGGCAGGAATCACCTCCCTTGACCTGCTGGCAGTTCTTTACCTAAGGCACCCCAGGATATCGTTCCTTTCTTTGAGGCAAGAGCAGGCTGCTGCCTTATGTGAGCTTTGACTGCTCTGACTTTTATTAGGAAGCCTGGAGGTCACCAGAATTGCAGAAATTGGGAACACTATGTATAAGGACATCAAAGAAATCTTCCAGAAAATTCTGTGCTTATTGTCAGCATACATTTTTCAGTATCAATTATGTTATTTTTGTATGTCTTGAACTTGTTTCTTACATAACGAGCCAAACACAGTATATGATGGCTGATTTGTGCTCTTTCAGTCTATGCAAATTGTAAACCAGCTGATTGTGCTCAAACTTCTGACTTTCTTTGCATGTTCAGTGTTCTTAAATGCACCTTTGCAGTATATGTATGAGTTTTGAACCTCTAAATCGGAGTGGTTTAGATACAAGGAGCTATTTATCCCATCAGCACTGCCTGGTAATGACTGTGTATACACACAGTACCATCTCTTGGTCAAATTGGCAACTGCAAGTTGTATTTCCTGCCTAGGATGCACTTCAACTGTGAACAGAGACCTACTTATCATCCCTTTGTGTCTTTCATGACACTGAAATGGGCTAAAAAGCCCATGGAGAAGGCTAACACACGAAAGAGACTGTCAAGTTTTGGCATTGGCATTCCATCTGGTGAGAATGGGCCCCCTGTCCCCAGGCTGTCCCTGCATCCAGGGCTGCCCTGTCCCAGGTGCAGAATCCAGCACTTGCCTTTGTTAAACTCAGTTGGTTTTGTCACTTCTGTATCCACTGCATCCCTGACATGCTCCTGGAAATCTTAATGAAAGTAATCCGTGAGATCCTTGAAAGTGTCCATCCTGCATGGATATTCCTTTATTATCTTTATAATGTGTAGGGATACTTGTTGTTTTACTGGTCCAAACATAAATCCATCAAAACTTTATTACCTTTAAAAATAGAAACTTAAACTGTTTCATGAGCATCTTTAATAACTCTCTTTCTGAATGTTGTTATCAAAAATTACATACACCCCTTTCCCTTTTATTGTGTCTACATTTTCAGCTCTGATTTGGAATACCTATGAATTAGATAGGAATTTTCCTTTTGAGGGGAATTTCTTGTTGCTTTAGAGCAACAAGAAATGCTTACACTGTACCTTTGCTTCTGTCTTTTATAGCAAGCAGTGCCCTCCACATTCACTGCAGGAGAGTGACAGACCAAGAGGTAAAGCAGTGAGGCTTTGGTGGCAGAACGAAGTGATTTGAAACTATCAACTTTGGCTATTTCTGGTTGATTTTTTTTTTTTTTTTTTAAATCTGATATTGAGAAACTTAGATCAGAAGAACAGAATGATGGGGAGAAACATTCACCACCCTGGAGGCTGATTTCAGTGTCTTTCAAGACCAATTCATGGTATGAATGTATCCTATCAGTGAGTGCTCACTGGATGTTTTTTGGAGTGATCAGACTGGAATGAGGGCTGGCTGGGTCAGCCTCTTGGGCATGCTCACATTTAAACTGCATATTTATAAAGAAAAATACTGACAATTAGCCATATTTTACTCCACCAACTCCCATTGACTTCTGACCAAGGGCTGTGTAAAGATTGTAGGTTTGACAAAAGCAATTTAAATCCTTCCTCGGGCACTTACATGTTTTTCTCTGTAATAATCATTAGCATAATTGAACAGTTGTCTCACGTCTCATGTAGGAAGAATGTGTTTCTCCTGCATGGCACTGGCCAGATCTGCATTTTCACACTCAAACTGAGCTGGGTGTGGTTGCTGAGGGCAGATGAAAATGCTGACACTCTGAAAACCCAACGATTGTTGCAAAGGTTGGAACTTGGCACAGGCTCCACAGCGCTGGTTTCCCTTTGAACTGCAGGCTTCCTTTACAGATAGCTAATTAGGATGAGGTCATTCCAAGCTTGTGTGGCAAACACTGTCTTAAATAATTGCCTGAATTGTATTTGAGAAGGAATACTGATGGGATTTGAATGTTTTGGCTGTACTGTGTGTTAAATGTAGTGTCAGTCTGCATTCTTGCAAGATTTAATGCGATTTTCTGAAATACCATCACTACCTCAAGGCCTTTTCGGAGGCTAGTGGAGGATTGTATACCCTGACTCTCCAAGATCCTGCAAGACTTAATTGATAGGTGCAAAGCTACCTATTCCCCTCTCCTTTGCCTGGAGAAATCTGAATTCCTGTGTGTATGTGTGTGTGTGTCCTTTTCAACCTTCGTTCCTGTCTCTCTGGGCTGACTAGTTTTACCAAGCTTCCACATCCACTGTAAGTATATGTGTGGGTGGCAAAATATAGTAATTGATGTAATAAAATAGGACTTTACATGTTTTGAAGGTTTTGTTGGCTTTAAATCAAAGAAATATTTAAATGAGTCCTCAGTTTAATCTGTGTCACAGGGTCAGTTTGTGTGCATGGGACATTCTTCCTGGGGGAAGTTGGTCCTGCATTGCTGGACAGTGCTGAGTGTCAGGAGGAAAAAGTCAAATTGTCTCTTAAGGACATTCAGATCTTTGCTATATTGGCTTGTTAACTTTGCAAGGAGTGAATGGACACATTAGGGATTTAGATACGGTGGCACAATGCCTCCCTCATGAATGATGATCTACTTTAAGCAGCTTTGTGGTATGAGGATGAGTGACTGTTAATTGTGAGTTTTCACATGTCTCTCTGATGTCCTTCTTTTTCTGCTTTTGTACTTTTTGTAGCTTCTCATTTTTCCAGTTGTAAGAAGAGAGTTCTGTTGTAACACTGCCATATCTTATTGCTGAATTTTCCTTCTAGCAATAAGACTAACTGATAAATTTAATTCTAGAATTTAATTATGTCAGCTACTTGGATAGTACTTTGGCTATTGCTGAATAAAACATATTTAGTGGATATAAGCCTGGAGAAGAGAAGGTTTCAGGGACACCTTATAGCCTGTTCCCGTGCCTAAAAGGGGCTTACAAGGAGGCTGGAGAGGGACTTTTCACAAGGATATAGGGAGATTGGACAAGAGAGACGGGCCTTAAGCTGAAGGACATAGGTTTAGATTGGATATTAGGAAGAAATCCTTCCCTGTGAGGGTTGTGAGGCCCTGGCACAGGTACCCAGAGAAGCTGTGGCTGCCCCATCCCTGGAAGTGTTCAAGGCCAGGTTGGACAGGGCTCTGAGCAACCTGGGATAGTGGAATGTGACCCTGCCCACGGCAGGGAGCTGAAACAAGATGAGCTCTAAGATTCCTTCCAACTCAAACTATTTTATTATTCTGTGATAATTAAATTACATTCCATGAAGGTTATAAAACCAGAGATTTTAAATTATGTTCCTTGGAAATCCAGCTGCTATTATTGCTACAGGCTCTAATGCTGTAAACCATCACACTTGATGCTCTCCTTCAAGTTAAATTATATAATGATTTCCACTAGTAATTGTATGTGTAAAGGCCCATAAAACAGGCTGGGGAATGAGAAAGGTGACACTGGCTTTACAGCGTAGCGTGTAGTACCTTTTTATTAGTTTCTGTTCGTATTACATCACTTTATTTTGGCTGAGTAATCTGCATTTCTGTGCTTCCAGTCATAGTAATGCATGAACACTGCACCAGCCTCATAAACAGGCAGAACTGAACTGTTGTACAGGTTCTATCACTGAGCAGGAGCCACATCAAGCATCACAAATCCCTTAATGTCTGAAAAGTGGGTGCAAACCAAGTCCACCTGAAGCTGCCTGGTGCCACTCCTGTAGGGAATGATTTCAAATTTCACTGTTGAAGTCTCCATAGGGGCCATTCTTTCCACACTAAAAGAGAGAATGCATTTGTAAGTTAAAGCAGCTGAAACATTCTTGCAATGTATTCTTCTGAATACCCAAATTTAAGACTGTATGCCACCTCTCCACTCCCTGAGCATTCTGTAATTCCAATCTTGGCAAAAGAGGTGTGAAAAACTCCATCTTCTGTATGGAGAGTACTGACGTTGTGGCATTTGGTCCAAGGCTGGTGCAAATGGAAGTCATGAGGTTGACAGAACCTTTTTTAAAAAACCCACTGGTACTCCTGATTTCCCACCAAAGTGAACGAGTTACCAGCCAGAAGCATTTACGTACTGGATTCGGAGCTGCTCTTTGAGCAGGCCACTGCCTTCAGCTCTCAGGACACAGTCTGTCACCACCTCAGCCAGAGGGTTGGTAAATGTGACCTCCACGTTGACAGGTTTGTGTACCACAGCTGGACCAAGGACCTACAGAGAGAAAACATTCTGCTCAGCCACACCATTAGTCTCATGTCTTCCTAATGCTTTTCTCCTTTCATTCCCTTTGCAAACCACTTCCCCTCTCAGGGTCACCTGGAGAGGAAGGAGCCAGGAATTAGTTCACGTACATATTTTTGGGCAACAGAGTTCAGCCTTGAATGAGGCATCCAGTGTGGTTAAGAATCAGCAAACTGCTGTAGAATCTGCCATTTAATCCCTTTTTTAACTAGGTCAGTTTGTGGTTTCAGGTATAACACAGTATGATACTTGTCAGAGTGAGAACAGAATGAGAATAAAAGTATTGGCATATATGGCTAACTACTGGAGGCACCTTAAATTAGCTTTAACTAGGCTAAATGAAAGGTTTAGGATTGGAGAACATGGGGCGTGTGAGACAGAGGTGAATGGTGGTGTCTCAGGGAAAAGAATGCAAATTAGCAAATAAACATATTCATTACCTTATTTTGGCTGAAATAATGTGGAACAGGTATATCTGGTATATCTTTGTAAATAATGTAATATTAGTTAACATAATCGAGAGATCCATCAGCCCAATTGCGTTTCTCTTATTACTGTCTGCACGTTTTTAGAGAAATTTCAATCAACAGAAACATAAATGCTTCTTAAAACTTAATCGCTGAATTGAAGTAATATAATCCAGGTGCCTGCCCTACATGAACTGTTATTTGCATGACACAGCACAGAGGCTTTTTAACAAAGTCCCACTAGAACCTGGTATTCAGAAATTGCCAGACCTGCAAAAATCCACACTTTTTACTCCTCTGTGTGACCTTGCTTTTCTTGTATGCCACTGCCAGCGTGGTTTGGGACAGCTAATCTAGTCTGGAGGCCCTGAAAGACTGTGCACATTACCATATTCCCTCTATGTTATTTACAGTAAGATGAGCAGAAAGCATTTGATCCCATGTGTGATACAGCATTTAAATGTGCTGTCCAAAACCAGTTCAGCTCGTTTATGTGGATGTGATGGGCCATGCAAAGCCAGGACTGTCCCTGGACAAACATAGTGCAGGATCTTTCCTGTAGACTAAGAACTGCTTTTTATTCGTTGTTAAACATTTGTCAAAAGTCAGTCAAAAGTAAAAAAAAAAAAGCCTCCAGTTCTAATTAATCACTTGGGAAGTGCTGCAGAAGGTGAAAAGTGACACTTATCCTGATACAGTTAAAGAACTTTCTTTTAGTATTGGTAATAGAGAGACTCACAGCCCCAGGCATTATCAGCTGGTCAGTGAAGATGCCTTTGGTAAAAATCAGTCTTCCTAAATAAACTGGAAGATATTGTATCAGACTTTTCTGACAAAAAGGGAGGTCTAAATATGGATGAGATGTCTTTATCTGTCTGTATTATTCTGCCTGTCCCTCCTTAGGTAAACTTACCTTGCCACTGTTGTAACACTGAGAACTTTATCAGTGCCACATTTACAAGCACTGGCAAGAATATCCCAGCACAGCTATGCCATGGAAAAATTTCCTTTTCATTTAATTTAATTTGTGTCATGGCTTATTACTTCAGCAACAAGATCCAATTACCCTCAGACATGATTTCACTTCCCATGCTCCTTCCCGTGAGGAATAGACAGACTAGGAATTCTAGTTGCTTCTTCTCAGCACATCTCTCAAGGGTTGCAGAGGGGACTAGCTTTTACCTTTATGGTGAGAAAAGGATCCTGAAGTACAATATCCTTCTCAACCAGAAGCGAGGCTCCCCGTTTGATTTGGCACACAGCAGTCACTAGGATCTTCCTGTCATCCATCAGAGAGTTTTTGTACTGGGAATAGGGGATCTTGAAAGAAATCTCTTTCACTGCAATGGAAACGGAAACAAAATTTCCCTCCTTTTTTCTGAGCACCAGCTATCTCTAAGATACCTGTGTTTTAAGGAGCAATGCTTTTACCACCCTGGGGCTGCACATTTGTGGGTGTTGACACCAATAGACAGGAATGATGCTCATGGGTGACTTCTACTTACATTTACATAAAACACTAAATGATCAGGTACAGTTTGGTACCTGGACAGATCCAAGGATGGATATATGTGGCAACCCCTGCTGGTGTTTTTTTCATTTATCTGAAGCTGGGCATTTATTGCTCCTTGCTTGCACAGAGGGCAGAAGTGAGAAGGTTGGGTTGGTTTAAATGCCCTTGCAGATGCAGCTGTTCAGCCTCTGCCTTGCACAGTCAGAGTCTCTGTGCCTGTGAGGAAGGCAATGGAACTCAGTATACTGAGAAAAAGGGTTCTTTTGCTGGAACTGTGGAATGAGTTCTAACGTGTTATGTATTCGCTTGAGAGGGTAGTTCTATTCGTCTGTGCTACGTCTCATTTTTCAGCACTGTCCCTATGAAAGCAGGGCAGAGAGCACTCTCTGCAGGTGGCACAGCTCTTCCTGCAGCTGGTGGTTGCTGTTGTGCTGCTGTGAAAGTCGTAGGCTTGTCTTTCCCCCTTTGGTCTGTCTTTATGCTTTGCTTATAGGCAGCTGGCAGCTCCCTGATCTCCAGTGTGTGTCTCTTAGTTGCTCTCTCTTAGCAAAAAAGGTCATAATGTAGCACCAATAGTAGCTGTGCTGGGTCAGGCAAAATGTCACACTGCTCAGTCTCCTTTTTTATCAGTGCTCAAAAGCAAATGCTTAAGACAGAGCAAATATGTCTGTTTCTTTTCCCCTGCACAGCCTTGACCTCCAGCTGTTTGCAGGTCAGACACTTCTTGAGCCATTCCTTATTTCCATGTGATCTGACCACAACCCAAAACTATGTCTTGTCCAGTAATAAAAGAGGTAATAAAATTAAAATTACCTTCTTCAGATCCAAGTTTAATAGACCTATGCAACTGCAAAATCTCTGCCTTCGGTTTTCTGGTGTAGAGAATGGCTGAAGCCTTCAGTTTAACCTTTATGGCCTTAAAATCTGAGGTCAAGTTTCTGAGTGTCAAGGTAAGGAGGATGTCCTGGCCAATTACAGGAGATGCATCAAGGAGCAGCTTCCCTGAGATGCTGGGGGTTTGTGCAGGCTGTGCCCTTGAAAATCGTCTTCTGGGTCTTGGAATTTTGGTTCTTTTTCCAGGTCTTCTCACACCAAGCAGCTTCAGTGCTTTCTTGTACACCTGCCTTTCTTTCAAGGATCCTGCTTTGAAAGATACCATGGTCAGAGATCTCATGTGTGTGCTGGATACAGTGCAGTGGAGCCATGGTTGATCTCAGAAATTTAGGGAGGCTGAGAAGGGCAAAGATACTCAACAGGAGAAAGTGAGCTCTAACCTTAATGTGAATTTTGTTACAAAAGCAAATGAATGTACATGGCCTTGAAGGCTGGAAAGTAAAAGCTGCCCATCAGCTCCAGGTTCTTGGCTGTTCATGGGCACCTCTGAGAAGCTGTGGGCAGTAGAAAGGTAATTCCTGGGAGAGCTCAGTTCTGTGTAAGCTGGGGCAGTTGCCATCTCCTCTGAGACTGAGAAGGGTGAAAAAACCCTTTTGCAGAAATTCTCCCCAAACAGCTCTCCAGAATGGCTACTGTTTCAATTGAATCAATATCAGCAGATGAGGAGCTCTAAGACTTTGATAATTCACAATTACTTGGCTCTAGAAGAAGTAAAGAAATTAAGTCAGTGCTCAGTTCAACAAAGGCCTAAATTCACATCTGATCGTTGGTGGCAAAACTATTGTAATAAAGAATTTACCTTCTGGATATTTGTAATTAGCAGTGACATCCACACGGGAGTTGGAGCCCACTGCTTTGGTGCTGATAAATTTTCCAATCTTCCTGGTGTTAGAATAAATTCTCTCTTTTCTTTTCTTGCTATAGCGAATCCAAGTAACACAATCAGCATTCACTGCTGCAAACACAAATGGGCTGTCGTAATCCAGGTTCACATCCCCCTCTTTAATGGCTCTGATGGAGGCAGGACCACACTGATAAATGCCTATATTAGAGAGGGAGAAGTTGAACGACATAAATCCTCATGCTGACAGCAGGAGGGAGAGGCACTCACTGCAAAGACACATTTGGGAGAAGTAAAACAACATAAATCCTCATGCTGACAGCAAGAGGGAGAGGCAGCCACTCCAAAGACACATTTGGGTCAAGTGCACTGTTTTCATGTCTGTGTAATATGGTAACAGCACGTCCAGAGATTCCACATGCACTTTCTATCAAAAGGTGGGGCTGCAGAGGAGGCTGTTAGGGAGAGCTACAGCTTCTGATGATGTGTGCCGTGAGAAATGTTCTCACCCTCCCAAGGCTGCAAGGCTGCATGCAAAGCTGTCAGGTGAAAGAAGAGAAGAGGATGTGAGGGATGTGAGCCGAGTCAGAAGAAGAGTCAGACTTGAGATGGGAATCAACAGTGCTGTGTGTGCTTTGAGAAGAACCAGGGAACTAAATTGGTTAAACCTGGTCGTGGGGAATGGGACTGTGTGATGTTAGGACCTAAGACAAGCAAGGGTGAGATTAGTGAACTTAAGATGTGCTGGCTTTTCTGGAGGCAGAGAATTGAAATTAAAAAAGGAAGAATTGTTAAGCTGGTCAGCAATCCAGAGGCTGACAGAAAAGCTCCCTACTAGAGATTGATGTGGGTATTGCTTTTCTTGTGCACCCAATTAATGCTACATCTACAGGGAATATATAGAAGAGAATTGTCCTGAAATTTCCCTGGCAATCTTTAGGAATAACATTATCTACAGGTTTTTTATATGTACAACAGTGTTACCTTTGCTTTTTTCCTGGGGCGTTGCATCCAGAACCTGCCATCCATCATAAAAAGAGCCGAGATCTCTTCTAACGAACCAGCTTTCATTCCAGACATGGAAATTCCTGTAAGGGAGGTAGAATGCTGAATATCTGATTTCTACAATGCGAGAAATAATCCTAATTGAGTGAATGAAAACTCCTCTGTGGAGAGAGCAGCTGGCGTACTCCTTACATGAGTACCTCTTTCCCTTTTTTTTTCAGGTTTTTGTGGTATACCTCTGAGAAATGCTGGGATGTTATAAAAAAGAAATGTTAAAAGGAAAATAATTCATTTCAGACTCAATAATTCAATACTGGACATTCCAGAACAAAAAGCCAAAGGTCTGGTGTGGAGTTTTATATCACAGGGAGCATGAGGTTGGGGTGGTTTTTCAGGAGCATGATTCTAGATATTTTAATTAGTGGGGAATATAATGGAAGAAATATTAAAGAAATATGTATATTTACCACACACTGTCTTCACTCAAGTGCAGGGTGTTTCCAGACATGTCAATGTACTTATCAATACTCAGATTTAGATTCTTGTCATGGGCAGAGTTGAAGTTTGTAATAACACGAGTAGGTATTCCCAAGCATCTCAGTACTGCAATATAGAATACCATAGAAGTTCTGTAAACTTATTTTACAGACATTTAGAAAGTGCTTTTCTTGGTCAGTCTAGTGTATGTTTTCAGTGCTTAAACAAACCCTTAGAAATTTCCCTCCAGATATGATGCAAGTCACAGTCATTGTGCAAAATTGCTTAGAAGACACTTCCACTGACATGACATTCTCAGCTGTCATGTCCTTTTTAATGAGAGTTAGATTCACCCATTTATTTTAATCTTTGATTCTTCATCCTGTTCTCTCTCCCATTTTTAATTTGTTCCTCTGTTACTTGCTTCTTTTTCCTCTTACTGAGGTATCTCTCAATTTTCCTGTATTTTCACCAGAGAGGCTCTTGTGTCGCAGAGCAGCTCTGACTGGACTCTGCCAGGATGAAATGCTTTTCCTGACTTGCAGCTTCCTTTACAGGTCCTCAGAACTGTGACTTGCTCTTGTGTCACCAGCAGGTAAGACACAGCAGTAGAAAACTGGCACTGTGAGGAGACTGACTTAAAATTTGAGTCCTGGTTTTCTTTGTGTCCTAGCTTTGAAACAGGAGACCTTGCTCTTTTCACCAGCCCAGCCTGGAAAACCCCTTTGGTTTTTGTTTGCTTATTCACAAAGCTGGTGTGCATTATTGCAACCCGTAAACTGAAGAGATTAACCCTTCATACACGGAGAGCAGAGGTTCTTCACTCTCCCTGTCAAAGCTGAAACAGCTTCAGCCATACTGGCACAAAGTTCAGGCTGTAGAACTGGTAGGGAGCTGCCTCTGTGGTGTCATTTCCATCCCTCCCCTGTGTACCTGTGCACGTGACTCCTGCAAAGACCCAGCACTGGCCGTACCGGACAGGTCTGTACCTGGCCCGGTACCACTTCCGAAGGATGCTCACGCTCCCGCTCCATCGCAGGGGGTTTGTTCCTGAGCGGTACTTCCCACTCCACTTCCCTTCCACTACTCCCTTTTCATCGTTGCTGTTAACCTGAAAGAGTCCTTCTCATGAGAGAATTAAAGTATTTACAGGGAAAGAGAGAGGGAAATAGTTCGAAATGACCCTGTGGGTATGACTGTTCTCATTGACTGGGTGGTGGGACAGAGTGGTCGAATCTTAGGTAGAATTTTGTCTTCTCAAGTGTCACAATTGGATCAGACTGTAGAGTCTGATGATTCAAAACCGCCTTGTTTCAGTACAAGTGGTCCCTAATGTACCGGCTGACACCTGTTTACATTTTCTCTCTGTCATCTGTTAATCTCACCTCCTTGTATGCCATTACTCAGCTAGACTGTGCATTCAGTGCTGCTTCACATTCTCAAGTGATTTATATGGAAGCCTTGAGAAGTCCGTCTTTTCTCTCGATGTGCATTTGTTGCAAATGTGCAGATAGTACTTACAGCTTGCCCAAACTCTTTAGATGTGGTTGCATATATTTGTGCACATCCATTGGAGAGCCCTGTTTTAAGTGTCATGTGTGGTGATACAGAAAGCAGTAAGTTCTTTTAAATTCTTTTTTTCTTAAGTGTTTGTACTTACAGTAATTTTGTACATCTGAGTAGAGTTATTTACTTTATGTTGAAGCTGAGAATGCCTAAATCGAGTGTTGTCTAAAAGACTGGAAAGTCTCACAACTATAAAGGAGGAATCTTAGCTAAGGAATGTGGTGAGGCATGTATTATTTATAAAATGGAAAACTTTTCAGCTGCTTAGTTGTGCATTTATGTGTTTGTGAGGCTGGGTGTGTGCTGGGAAGTTGTAACTATTTGTTGCAGGAAATGTATAAAAGCCTCCCTGAACAAATATCCCTTAAGTGAAGAATGCTAACTTCAGACATTAAGTGCAGACGAACCAGCACTGATTTTCCAAAATATTTTGTGCTTCTCTTGGTGTTTGAAAAACTTAGCAAGTGATTTCAGAAAGACAAAGGCTTTCCAAATTAGTGAAAAGATCTAGTGGACTGAAAATCTGTTAGGAAAACATCTGAGGTTCGGTGTTCCTCAGAAGTTCTTGGAAACATTCCTTCAGTCATGAGCAAACTCTTGGGAAGAAGAATAAATCTCCATGTTACCTATTTTGTAGCTATTTTTTGCTTGGCTACACCTAGAAAACATTGAGGAATTCACACTCAAGCGTGAGTGTGAGTTGGGGTTTTGTTGGTAGGTGCCTTTCCATGTGTAAGTGCTGATCAGTTTACCATGGCACTGATAACCCTGCTGACATAGACAGGGCTGCTGCGGTTGGAGACGTCCACAGCTGGGTCCTCGCGGTGGTTCAGGCTCCGATCCAGTACAGCCAGAGAGATGTCAAGGATGTCCTCTTCAAACTGGAACCAAAACAAGTGGTATACTTAAGGCTAATTTCATAAGTAAACACGAGGATAAGCTCCCCACCTATTTTCTTTCTCCTAGCGTGATGGAAGATGTTGGGAATAGAGGCATTTTCTGTACTGTTAAAGAAAATCGGGCCAAGAAGAAAACATAACCATTAGGCTGCCAACTGTCCGTAGTATTTTAAAGATGACTGTGAGCACAGTGTGGGGCCATGGCCACTGGCATTCATGATGACATTACGTGGCCTGGTGGCACAGACAAGACCAGTGTAGGTTGGGCTTGGCAGGAGTCACACCCTCCCACATCCTGCCGTGCCCCTTCAGGTACCTGTCTGTAATGAAAGCTTTACTCTCATGGGCTGCCTCCACCTCATATCAGGTGATCTGAACTGAAATAAACCCACAAAAATAATTATTGTGGATTAGGGTCGCCGAGACACTGCCTGGGCCCAGAGAATGCCCCAGTGCTTGACTGGATGGATGTGGCCAGGCAAGGATGGCCCTTGACCTCTGAGACAGAAAGGAACTCTGGCCTTGTTTCATTTATTAGTGTAAAAGCAGCCACGGGATCTGGAGGGTTAATAGAAATGCTGTCTGTACGTGCTGGTGCGGTTGGAGGGCATGAAGTGGCCAGGAATGGTTCTGGCTGGCCTGGGGAGTTGCAGGATGGCTGCATGACCAAAGGTGGGCTGTGGTTCTGACTGTTTGCAGCAGTTACACTTGGAGAGCCAAAGTGGTTTTCAAAAATTCCAACATGAGTTGTTTCAGCTGAGTACATTTGGGGTATCCTTTTAGTGTCTTCTGCCCCATTACTGAACAGATTGTGTAAATATTTACATGTACTGGCTTTGCAATACCCAGTGGCTTTCTTTGCTCTCTACAAGGGTCAAAAAAACCAAGTACAGTTTTACCAGTTTGTGTAACAGGCAAAAGAAAACTAAAATTACATTTTTTTTTCTTTTATTTCTGTATTAGCACATGCCAGACAGGGGAAATGATCCTGATGCTGCTGTCTGTAATGTATTGATAAATGAGATATATATCTGCAAGAAAATCTGAAGTGAGCAAGGAATATTGAGCTCTTATACTATGAGATAATGGGGTTTTCTCCTCAAGAGCGTATTTACCCACTACTCTGGTTCTGAAAGTTCTGGAAGAGGTGGTGCTCTTTACCTGTCCGTAGTTCCAAGCTTCTTGTTGGATATCTTTCTCCAGTCCCTGAAATATTATTCCACTGTCATTCAGAACATACTCCTGCCGCTCCTTTTCGTTAGCCATGTAGACATCATCATCTACGAGCAGAATGAGACATGATGACTGGAAGGAAATGGTTTTGCTGTAACTGGAAATCTCAAATAGAGGGCAGCTCTAGGGAACAGGTGAGACTGCCCATGCATTCAGGCTTAGGACTCTCTGCTACACATCTGTAATCATTTAGAGAGTGAGTAAAATAAGCTTGAAATTACTTTCAGGGGAACCGACTGTGTTCCTGTCCCTTCACTAAGCTCAGTATGTGTCTTACTGGTTCATGTTACTTGTTTTACAACTGAATGCAAGAATCAGGGGAAAAAAAATCTAGAATGAATATTTGGAATATTTACTGCCTCTGATTTCTTATCTTACAAGCAAGAGTCTGGGTCTGTGATGCCTTGCAGCACTGAAAAAGGGACAAAACCTTGCTCTTTGATGTTGAGCAAAAAACCAGCTTTCTGTACCTGTGACTATCAGGTACAGACTTTTCTGTGACACCCAGATTTCCTGGGTATGAAGGATGTGATGCATCAGAGCATACCTGGACACCAGGGATTGAAGAGTAGCACAAACTGGCCCAGGACTTTGGAAGAGACCTTATTCCCAGCAAGGACCTGGAGTTTGAGTTTGTATCGTCCGATGACAGCATCGGCTGGGCTGAGGATGGTGAAGTTCAGGCAGCGAGGCTCACTGGGCTCTTGGGTTGCACTCCAGCCACTGGCACCTTCCTCAGAAAGGGTAAATATGGCTTTGGTCTGTTGGGATTCTGCTGGAGATGGTCCTGCCAGAGAGAATGGATGAGCTGGGGATGGTGGTTTTTGAGAGGTAGGGGTGAATTATGTTCAGGGACCAGAACAAAGATAATGTGCAGCATTGCAGGGATGTCCTCAGGAGCAGAGATACAGCCTTGGTTTTGGAATGAGGATGGCTCCTGCCTCTCTTTATTACCTTAACTGTCTCTTGCCTTAAGGTATAGATCAAACTTTAAAATGGGAACTCCTAAGCCTAAAAGGACAATGAATCCTGAGTGAAACAAGACAAAGCTTAATATTTCAAGAATGGGCCATGTAGACCTGCAAGGCACAAGTATTTTGGAGCTGGAATAACCTGGATATGAGATGAGTGCCATGGGGAGATTACCTGTGCTTGCAATAAAGGTGAAGTTGTCCCAGGATTGCCCTGTTGTTTTGAGGTTCAGAGAGATGCTGAAGGGCTGCCCTCTTCTCAGGATTACTTCTGTGCTGCTGTAATCAGAGGTGTGGTGTGCAGCTTTATTTAGTTTGGATTGCCAGTTGACTTTTCCTATTTTTAGGGCTAGAAAGACAGGACATGTTCATTAAAAACATTTTCCTTCAGACTTGCACACCTTTTCATTGTGTCTAATGTACTAATTTTATTATACTTATATATAGCTGGCATTATGTGCTATAGGAAAAAAGGAAAATCCATCGTTATTAAAATTTTTTTTTAAAGCCAGGGAGTTAGACGAACGACTGAAATATCTTTTCTGTAGGGTTCTTTCAGAAAGAGAAAAAACATTCAAAAATTCAAAATTCAGAGAATTCATCTTTGATTGAAACAAAAAATCAAAATCTTTTGTGTTTCGGTAAGGCTTTGTTAAAATCCGAAGAGACTGTTCTGTTCCTTGTGTTCCTGCTCTTTTTCTGTGGCGATATCTAGTTCCCATAATGTTTTACAGATTTACAGAAAGAAGTACTAAAACTCTCATTAGGAAGCGCAAGGCTGATTCTGGAAACACTGCCTGATAGATGATGACTAGAAGGTTGATATCTTCAGCATGGAACTTGCTTGTTATCTTCTCACTTATCTTGTATCAAAATTAATTTACAGTCTTGTAGCTTGAAGCTGGGTGTTATTTCACACTCTGTTGGAAAAAGATTACAAGCAGAGGAGTGGCATATCTCGAGGCAGTGCTATGGGTTGCTCTATTGTATCATGATAGGTTGCCCAATGTTGAAAATGGGGCACTGAAGCTCAGATTACAAAAGCTTCAAGCTTTCTCTTTCCTTGATGAATTAAAAAATCCCCACGACAACAAACAAAAACAGAGCAAAAAAAAGCAGATTCCCCCATGAAAACAGGTGTTTGGAAAGTGCCCTTTCCCAGTATGATATTCCAGAGGAGTTTCTGATGAAAAAAACCCTCCTGTTCTGACTAGAGCTTATTAACCCTGTGCAGAATAACGGTGCTGTAAGCAACATTTCCATCTTTTCACTGAACCAAGAAAGAGGCTCATATCTGGGAGAGTCCATAGGGTTCTACTATAATAATAGAGACGTTGAGATTTGAATTTTCTGCTGCGCTTGCAGCATGGAGTTATATTCTGTGAAGGCTTGATAAAGGCGTAATTGTACTCATTTTTCAGCTTTTTGGAAGAAATGTGCATTTCCAAGGCTGCAGTAAAGGCCTGGAGCAAGTGACTTTCCTGTAGTCTGTGTGCATAGGCATGTGTGAGTGTTTTTAGTGAAGGGTCTTGCTTCAGATGTGTCATCTGAAGACAAAAATTCCACTGGCAGGAGTGTGATGTTTGAGTCACATGATGTGAAATGCCTGGAAAGCGTGTCGCTTGCATCATCACTTCATTTCCCTGGCTTAAACATGTTTAATTGAAAGGGACCTATGGAAAGCATCATTCCTAATATCAAGTCCTCTAATTTAAGAGTGACTTAGAAGGTGTTTCTGAAGAGCACTTGGAGTCAGGGTTTGAAAAGGAGTCAGTTTGCCTTGCTGCACTTTATCCATGTGCATCCTGAATGCCCAGGCTCTGCGGGGCAGGGAGCACCGCGTGTTGTGAGCTGTGCAGGGATGCAGGAAACTGAGAGGATTTTACACATCTGCAAATAAAATGTCATGCAAAGAGGGTTTAATGGCAGCTGAGCCATGGGCTTGATATTAGTGAGATTCTGATATTAAAGGACCCAAACAATGCTGCTAAAGACTGTCAGAGTGGAATGTCACAGGCAAAGACAAGATATCCAACAGAGGGGAAGTGTGCAGAAGTAGGAAAGATAAAGAAGGCAGTGGCTAGCATTGGTTTGCTCTAACAATTTACTGCATTAATAGTTCGATTTGCCTTGCAAAGTTCATGGTTACACAGGCGTTTCTAGTGAATATGTGCAGGAGATCAGAAAAAAAAGCTCTAAACATGGGGCAAGAGCACAGTAAAGCCTGATGCCAGTCTTTTGTCCATGTGAAGCTCAGATTTATCCTTGTTTTGATCGTCACAGTTTCAATTTCAATCTTATAATTTCTTTTTCTTCTTTCAGTGCCTGTTAGGAAAACTTATTTTCTAGAATTCTGTCACTGTACAATTGGCCAAAACTTCTAAAAATTTGTTTGGGTGTCTATCCTGTAATGGACAGACATTGGGAGCATGCTCAGGAGGACAAGCCTGGTGATCACTGCTGAAGATGCTGATCATGATGCACACAGAGTTCTCTTTGCCCTTGACTGAAAGACAAAGCTGTAACAGGAAAACCTCCTTAGGCTAAGCTGTAGATAGAATCTGTGTGTGAGTATTCCTTGGTGCATGTGTCTAACTCGAGGTCTTTACAGTCAGCCTGAGAGTGAGCACAGTGAGTGCCATCCCATACAGACAAGCAGCACTCAGCTGGCAGAGCCCCTCTTGGGAGTCCAGAGGCCACCAAGTGACCTGTTTGAGGCCAGACTTCATTTCATCTTAGAGCCTGGGACATCCGTGCAGCAGTTTGCTGCCCCAATCACTAGCCAACAGTGATTAGATGGCTGCAGAAGCACTGAATAGAGCAGTTAATTGATATGATAGAAAAATATTTTCTTACTCTATTTCTCTGTGTTGCTGGAAAAAAAATGTTCAAGACCCACGATAATAAAAGAGAATAGAAAACCAGTTCTAGTAGAAAAACCAATAAGTACACTTAACCTAAAAAAGCAAAGTGCCTGAGAGAGCAGCCAGATGCAATTTTTCTTGTTTCCTCAGCAAATATTGCTCATCTGGGTTGGAAGAGGGATGTCTGGAGCCATCAGGCTGGATGAACTTACCTGCCATAAGGATTCTTTCTTCTTTCCCACACCCGTGCGTAGCTCAGGTTACGGTTACAAAAGTGTGCAAGAGCATCCTAAATCCTCTTCCACCAGCACTGGTAAGGAAAGGCTCAGGACTGGACTTGGCTACATAGGCTGGAGTTTATACAAGCTGGGTGTGACCTGTGGTTGGTAGTTACTGTTTTTGTAGTGATATCCTACGTGAGCATCCACTGATGACTCCTTTAATTGCACAATCTCAAATCCAATTATCCTTATGTAAAACTGGTGAATGACTGAGGAAAGATGACAATCAGTATTGTGGTGTTTTAGAGAGGAAAGCATCCCAAATTTGATCTAATGAAGGAAATACTAATTTAAGAAGGCAGAAGCAACTTAATTTGGGATGGTTTTGTTTGTGTCAGTTTAGGTTTTTGGGGACTGTGTGTACAGAGGGTAAGTATAGACAAATAAACCTATTGTACAGCACAGCTATGTGGGACATGGAGTGATCTAAGTAGACTTATAATAATTACTGTTACTGGCAGTAGCTTTTTCCCCCACTTTTTCTTTTTTTAAGACAGATCTGTCTGAAGATCTTCCACATAACTGCATATAATTCATTCTGTCTTTGCCACAACATTACTGTGATGCTTCCTTCTCATTACCTGTTTCTGACACAATTACCTATAATCTGCATTTCTTCTGTAAGGAGCAACATGTCCCAGGGAGGGGGCATTGTTGTGCAGTCAGCTGTGATTGGGGACTCGTGTTAAGTAAAGAGAAGTGTTTAATGGCTGCCTCTGCTTTAATAATTTTTCTTTGTAGTTCGGTGCTTATAATACATGCACGTATTTTAATACATGCACGTAGTTTCTCTGTAGCTGTTTGGCATGGCAAGGTTGGTTGGGCCCTGGAGGAAGCTACAGAGCTGCTCTTCTGGTGTGAGCCCTGCCCGCTGTAATTACAGGCACTCTCTTCTCTGCTCCTGCAGCTCCCTCCTGCCCTCTCCTCCCTTATCCTGTGTCACAGCTTATCTAGAAACATGTCCTGCCAATTTGTCCCAAGAGTAGGTTGCAGACTGCTCTGGACTTCCAGTGGACTGTGATGAGGAGTAAGGGGTGTCAAGAGAAGGGATGATCTCTTATTTTCCTCACCTCTAGATTCTGCTTTGTGTCTTTTTTTCAGTTCTGTTTTCTGTTTTATTTCCACTTTCATATCAAGATTGCTGGGAACCAAAAAGGCAAATTAATTGCCTGCAGTTTAAATATATTTTTTAAAAAGGAATCTAAAGGGGTTTTTTATGGTTTCTTGTGTGGTTTTTTTCTGTAAAAATCTGTGATTATATCTGGATCCCCCAGACTCTGAAATATTATCACCTATCAGACAAAAATGCCCATATCCACAACTCCTGACAGCTCTGTGGTTCAGAATTTTCAGCTTATTAATTCTTCTTTAAACTTTTCGTAAGTCATACAGCAAATATAAATCTTCAGGCTTGGCAGAGTTGTTTGCACACCACGATTGCCCCACATCCTGCTCTGAGGGTGACCTGGCAGCTGCTGTGCCTGCTCAGTCATTACCTGCCACAGCAGTGCCAGAGAGGCTGCAGGAACAGGGAATCCTTACAGCTACTTGAAAATGGGTTTCAGGGGAGACCTGGTACCTGGAAATGTTGGGATTGGGAACCCACAAAAGGAGTTTCTGTCTGCAGACACTGACAGGTGTGGGGTTGGGGCTGAGCCTGAGTGAGCTGCATGGGGAAGGTTTGAAGGCAAATGTGTTCCTTGTCTTCAGTGACCTTACATTGGTGGGCAAAAAGAGTTGCTTACCCTGTGTTGCTGGGCTGCCCCACTATTGCAAAACTCTCCCTGTGCTTTGTGGTGCCTGGCACTCTGGCAGGCTGCATAGGAATTTAGTTACTATTTTGGATGTGTGCATGTGTTCTCCACTCTGTTCTCCACTCTGTAGCCTGTGCCCAAAGGCTACAGAAATGCTGCCATGGACCCCAAGCATTACTTTTCCCATCCTTCCTAGGCTTTTTTTCTCCCCATTCATGGAACTATAGGTGTCACAAAATACACAAATTACGTGAACAGTGGAGGAAATGTTCCACTCTTCTAAGGTAGTGGCTTGTGAAATGAAGAAAAAAACTTTTCCTCAGTCTTGTGATTTCTCGTAATACTCCTATGGAATGTATAAATCATTACAAAACAATACAGTTGAGAATGATTTTTATTTATTGCTGACAATTAGAATGTGGTCAAAAAGAGATTGTTTTAATTATCTGAGGGAAAAGTCAAAACTGGGAGCTTAACAATGAGATTTGAAAACAGTGAAACTATTTCTACAAAGAAGGGGTTTCAGTTTTTTCTTTAGTCAAGGGGGGGTGGGGGGAAGAGACATACAATTAGAGACTAAATAATTAAGCACCATGAAAGCAGACTTGATTCTATTGCAATGTAAGAGGTCACCAATTTTTGTGCAAAGTTCCTTTCTGTCATCACTGCTCCTATACAGAGGAGAGTGTCTTGCTGTGTTAATGATGAAATTGAAGGTTGATTCCATCACATTATGCAGGTGCTACTGCAATTGTTACAAATCCCTTAACGTGTGAAAATTTGTCACAAGAGAAGTCTACTTGCAGCTGTAAGGGCCCAACCCTCCGAGGTGTAAATTCAAAATAAATTTTTGATCTCTCCCTCGGTGCCAGTCGTGCCAAACTGAAAAAAAGAACAGAAAAAGAAAAAAAAAGAGTTTAGTTTAGGTTTGCATTGTCTTTTATGGGATTCTCAAGAAGCAGAACTGCAGGATATCTAGAGCCCAACTGTTACTTGAGCCCAACCTAGCCTTGGGTTTTGAGAATAACTTAGGGTTTGAGGCTTTGTGTAGACTAAGAAATGAGAGAGGACATGGAATTATGGAAAAGAGAGGTACTATGTCACAGCTCTATTTTAGGGCTGGATGCAAATTTGGATAGTCAACACAAACGTAGAATAGAAGAACTCTGATGTCAGAGGTCAGTGCTCTGTCCAATGCCTGCTTGGTTGATATCCATTTTGGCAATAATGATTTTTCCAATGGCCATTGTGCTTTGGTTTGTATCTCCTTTTGGCCTAGATCGGCTTAGGCTTTTACTGGAATAATGTTTTCCTTGTTTTTATGGATTATTATGTCCAAATAGTTCCACAGCCAAAGCAAGTCAGGCTGTCTTACAAGAAAAGAAGCTTTAGGAAATACAAACTACTACTCAACACTGAGTTGGTCCATAAAGCAGCAGAGTACAGAGGAAAAGAGAAAAAATAACAGAAGATTAGAAGATTTTTCTTTTATGTTTTAAAAAGGCATGATTTTCTCCTACTTTAAAGGAGAACAGAGCAACTTTTTGTTTGGGCTTAACCAAGAGGAGTGTCTGACTTGTTTGCTTTAGCCTAGTTATCTTTTTGTAGTAACAGGATATTGTATATGAAAATAAAAATAGAAAGCTGAACTGCAGAATAAACTGCAGAGAGACAAAATAATTTGACATGTGCATTTGCATTCCCGGGAAAGAAGAATGTTAGCAGGTTTGAGTTGTCAAAGAAGTTCTATATGGAAAAAAACACCACATGATTAAGAAATCCTATATATATATGGTGGCATTTTTGCTTTTAGAAATAGAAAATATAAAAAAGACAATTCAGGTGTGATTTTTTTCCTTCTTTCTGTTTGAGAAATTAGACATGCTGTTGGTCATGTTGGAAGCAGGGAATAAATGCTGCAGCTTCCACTTACTTTATCTTGACCTGTTGGTTCATCAAAGTCACCAGCAGGACACAGCGGCTCACGGGCTCCGGGAGGGGGTTGGCGTAGGAGATCTCCAGAGACACAGCTTTGTTCACTACAACCCTCCGAGGGAGCTGAAGGACAAAACACATTCCTGATCATTCACTGGAGTCAGAATTCTGTGCAGCTGCAAGTGGCATTTATCTGACAAACATTAGCTTTCCTAATGTTTGAAGCTGGACGTGGCTTAGCTAAATCGTGCTGTCGAGCTGTCTGCAATATTTTGTGCATAACTTCAGTGAAATAGAGCCCTGGCTACACTGACATGTCCCATGAAACCTGTCTGATCTTTGGGTTGCTGAGTGGCTTTTTTTTCTTTCTTGGCACGTCATTGGTTAGGATTAAAGTGCTAAAACAGTATGAACTAGCTCTAGCGCTGGTTAAAATTAAGGGTTTAAATCTGTATTTTGGCAAAGTTCTTTAAGGACAGCACAAGCACTTGCCAATACTTGGAATGAAAACAAGTACTGTGGAACATAAGGCAGTGGGTTGTGACTGGGAAAAAAAGAAGGTAACAGAGCTCTTCTGAAAAATGGGGCAGATTCAGGCCAAGGTTCAGAACTGGCCTCTCACATCCTTGCTTTCTCAGTTTAAGCAGGCAGAATTTTGGAACAACATCTGAAATGGCAGCCTAAAAGTAATGCATTTATCCCCAGATTCTCATCTTAAGATCTGAGGTCCAGAAAGACCTTTTAGGGTCTGTTCAGAACATCAGGGGGAAAATCGTTCACCTTAATGATGATGTTTGTGTCCTCTAAAATGATTGTCTTCTCCACCAGCAGCTTCAGCCCGTGCGTGCGCATGACTTCACACAAAGCAGTAACTTGGATCCTTTTGTCAGTAGTCAGATATTTTCCATAATGACTGTAAGGGATCTTTACCCGGATATGCTTCCCTAGAATTCAGACATATATTTAGGAACCATTACATTTTCAAAGCAAGCTAAAGAAAAGAGAGTTATAGTAGGGGTTTTTATTAATTACTGAAGAGAAAAAATACGGCATTGGAGTTCGTTTATATTTCCTTCTTGTGAGACTGGTTGTGTATTTCCCTCTTCTGGTGATCCTTTTCTACTTTAACCTTACAGTTTTGAATAGAGGATTTTGGCCTGAACCTGAGGGAGTCTGCTCATCTGCATTTCACTGGATTCCTGACCCTTTGTATTTCTTATGATTAGAGGTATAACCATTTTAATCTATTCCCTCCTTATATCCTCTTTATTTTACCTCAGTCGAGAAGAAAGTTTGGGTCAAGTTTCACAGAGATCCTTTTCAAGTGACCTGGTCAGCTGCTCATTGTAGTCCTACAACTTTTCTGCTGTGTATGGGAAAAATGTTTATCTTTGTAGCCCCTGGGGATGAAAAAGATCTCTATAATAGTTTCAATAGTCTTGGCTCTTCAAAAGAGAGACAGAGTTTCAGTGTAACTTTTAAACTTTTCCCTAGTTGATTTCTTTTCATGTGTTGCCTGTTGAGTGCCGGAAGGCACACATCAGACTTTTTTTATTTGTTAAGAGTAAGATGTGTTCCTATGTAATAATCACCACACAGACATGCATATATATATATATAAACCATGACACACACACACATATGTATAGTGCTGCTTCTGGAGCTATAACGTAAGTGTAGCCTTCTATGTAACATTTCATGAGACATCCAGTTAATGTTTAAATTAGTGAAAGTTTTCAGAGGGAAAGAAATAATGTAAAATGTACTCATAAACAATGCTATGAAGAGGTGGAATGAGAAGATGCACTACAAAGCTGATACAGGTATGATACTGATGTTTCTTCCTTCATGTGGCTAGGAAGAGAGCTATATTGGCTCCTTAGGGACATTAAAAGTTACCTTGTTTAGGACCAAGCTCCACAGAAGTGGCTGCCTTCAGGATCTCTGCCACAGCTCTCCTCGTGTACAGGATGGTTGAGGCACTCATGTCCACCCTCACGCTCTTGCGGTCAGAGGAGAGGTTACTGAGGACCAGGATTAGGTTAATGTCTTTGCCAAAAACTGGAGGTTCAGCCAGCTTGAATTTCCCAGCGATGCCAGGGTTTCTCATTGTCTCTGAAGGTCTTCCCTCGGGGGAGTCTGTGCGTCCCTCTGTGGCGCTTGTTCCGAATATCTTAGCCAAGGCCTTTCTATAAACTCGTCTTTCCTCAGAAGAACCTGGTGGAAGCAGAGAACCAAGGAAAATCCTACTTCTGTTGTAAATGCACTTCCTCTGTGTAAAGGCTTTCAGACCAATACAGGGTAAGAGCATCACTCAGAAACATGCAGTACTTAAAAGCTCCCCATATTTTCATTAAGCCTCCATTCAGATTTTTCACAGGGGATATATGGTTACAAGGTGAATAAATCACTAAAATGAAATATGATGCATTTGTACTTGTTTAGGAAGAGAGATTTCTTTTTCTTTGGTCAGAACACGCAGTAGTGTGCTAAGTGATACTCTGCTTATTTGATGACAGCCAGCCTCTGTATTAAATATGGTTGCACTAAAACACTGAGGAGTGGAACCCTGAGGGTTTGTCTGCCTTGGGTAGTAAAATGTATCTTATAGCCCTGTTTTGTGTATGCATTAAATTTTACGCTTCTGTGTAAGGGACTAAAGTATATTTTGTATTGTCCCTTAATAAGGAAGCTACTAAATGCACAAACCCGGAAATATAACACCCACTGTATTGTGAAAGTAGTCTGAGAACACTGGCAGAAATATTTTCTGGAGGAAAGGGAGAGATGCTCAAACAAAGCAGGTTACCCATTCTAGCTTCCCAGCATTGAGGATTCAGTAGGCAATAATAGGAGATAATTTGTGATAATTCCTTTACCTTCTGGATACTTGTAGTTAGCAGTGACATCCACACGGCCATTGCTGCCCACAGCTTTGGTGCTGATAGACCTGCCAATGATTTCAGTATCACAATAAACTCTTTTCTTAGTTCCATCATTGTATACAATCCATCTGTTGCAGTCGGCGTTCACTTCTGAGTACACAAACAAGGTGTCGTAGTCCAGGTCTACATCACCTTCTTTGATGGCTAAGACAGATGCAGGGCCACACTGAAAAATTCCTAAAATGTAGAAAGTAAAAAAGGTTAAACTTTATTAGTTGTGCTCAGTTTGCAGAAGGATTCTTAAGTCAGGCTGAGAACTTATGGTGTTACCTCTGCTTTGTTCTTGAGGAGTTGCATCTAAAACCTGCCACCCATTGTATGATCTTCCCAGGTCTGGGCGAATGAACCAGCTTTCATTCCAGACATGATAATCCCTGGAAACAAAGAACAACGTCTAAAAAGCACGAATATAGAGTCGTGCAAACTTCCAGTTGGAGAGGAGTAATGAATTTTTAAAAAATTTTTCTGAACTCTAAACTGAGACTCAAACTGTCAAGTTACAGTACCTCTTTCAAAGGACAGATTTACTGCCTGCTTTTGAGGTATGGACCTACCTCAGGGCAGGGAGGGAGAAAATAATGGAGTATTTTCCAAATGGATATCTGCAGTATTAATTTAGATGGTTGTATTACATTTTGTCCACTCAGTTGCTTTTGTGCTATTAGTGTTCATGTTTTTAAGTCTCCTAAATGCTCTCTATAGTTGTTGGTGAGATGGAAGAGATTATATTTACCATGTGGAATCCTTGCTGATATTAAGACTCCTTCCAGAGCTGTCGTAGTACTTATCAATGCTCAGGTTTCTATCCACGTCATGGGCAGAGTTAAAATTTGAAACCAAACGAGTTGGAATCCCCAAGCACCTCAAAACTGAAATATATTTTATAAAAAACCAAACGAGCAAGAAATGCAACAGAACCCACACAGCCTTCGTTCAATGATTACAAATATCTGAGAAACAAAGTGTCTAAATATTTTGTGATTCTTCAGCATTAGTGGTGTTCACAGACCTCCTCTTGTAAAAATTAGTGCTTTGTAGTTTTGATAAAACCAGAGGTCACAGATGCCTCTATTTCACCCCAGCCCTGTGTTCTTACAGCTTACCTGTACACATCACCCCTGCAAAAACCCAGCACTGGCCGTACTGAACAGGCCTGTAGTTGTCCTGACGCCATTTCTTGAGGATCACCACGCTGCCATCCCATCTGGATGGATTCTCATGCGAGTGGAAGCTCCCCTGCCACTTTCCCAGGAGAACTCCATTGTCATTATCATTTCCATTGATCTAAAAAGAGGCCAGTGGACAGAATGCATGAAATGAGTTGTGTGTAATGCACTGTGTCTGGTTCATGATATTGCTTAGGGTGCAGGTGGCTGAGTCTCAGTGGTGCTTTTTGCCTTCTCATGTGGGATTTGGGTTAAGTTGTCCATTTCTTACCATAGAACTGATTACTCGGCCCACATATTTAGGATCTCCTCTTCGTGACACATCCATGGCTGGGTCCTGACGATAGTACAGGCTCAGATCAAGCATGGTGAGGCAGATGTTTAGAAGGTCTTGAAACTGTGATCAGACAAGATAAATTTTTAAGAAAATGGATGGTTTCACCAACAGAATTAAAGGAGATTTTACTGCAGTTTCTCCTTTCTGAGATATTCCAGCCCAGAGGTGATGGGGACAGTGGGGAACATTGTTAGACACACCGTGAGCAAACCACGAGTAAGGCTGCCCAGGTTTGTGCAGTTGTTATATAAACAGCAAATAATGATAAGAGAAATGCTATTGGAGGCAGAATGAGAGTCCAAACGAATTCCTTGTGACTTACCTGTCCATAATACCACCCTCTTGCTTCAATGTACCTTGCATTGCCCACAAAGATTATTCCATTTTCATTTAGAACATATTCTTGTCTCTCATTTTCATTGGACATGTAGACATCATCCCCTGAAAACCAAGTTGGGCAGGCTTAAAGCTGAGAATACCAGCAACTTTTCAGAAACATTTTTGTCTTGATTTAGCAAGGAGAAAACTTCTATTTGTAAAATAGAATTGTTACAGCTCCATGAACAGGTACAGTTCAGTGATAATATGTGTTATTGTATATGGCCAGGGGAGGTGTGGGGGGGTGAAAGAAGGATCCATATTATATTACTTAACTTTTTTCCCCTACTTTTAGGATAGCCTTGTGCATTATCTAAATGCCCCCTATCTGCACATTGTGTTTTTGTGAGGAAGGTGGAGAAAAGTCCAGGCTAGCTCACCACTTTTTTCTGTCTTCTCAGGGTAGTTACAAGTGGAACAGATATTTGAAAAGAGCCACACAGACGACATTTTTCTCTCTCTTCCAGATGTGTTTGTCTTGTTTTAAGATTCCTAAATGAATTTGCTTGCCTGATCCAAAGTTCTATCAGGAATGTTATTAGGATAACCTGCTCAGCCATACACTTGGATTTCATTGTTCCTCATTGTTTTTCCAAGTTTATGGCACAGTTTGTAGCTGCTGTGAAAGCATTGGTTCCCACAGAGGTTTAGGTTGTTTTGGTCACTCTTTAGGTGGCAATATCTGCTTAGCTCTGCTTTTAATTCCATCATGTTTAAAAATATTTTCTGAAAGGTTCAGGATTTCAGGAAATACATACAAAAAGATCAGCTTTTCTATTTTATTGAATCAACTTCTTTACCTTCCTATAGGAACTTCCCATCCTTCCCTTCCTGCAAATAAAAAGATTGCAATTTATTTTTAAAATTGTATCATGTGATATAAATCTATTTTTGTGGTTGTTGTCCACACTTTTTAAAAATAATATCATCATTGTTGATTCCTGAGGTTTTGGGGTAGCATGGACATGGAGACCTATGTGCAGTTTCAGGTGCTGCACTTCAAGGTGTGGACCAGTTGGGAAGAGTGGGAGGAGCACTGAGAATGCTCAGCATTCCTGAAAATCTGAAGTACGAATTAACTCAGAATTATTTAAGGTAGGAAAAAAATGAGGGTGAGGAATGGGCTAAGAATTGTAATCAATTCCAGAAATTCTTGTGAAGAGAATAGGGCAGGGGGAAATAAAATCCATTATTGGTGTCTATCATATGTAGGATGAGAAATTATATGCTGCAGTCAAAGCAGGAAAGATTTGGTTAGTTAATAGGATAAAGTTCTAATAGAAAGGCTCGTGTTTTATTGGAGGGAATTGCCAGGGGAGGTACTGGAGCTTCCCTAATGGCTGGTCGTTAAGAAGGAATTCAAGACCTGTCAGGAATGACCTAAGTGCTGAACTGAACCTGCCTTAGAGCCCTGGTGTGGGACTAGATGACTTTCTAAGATCCTTCTAACCCTGTGAGTTTATTATTCTGAGCAATCTAAATGTCCTTGTATAATCACTTGAAGAACATTATGTTTTCTAAGGTTTATGTGCTCTCAGTAAACCTTTATAGCTTGCTAAACTAGAATTTGATTTTTTTTTTTGGTCCAAAGGGTTTTTCATGTGTTCATTTATCCTAGTAACCCTTCACTGAACATGTTTTAATTCTTGTCATCTGATCCAATGGCATTACCATTTAAATCTGACTAACTGTTTTCTACTATACAGCTTAAGATTGCATTTTCCTTTTTCAGGGCCATTTCACTTTGGTTCTTGTTCTTTGATTAACAAGGGCTTTCACATTCTTCATGATTTCCAGGTGATAAGTCTGTCACTGAAATCATTGTTATTTCTCCCTAGAGGTATGGTCTTTTATTTCCTATTATTGTATCTTATTTCCTCTCACCTTCTCCAATCTCTAAGGTCAGCCAGGTATTTCTGTATGTTGTCCCAGCCCTTCTGTGCATGGGCAATGCTGTTTAATGTCAGCATGTCAAAGTCAGTGATGAACTATTTGATCTGAGTGTTTTTTCAGTTGACACTTAAGGATCCACTCTCTAGTAGCTTTTCTCCAATCCAGTGTTTTCCTTTCTCTAGTCCTGACTGTTCTCTTATAAGTAGTTCTATACTGATGTGACATTTGATGAACTCATTTCTGTATTCCCCAGCGTAAAGCCTAATCTCCCACCTGGAACCATGTCTACAGACCAGATTTGCCATTTATCCTTTGCCAAGGAAATAAATTTCCTATTTCCTTTCTGCTATGACACTTCCAATAGTGGTAACATACCCTCAAACTGATTCTGTTCCTGTTTTTCAGGATCAGGGAGCTATTGCACTCTGCAGAACTTATTCAGCAGCATCCTTCATTCAGCATTAAGGATACTCCCTTTTATCTGTCAGTAGTCATTGCATCATCTGGTAAATCTGGAAGACTCTTCCGGAAAATCGTTAGTTTAAAATTGTAATGGGCACAGCTTAATTTTACTCAGTTGTCATCTGAGAAGAGTTTGGTCTCTTGAGTACCATTGCTACGCTGGTGTTCCAGTTCAGGAGCTGTCAAATATTGCTGTCCCTGCAGTGTGGTTTCCATCAATTACAAGTTACACACAAATGATTTTTCAGGGGCTTCTGGGGAGGTTTTTCCCTCAGGACTGTCTATGCAGAGATGGTCTGAGTTTCCTGAACATATTTGTATAATTATTTCTGCCTTCCAGGACTTGCTGAGCTAATTAGCAGCTTTTTTCATCTTGGCTATTGACGTATTTCTTAGTGGCTCTTGACTAACATATGGTCACGGGAAAAAACAGTGCATGATTGTGGCTACTTTTCTTTTATAAGCTGTTTACTCACTGGGATGGCTAAGAGTGCTCTTCACTCTAGAGTGTCATGTTTTCAGGCTAATCTAGGTTTCCAGACTACTGCATAGCTGCAAAATATGAGGTTAGAAATTTGCAGTCTCAGCATGTTGCAGAAGAAATACAGAAATGAAAACATGGAGCAACAAGAGATGTCCGTTTTCAGCCCAGAATGAAAAACATGGGAATTGGACAGGAGCCAGTGGTGTGTGCTTTTAGCCCAGAAGGCCAACCACATCCTGGGCTGCATCACCAGAGGGGTGGGCAGCAGGCTGAGGGAGGGGATTCTCCTGCTCTACTCTGCCTTTGTGAGACACCACCTGGAGCACTGCATCCAGTTCTGGGGTTCTCAGCACAAGAAAGGTGTGGACCTGTTGGAGCCTCCAGAGGAGGCCACAGAGATGCTCTGAGGTCTGGAGGGAGCCCTCTGTTCTGGACCCAGGCTGGGAGAGCTGAAGGTGTTCACGGGGAGAAGGGAAGGCTCAGGGGAGACCTCATTGCAGCCTTCCAGTACTTAAAAGGGGCTTATAAAAAGGAGGGAGAGCAACTCTTTACATGGGCTGGGAGTGATAGGACAAGGGGGAACTGTTATAACCTAAAAAAGAAGAGATTTAGAGTAGCGGTTAGGAAGAAATTCTTTACCAGAGGGCAGTGATGCGCTGGAATGGTTTGCCCAGAGAAGCCCTTGTCTACAGAAAAAGTGATCTGCTCAGTTCTGAAGAGTCTATTATATAACCCCATATAGCACATTTTGTTAGGGTGAAAAGGGGGTGGGGTGGTGGCAGCAGCTTTTTAATGTTGTGAAACCACATCTCTGAGCACACAGCTGAGATTGCAGCCGCTGGTGACCCAGAGAGAGACAGCTTGAGGGAGCAGCTCTGTGCAGGCAGGAAAGCAACAAAGTCAGTTGAGTTCAAGAGCAAAGGCATTGGCACCTACCTGGGCACCAAGGGTTGAAGAGTAACACAAACTGGCCCAGGTATCTGGAGAAGATCTTGTTCCCTGAGGTTACCCGGAGGGTGAGGTTGTATCGCCCAATGACAGCGTTGGCTGGGCTGGATATTGTAAAGTTCATGGATCCAGAGTCGCTGGCTCCTTGGGCAGCGCTCCAGCCACTGCCCCCCGCCTCAGAGAGGTTAAATGCAGCCCTTGTGCGATGAGATTCCGAGGGGGATGGCCCTGCCAGAAAGAAGGAGTCACTAGTTTCCATTCCAGAGCGTGGTTTCAACATTAACCTCACACTTGAAATTGGGCATATTGGGGTGCGGGAAGCACTAAAAATACGTGCAGGAGAATTTCGTCTCTAAATAGAATAAGGAGAGAACTACAAGGAATAAAGATTACAATTGTCTGAGAACGTGGATTAAGCTATGGGAATGTTACCTATTTCAGTGACAAATCCTAGGCTCTCCCCATTCTGCCTTGGTCTGTTGAAGTACAGGGTGATATTGAAGGGTTGTCCTCGCCTCACAGTGAGCTCGGTGTTGGCATATCTGTCAGTGTGGTGGTTGGCTGCGTTCACTGATGGCTGCCAGCTGATGTGTGTTGGGGTCAGATCTATGAAACACAAGAGAAGTCATGAAGAAGCAACCACCATGAAGTCATTTGCTGTTTAGTGGCACAATGAGGTTACTAAGAGCAATTACCCGTTGTGGGAGGAAGTACAACTAAAAAAGCATATGCCCCATTAAATTAAGTCTATTGGTCAATAATAGAAATCTTTCCTTGGGTTTTGTTAAAGAGGCCTCATACAGAGTATTTATGTACTTCCTACACAGTGCTGGATGCTGTTTCACCACTGGACTTAAGAAAAATTTACAGGGGCAAATTGGTGTCATTTCATAATCAGCACCAAAGAAAGTGGCCTGTAGCCCTTCTACATTTTCAACATATATATTTTTAGGATCACAGGAATAGCAATTAGGACATCTTACTTTTCCTGCTTAGATTCTGATGCCATTTGGCCTCGATGCAAGGAAAAATGCATAGTGAGAGATCATCTGTCTTATATGGATGAACAAGAGGTATTTGAGGACATGCTGAAGCTTTTGACAAATCAATCCATCTGAATCTAGCTCTGTTCAAAGTGACAACTGGACCACTGGAATTCCTGTTCTAGTAGGCAGTAACTTCATGTCATAGAAGAATTCTGACTTGCAGTGTGCTTGGAGTTCTCTGATACTGTGTCCTGCTGCACATGTGCTGTTATTATGGTCTGTGGTTTAAACCCCATAAAGTGGTTCCTGACACCTCAAATGCTACACTACGTTTTTGGTAAGCAAAGTGTATATGATCTTCCTTGCAAGATTGTTTGCCCTTCCCTGTTTTGTTGCCCTGCTCAAACCTGAGCAGTTATGCTGTCTCTGGGAATGCTGAGAAGCACCTTCTGTGTTTATATCTTCCCTGGGAGGCTCTACAAAATACACCTGGAGCGTTTTGTTTCAAGTTGTGACAAATGCTCAGGGCAAGTACCTTGGTGAAGGTTCTTCCAAGTCATTTTTATTAATGTCAGTATCATAAATGCCATGAGGTTGGGGGTGTGGGGAGTGGGGACGGGATGGGGGCACATCACCACCACCATTTTAAAGGGAAATCAAAACAATAATAGCAACAAAAAGAATAGGATGGAAAGGATGGATTCATGGCTATGCAATATTATTGTAGGGCTCTTTAAACAAGCTTCTAGTTCACACCATGGAGCTTATCAGTGAAATACTAAGTCAGATCTGAAACGATATAGCTGCATACTAAACCCCAATTTACACCTAATCCTTGAAGAAGAGGTAAAGGTAAAACTTATTTATGCGAAAAAGTGTTATAATTAAATTCAAGGAAGAACTTTTTTTTTGTAGTTTAAGACCACAAAGAGGTAATGTGAGAAAGTATTGATGGGCTGAAAAGGAGAATTTTTAGCATAAATAATGGGACAACAGTGAACTGCAGTTAGCTGCTGCTCTCTCTGCAAAGCTGATTTGTAAATTTTTTTCCCAGCATTAAATGAGGAAGAACCCTGCTTTGCAATTGCCCAGCTCAATAATCATCTTCATTTTGAACTCGAAAAAGCAGAGATACTGTCATTACTGTTTTCCTTTGCTAGGGTTTTAATGCATCTTTGAATTCCCATCTCTAGGTTCCATGCTCACAGCTCCATTAGAATGGATTACACAAATTTTGTTAATACCAAGCATAACACATCTCTGAAAAAGCATTTAAAAAATGGTGCCTTTTGAGGCAATGAAAATTTCTTTTCTCCTCCCTGTCCCAATATCCTCTGTTTAGCTCAAAAATTATTCTCAAACAAGTCTTAATAATAACGTTAAAACTTTGAAAAAGAAGTGCAAGAACAAATTACAATATAAAATTTCCTTCAGATAAGAAATCTGAGCAGATACCTACAGGGCATGAATCCTGAGGAAACAGCCCTCAGTAAGTACCTGCTGAAGGGAAGCAAATGACTTGCAGAACTCACCTGCCATTCCCTCAGCTTATGAGAATTGCATACGACTTCCACTTTGTTCTTCAAGGATGTCCAAGTCACATCAATCATAAAAAGAAAAAACCCAGCAATCTTTTCGTGCTGTCAGCTGAAATTTGAGAGAAGGGAGAGGTACTTAGCAGTTGTTATTAATACCTGTAAAGTTGTCAAACGAATTAACTGGTTCCTATAATATACGTCTGTCTAATGCCAGAGTTCCTACTCAACGTGGGTGTAATTATGGGAGGAGATACCAAAATTATTTACTCAGAGGAAATGCATGCTCTTGAATCCCAAGACAAGAAGAACTTCCTACAAAGATAATAGGTGTGCCATGAATAAGTTATCTTTAAGGATGAGGAAATGGGGAGCGTGGTGGGACGTAAAAGCTGTCTGAAGGAAAAAGGAGCATTTCCTGATGACTTAACTTCCATGTTGGTTAATATCACTTCTGGGTTTGTCCAATAGCTGTGGGTTGGTTTCAGAGGGTTTTTTTGGTCTAATATTATCTCCAATACCCTCGGAGATAGAAAATTATAAGCTCCTACTAGAAACAAATATCTGTTTACCTGTTAAGTTAGCTCCATCTATTAATATTTCCCAAAAGTTTTATTTCAAAAAGAACTCACAAACTAATAACCTTGAGTACTTTTTGTCAGCACAAACTTTAGGACTGTCTGTTTTAACAGCCATGACTATATTTCTTTTTGGGTTTATGAATATATTTATTTTTGGTTTTGTACCATCACTTTATAAAAGAGTACAAGTAATAAAATGATGTCCTTTTGAAGAGGATTATCTCCTTAAGATTCTGCAGCCCCACTGATCATGTTTTAGCACTTGATAAAGACTTAAAAATAAATTAGTCTGAATTTTAAGTTACAGGGAAAGAAAAACAAACTAAAAAAGCAGCAAGTTAAGCTCCAGCAGCTGTTTCTAAGGTTGATTTTACAAAACAGGCTTCTTGTGCCTTTTTGAGAAACTTTGTTTTTGTACTACAAAGACTAAGAGCACTTACTAATATGACAGTCATGCCAGCCCTATCCCAAAGAAAAACACCAAAGCTTTTCCCACTAGGCAGCAGTATAGCTGGCACAGTACATCTCCACTTACATTATAATTCAGCGGTTCTTCCTTCCCTTGGAAGTTTCCAGGATGTTCAGGCTGTCGACACTTGTTCCGGGAATCACCTCAAATGGGTTTGATTGCTGTCCAGAGCTACTTCAGTTGGTCTTTTTCTCTTTTCCTTAATTCATATTCCTTGGAAACCATAAGAGCCACAAGCCTCTGATGTTACCTGATCTTCACACACAGCCCTAGTGACAAACCGCATCGACCAGTTCTTAGGTTCAGGCGTTCAGTACTTACAGTGATTGCCTCAGACGTTACACATTGCTCCCACTGGCATTTGACTATTTCCTTTCTTCTTCCTTGCTACTCACATACGTAATTAAGTCTCGGAACACTTTTTCTGTCTTGGCTGCAGCCGCCTCCTTTACCTCTTCAAGGCACGCCCACAGTGGTGCTCACCGAGCCACCAGAACCTCTCTCAGACTGGCCTACATCCCAAACTGGCACCTGCCAGTCTCACCTTCACCGCAGCAAAGCACCAGCAGCTGCTGTTGTAATCCCTTTGGAATGCAGCAGTCATGGTTCCTAAGTGACTAATGGCTGAACACTGTCACAGGTGTTTTTCCTAACTCTATTCCACCCACCCATCATCCAAAATGGTTCAAAATGCTTTGTTCCTCTTTTTCCCCTTGTATCAGAGTCTTGGAATTGCAGTTCAATTTGCTAACTTTCAGAGAAAAACTTGATTTCATTAATCTCCTTAACAATTTTTCTACTGTTCATATGCCCAGGGTAACTAAATCCACCTTACTCTTGTCTTGTTACTACTTTTTACTAGAAAGAGGAAAGCAGCATAAATTCCACCAAAAAAACCCGCATTGCAGAATCTCTTCTGTGAGTCTGTATTGGAGTTGTCTTTTAATTGGACACATTAACCTCATGTGCATGGAGTGCTGCAGGGGAAGGTCTGATTTAAAGGTTTCTCCCATTTCTGCTCGTGCAATTCACTTGACTTTAGCACAGTCTGGGTGTTTCACACACACAAGAGACGTAAAAAAAAGTCATTAAGTGTATATCTACATTCTAAACTCAAGGCTGTGCTTCAGCTTGAACTTCTACTGTGGTTTACTGTAGCCCAGAGGAGGCCACCAAGATTATCAGAGGGATGGAGCTCCTCTCCTGTGAGGAAAGACTGAGGGAATTGGGTTTCTTCAGCCTGGAAAAGAGAAGGCTTTTGGATGATCTAATTGTGGCCTGCCAGTATCTGAAAGCAGCCTACAAGAAAGATGGAGAGAGACTATTTACAAGGGTGTGGAGAGACAGGGCAAGGGGGAATGGCTTCAAACTGACACAGAGTAGGTTTAGATTGGATATTAGAAAGAAAATTCTTCCCTGTGAGGGTGCTGAGGCCCTGGCACAGGGTGCCCAGAGGAGCTGTGGTTTCCCCATCCCTGGAAGTGTTCAAGGCCAGCTTGGATGGGGCTCTGAGCAACCTGGGATAGTGAAAAGTGTCCCTGCCCAAACCAGGGCAATCGGAGCTAGATTATCTCTGAGATTCCTTCCAACCCAAGCCGTTCTATGAATCTGGGATTTACAGAGTGAGAGCTCTTGGCTCTGGCAAGCCTTGAGGAACATCAGGAAAAAAGAGAAGATGCTACTGTGGGCTCCTTGCCCAGCCTCTCTGTAGCTCATCCCATTTTATGTCCAGTGTGGTCTCGCACTGACATCCTGTGACTGGCAGCAAGAAACCAGGGTGGCTGCAGGTGCCCTTCTAAAGCAATTCTGCAGGCTACAAGGACAAAAGAACTTTATAACCAGTCTGAGCTTGGGCTCCTCAACAGTGAGAAGTCCCTGTGACAAGTCACAGGACCCTGTGCCGTGTGGTGGAAGTTGGGGCAGAGAGTTAAGATTTTATTGCTTCCTGGCCCAACAGTGCAATAGAGCAGCAGCTTGGCTTTTCCATCCACTTTACCTACACAGTCCTTTTCAGTCAGAGCTTGACTTACTGTTACACAGTTACTGCCCATAGACCAAGTCTCTCACTGGGCTACACCTTGTTCACTGGAACCCATCATTCAGCCTGTACCAGTCCTCCCATAAAAGGTGTAAGTTTGCTTTACTAAACTCGAATCTAAGATATGACTTCCTGACCCATAATCTATAGTTAAGAATGCCTAACTCTTCTCAAGTCAAAATACCCTCAGATTTAAGACTACCCTGCCTTTTGTTCCCAAACAAGACTTTCAGCAAGTGCAAAATATCAACATGCTAAAATATGTATGCTGAGCTGGGCAATTACCCCAAAGTGTTTGGTGAATGGCTCTCAAATTGGACACCACCCAAATTCCTGTTGAATATTTCCTATGCCTCATTTGGTCACTGTGATTTACCAAAAAAAAAAAAAGAAAAAAAAAAGAAAAAAAAAAGAAAAATATCAGGACAGAGTTTGTAGCAAAGAAGGCAAAGTTAAATGACATAAATTGTGCAAGTCATCCTCACTCTGTTCTAGTATCATAGTTCCAGTGAAGAGAAACACTGCTTTGGGAGTCCACTGGATAAGGCTGTCAATATGTAACAATGAGTTTATGAATGTTTGTGCAGAGACATCTGGAGCCAGAAGGAATTAATTCTGAAGAAAGCCAGACAAAAGTCAAACACTCTCTAAGTAGAAGGCAAAATGTTCTTTTTAATAACATGTTCTTTTAATAACATAACATAACTCAAAACAGTAAATGAAGAATCAACCATTCCTGTTTATTTAAAATTACAATGTCAAATTGCAATGACATGATATTGGTGACCCTTTATCGGAGGAAGAGAAGATTTGTTTTGCTGATTATCTCACTGTTTTCTATACAAGACTTCTTATCACATTTTGTTCAGTTTATACACACACAGACCACTCTGTGTTGTTGTATATCTTCGTGTTAGTTAATCACATTTACCATCTTAAAGGTCTTGATATCTGCAAATTTATCACAGGAAAAATTAACAAGTAGATGCTTGGGACCCGCCTCAGAAGGGGTAAGTTTAAACTTGGTACTGGATTTCTCACTGGCTTTCAGTGGTGGTATGCTAAAAAAAAGAAAACAGAGGGAAAATATAAGTTGAAAACAGTTTTATACATCATGCTTGAGTTTCTTCACTAAGTCGTCTTTCACCTGGAGTAAGAATTCTTATCACTTCAAAGTAAGAGGGCCATGAAAAGACCACACATGACTTGGCTATCTGATAAGTATATAAAGACTCAAATCCATACCTTAGGGTTCTCACAAATTCCTTATGCAGTAACCCAGATAAGCCCACAAAGGGGGACATAATAATATGTGAGATAAGACTTCATGTAGAACAGAGGGTGTAAAACACATCACTGAATCATTGAAAAAGAAGAATCTAAGACCATGAAGAATGTTAATACCAGCTCTTGAATTAGAATAGATTATAGCACCAAGAAAACCTCAGTGTTTACAGAGCAGGAAATTCTGAATGGAAGTTAAAGTGTTTCACACCAGTGTATTTTGTAATTCTTGGAAAGTCTTGTTAATGTTTTTCCCTTACCCTGTAATATTGTCTTGTCTTGCCTGAGGATAAAATTGTATGGGATAGACAACATGAGGCTGGTAAATTCCCTCAGGAGAGCTTATAAATGATGGGATGGAGTATTCCTAATTGCTCAAGTGCAAATGGCAATGTTAAGTTGCTGTGTTTGTTGGTTTGTGTTTGTCTGTGTATTCAGTTAAAGAGCATGCTCCCATATCCCAGGTGTTTTCCAGAAATAACTGCATTTGTGAGGATCTGTTGGCATGCTTAGCATGGAGCAGACTTGGCTTTGTGCTTTTCAGAGGTCCCACCCTTTGAGATCACAACCTGTGTCTAAGCAGTATTAATTTTTGTTCCCAAAGCTGAGACTTGTGTATCTGCTTTTTGCATGTGTTTCTACCTGTCAGATATAAATACAATTTGTTTAGAATGCTGAGCACCCAGATTGGCACCTGCAGTCCATTTAATAAAGTGAAAAAAATATCCTTGTTAATATATGTTGTAATTTGGGTAAGTATGGACAGAAATAGTCATGTATCCTATTGCTGGCCTTTGATCAGAACAAGAAGGTGCAACCTGTCTGGCCTCTAGCAGAATAGACAGTCTCAGCAACATTTACAGCTTGGGTAAGCATGAATTTTTTTTCTGGAACTGTGTGATCCTGCTAGATAGGCAGGAAAACAAGTTCTGTCCAATTATGACAGCAATTATTTGACCTCCAAACCATGGAGCCAAAGCCCAGCCTAGACAAAGAGCTGGTTCACGGCTGTGTGCTTTGTTATGAGATGTTACACACTGAGTGGCCTCCCAAGTTACAGCAACAAGAAAATGATGTCTCATCCCCCAGTCCAGTTCCAACTCATCCATGCCCACATTCTTGCTGATGTGTCTTTGACAGCAGAAAGGAGACATTGCTCATACTCACCGTAACTCCAGGGTTCCTCGGAGCAGGTCACTGCCTTCCACCTGCAGCACACAGTCCTTCACCTCCGTATCAATGGGATTGGTAAATGCCACTTCCACAACCACCTCTTTATTCACTTTTGCTTCACCAAGTACCTGTGCAAAGAAAATGCTTGCGAGGCCAGGTTCTCAGTGGTCTTTTCTATCTGAGCCTTTTCAGGCATCAGAAGAGGAGGTGTTATGAGATGCTGTGATGGACCATGCCAGAATGTGAGCAGAACATTCTGTTCAGGGAAGAAAGTGCTCATAAAGAGCTCACTTTCCCTTTTTTTCTGTCCCTGCAGTTACAGCAAAGGGAATTTACCTGTATGTCGATGGCAGGATTGTCCAGGGTGATGTTTCTTTGCACAAGCACTTGAATCCCATCTTCTACATGACATAAAGCTGTGACCTGAATTGTTTTGTCTGTAGTTAACCGCTGCTGGTATTCAGGATACTTTATCTTAATGGGAAATTGTTTTTCTGGAAGGAAAAAAAAAAAGGAATTGGTACATACTTTTATAAGCCCACTGAGCTTCATATCTAAGTTAGTATTTTCCTTTTATGCTGTGAGTAGGACTAGGAGGGTCTTCAGCCATCACTACCAAAATTAATTCATGCAAATCTATCAATTTGCTTTTGATAGATAGTAAGTTTTTCAATGTTATTCTTTCTCCATTCACCACTACTGTATTGCCTGGCTTGTTTTCCTCCCTATTGCTCTGAAAGATGCAACAGTGGGAGTTTAAGGAGTTTACTGGTGCCTCTCCAGAAGTTAAGTTACATATTAAAGAAATGAATTTCTGCTTCTTGCTAATGACTTGAAGCTTAAGATTAGTACAAGATAGTATCAGCTGGGATTCAATGATCTTACACCTCACTTTAGAGATGCTGATATATGTCTTATCCCAGGGTCCTAATGGTAACATTTTCCAAAATGTGAAAAGTACTTGGGGACATGATAGTGTGACACATGCCTTGTTAATGTTTGTGCAATGTAATAGTTTTCTCAGCCTTTTCTATATAGGGATTTAAGATTGCAGTTTGTTACAGATTTTTCCCCCAGGCTGACCAGCCTCCAATGCCCATTTACCGATAAAAACATTATGATTAAAAGGTATTTGAAAAATTACCTTCCTTGGGAGCCAGAGTGACAGACATGGAGTCCTTCCAGATCTCATTAACTGGTTTTCTAGTATACAGAGTACTCCATGCAGTCATATTTACATTTACAGTCTTAGCATCAGATTGTAAATTTTCAAGAACCAGAAGTAGGTTGAGATCTTTGCCAACTTCTAAAGAGCCAGCCACCTTGAATTTCCCTGAGATGTCAGGCTTCTGTTCAATTTCCTCTTGTGTTGGTGCTGTAGGATCAAATTTATCCTCAAGTCCTAGCTTCTTACGGGCTTTTTTAAAAATATCTCTTTCTTTTGCAGAGCCTGTCAGGGAGAACCATGAAAATTATCCTCAACAGTTAACATGCATCTCTTATTTTACATAGCTGCTAGAGACAAGCTAGAAGGACGTGTCTGTACTTAGAGAAACAGACCCTCTGTTTTCCATAGCCATACCTCATTTTCTGGATCTCCAGTCATTAATGTCACTGTCCTTCCAATAACTTTTTTTTTTAACATAAAATATTAAGTCTAAAGTTTCTCTTTTCCCATTTCTATCCCTTTTTATGGCTGTAACATTTAGAAATGTGAATTTCTATTTGCTAGTACAGAGAAAGCCCCAAAAGCTGGGGAAGGTTGATGGCACTGTGTGGTGGGTTGACTCTGGCTGGTGGCCAACCATCCACCCAGCACTTCACTCCCCACTTCCATAGGAGGGGACAAAGCTTGTGGATTGAGGTAATGACAGTTTAACAGGGAAAGCAGAAGCTGCTCATGGGCGAAGGAAAAAGAGAAACGCAAATGGGCACGATCAGACCCGAAGGACTGACGAGGGGATGTGCTCTTGGACCCTTTGAAAGACTTGCTTCTCCTGGGCTTAAGTGCTGATTTAGCTCAGATTTCTGTGACAGGCCTTTCATCCTGCAGAAGAATAATGGGCTGTAGCCTCATTCTCACTAAGCAGAGGCAGACAGTGCATGTCAGCAATAGGCAGATGGAACAGTGAATGCTTTATTTGGAGATACTTGGACTTGCCTTATTTAGGTGCCACAAAACAACTCCATGTGAGAAAAGGCAAGGCAGTATTTTTTTTACTCAGTACCTTTTCTTCCCTTTTCTGTAGGAATGGAATAAATCAAGTATAAAGTCAGCTCTTACTTTATAAATGCACAAAATTTCCCACTCAGATACTCCTAGCTGAAAGTTTATATACTTCTGGGAATGAAGCAGCTATGTGATCAGAAGAACCAGTGGTTTCACTTACCTTCCTCATATTTATAATCACTGGTGACATCTACACGATCATCTCTACCGACTGCCTTTGTACTGATGGAGTCACCAATTTCTGTAGACTTAGAGAATATTAAAGTTTTCTTTCCAGTTGCAGAGTCATAATTCCAGTACATACAGTCTGCATTCACTTCTGCAAACACGAATGGGCAGTCGTAGTCCAGATCTACTTCTCCTTCTTTGATGGCATACCGTGAGGCAGGCCCACACTGATAAATTCCTACAGCATCAAGGAAAAAGAATTTAGGCATAAGTAGGTCTTTGACAGTAAGCAGATTATTAGGCAGATATTTATCACTGACTCCTGAATTGCCCGATGCTGCTGTCCCATTCAAGCCCTTTCATCCACATAAACCCTCATACCAGGCCAGTCATCAATGTATCTTGTGTTTATTCTGCAAGTACACTTTATTTATTTTATATTATCCCTTAATTTTCAATAGCCTTTGATACCTACATTGGAAATATAGGAATTGCTGTAAAAACTGCTCCTGGAAGTCTAGTTTCTTTCTTGGCATCCAGAGATGATATGAAGCTTTTCTAATGCAACTGATAAAGTATTTTCTTCTGCAACTATTTCTGAGCAGGTTGACAAATTGCTTTTACAATGATTTCACTTCTTTTTTTTCCCCCTTTTCTCTAAAAGTGACTGACTTTATAATTTTTCAGCATTATTCCTGAAATAAAATTTGTGTACCTCCACTTTCTTCTTGGGGAGTTGCATCCAGAACTTGCCATCCACTGTATGAGGGGCCCAAGTCGTTGCGCGTAAACCAGCTTTCATTCCAGACATGGAAATTCCTGTGTGCAAGAATGAACAAACCAAGCTACTAGTATGTGTTTATGAATTCCTGTCCACATCCTTTAATCGGCCATCTTAGTTACATGGATCAAATGCCTTTATTTGCACAGGTTCTTATCTGAGACTCACCACTTCTACCCTGACTCTCACTACATTAACTAGAAAGATGCTGAAAATTGCATTGTGCAATAAATATAAATGTTCAAGGGCAGAAAACAAATCTGTGAAGTTATACAAAATGTCTTGAGCCTATTCTTCTCCAAAAGCTTTGAGCTGATGCACTTCCTTAGTTTTAGTCGGTTTCTTTCTGGCACAATGCTACAGTTACACGTCACTTATATTTAAAATGGGTCCAGAACAAGAAGGGGAGTAAACAGACAAAAACTGAGGGACTACTTCTGCTTTGCTGAATGCAAGATTGTTTGAACTGCATTTGATGCTTAATAGAGGCAGTAGTTAAATTATTTTCACTGCAAATGATGCCACTGCAAGAAAAGTAAAAAAAAAAAAAAAAAGGCAGGAAAGGTGATTCTGTTGAACTCTTACAGTTTAACATGAATTCGTTTTGAAGAATAGTTTCAAACTAGGTTAAGTCCCCACTGTTTGATACATCCAGTGCAATATTGCAAATTTTCAGTCATCTGTGGCATCATAACTGTAACTTTGCCAGCCCTGGCTTCAATTAGCTGTTGTAATCAGTGTCACAATTCTTTGTTTAACTGAGAAGGACTGAAAACACCAGGTCTTGTGGTATTATTTTGTTGTATTTTTTATTAATCCTCTGGGTGTGTGTAGTAGTTTTTAAGGCAATTTTTAGGAAGATAAAGCATTTGTCGTTAGAATCTGTGCTCTGCACCTGAAGACACTATAGGCATTGATAAGCTCTCCTATTAAATATTGAGCCTTACCATATGCTGTCAGCTCCCCTCTCCAAATGATTTCCATCTGCATCATAAAACTCATCCACACGCAGATTTCCATCTGCATCATGGGCAGAACTGAAGTTTGTAATTGTACGAGTGGGAATCCCCAGACATCTGAGCACTAAAGAGCAAAGAGAAAACCAGTCAGAAAGCAATATTTCTGCAGGGTTCATATAACATAGTAATGTCTTCAAAGGCTTCCATATAGGAAGTATTATTAGTGCTTCTTTTAATAGAATCTGTGCAATGTCAGTCATGTGCACGACATAAAACATACCTGTAGTCAATACTGCTGCAAAAACCCAGCATTGACCATATTTAACAGGTTTGAATCCTGATTTCTTCCAGCTTTGCAGGATTTCACTACTTCCTGTCCAGCTGCTGGGATTTTTACCACCCTCATATTTTCCACTCCAGTTTCCTAGCACCACCCCTTGGTCATCATTGGCGTTGACCTGAAAAGATATTCACTAAATTTATGATGAGGTAAATTAAGAGTTTACTACCTGTCTGAAAGGGGCCTGGGAGTTACAGCAAATGCCATATTGAATTTGACCCGACAGTGCTCCCTTATCAAAAAGGACATGCTCACAGTAGGCTACATTAGGAAAAGTGAGACCAGGAGGTTGAGAGAGATGGTTAACCCCTTTAATTATCCCTAGCGAGGCTGTGCCAGGAGTCCTGTCTCTAGTTTTGGGTCTCTCAGTTCAAGGGGATGTTGAGACACTGAAGAGGACTCAGGAGGGAGAGCTACCCAGATGGACAGGGGTCCTGGAGCACACAATCTACAGGGAGAAGTTGAGAGCACTGGCCTAGCTCTGTCTGATTAAGGAGAGGGGGGGGAATGTAAAACCAGCTTACGACTATTTGAATGTGTGTTCTAACAAACCTTTCTCTTTTATATACCAAGAGGCAACAGCAGAAAGCTGTAGCTTGGGAAAATCTTATTTGACACAAGAGACAAATTCCTCATTAGAAGGGTAGTGCAGCTCTAGACTGGTCACCCACAGAAGCCACAAAACCTCTTTCCTCGGAGAGTCTCAAAGCAGCCCGGCAAATCCATGGCTGAGCTGATCTATAACTGTAGTTCCACTTCAGATGGGTGGCTGGACTAAAGACCTCCAAGGAAGTGGTCCCTCAACCACCCCTGTCTCATATCTTCAGTTTGACTCCTGGATATCAGAGTGATAAGTATCAGAACTACCCCAGAGGAGATAAATCTAGCAAGCTCAGATCAGATGACCACTTAGGTGTTTCTCTGGCCCATACTTCACCACCCATATTGTCTGGTGCATACAGTGGCCTAAAATTCTCCAAGAAATGTGTTCATATTTACTTTCATTAACTACTTTTAGAGGACACTTAGTAATTTGGACTTTTTGAACATGTTGCTTACCATTGCACTGAGAACACGGCCCAGATACTTGGGGTCATGTCGGTGAGAAACATCAGTGACAGGATCCTGACGGTAGTATAAGCTTCGATCCATTATGGCGAGGCAAATATTGAGGATATCTCCTTGAAACTATGGTACAGAAATAAATGAGTGTTGTGGAAACACAGATTAATCTACTAAAAATCAGGATGCAGAGAGCCATATAAGCACTGAAGGGTTTTTTTAAATCATCAAATGAAGCGCTGCAGAGCTCAGCCAGGCATTATCATATAAAAATGTGGCTGCAACAAACTCTGAAGATCAGAACTCACAGAGCTTTTCAAAGCTTGGAATCTGTGGACTTGAGGCCTCTCAGCATTGCTACAGTGCCTTACTACTCTAAGGCTACTTAGTCTTAGTAAAGACATAAAGGTGTCTGCTGGCTGACAGGGACTAGTAAATTACAAAGGTGTCTGCTGGCAGAACAGGGACTAGTAAATTACAAATCCTCGTATTGATCAGTGAAACAGGGCTTGGCACAAGTTCTGATTTCAACACCAGAGTCCTGCTCTTCACAGATGTATGCAACGAAGTGGAAAAAGCAGATGACCCAGTTCATGCAAAAACAGTGTCTAGTGTTTCTGTGCTCCATTTACCTGGCCAAAGTTCCATCCAAAGCCGCTGATACGATTTTTATTGCCTGCAAAAATTATGCCAAACTCTTCTAGCACATATTCTTCACACTCAGCCTTGTTAGGCATGAACACATCATCACCTGAAAAACCAAAACAGAGAGATGTACAAATACAGCAGGCAAAATAAAACCTCAGGAGTCTTGCTCTCCATCTATAAGAGTGCTTGCAGATATCCACCCTTTGCTGTTCTTGCTGCTATAAACAGATCACGAAACTCAGGATCTTCTACAATTAGAGAAAGGGGTGGGAGGTGTCTGAGTGAAGAGGGAGGTATGACACTGCCAAATCTGTGAGAAAATGGTAAATATGACTCTTTTCTTGGTTCTACAGAGGCCAGACACACTCTTCTAAACTTGTGCAGAAGTAGGGAAGCTCTGTCAAAAGCAGAACCTTATCTTTTAGGACAATGAGCTCTCCAGTACATACATGCTACAGAGCTGATTTTATGTACCAGCAGGTCCTAAGAAACTGTTAGACACTTTTTTTTTTTTGCCACTGGTACATTATGTTGTCAATGTTCAGCTGCTATATTAAAGTATAGACCAAATGGAGAAGCTGCAAATATTAATGAAGCTAAAAGCAACTTAGGTCTTTAGAGGAATTTCAACATATTCGTACCTGAAGACCAAGGGTTAAAAAGCAGAACAAAAGTGCCAAGACTTGATGGAGAGGAGCTGCCAATTTGAACACTCAGCTTGTAACGTCCAATGACAGCATTATGTGGGCTGGAAATGGAGATGCTCACAGAGTTGGAACTGGTGGACTGTAGAACTGCACTCCAGCCCTCCTTGCTCACTGTGCTGGAGATACCAAACGTGGCCAGGGTCTTGGTCGCCTTTGAGGGTTTTGGACCTTTTAAGAAAAACAAAAACCATTTTTTTCCCAGCCTTGTGGTAATAGAGATTAGTCATCAACAAACTCAGCAGGGAGGTAACCCTCCCCTCAGATGAATTTGTCCCATATATTGGCAACTGAAGGAAGCTGTGGCTGCTCGCTGAGGTAGGAGTAATACAACAAATACCTCACACAGTTCCATGGCTATGTGAATGAGCATGTTGGCTCTGAGGTATTCTCTTGCTGCTCTGTAGTGCATATCAGGCCAGAAGAATGTCCTGAGGCAGCATTACTCTCTCTGGGAAAGAAGTTGGGGGCCATACCTGTTTCTGCAAGGAATATTAAGTTTTGCTCAGGCTTTTCTGTTCCATTGAAGGTGATAGTGAAGGCCTGTCCTCTCCTCACAATCAGTTCTTCACTAGAAAATTTACTTGTGTGGTGTTCTCTTGCATTTTCTTTCAGATGCCAGTTGGTGCTTGGCTGCGTTGCAGCTGGAAAAAAATGAGGAGCAAGAAAACTTGAGGGTACATCCAAAGAGGAATGAGCACAAACACACTCTGAAGAATTGCTTATTACTTTCTACAGGTAACTGCTACCCATGTGAGGCTTCCACCAGAATTAGAAATAATTTATATGTGAGCATTTTTTTTTTAGAAGAGACTCCATCTTGCATAGGCTGTTAGAGATTATCTGCGTAATGAAATATAGGAGTAGTATATCCTGTACTAAAGGAAAATCACAAAGGCATCTAAGAGGAGAGAAACCTGAGAGAATTGAAAATTTGTGAGTTACTTGGATAAAAATCTGTCTGAACTCGATTATTCTATCAAGGTGTCATCCATTCTGACACGGTGTCATCCTAACAGAGGCACAGCCTTGCTGCCTCTGAATGAGAAATAAAGAAACCTGACTGAGCTGAGGAACAGTTGTGTATTTTAAGCCATGATGTGCTCTCTAGCTCCATTATGTCACACAGCTGCCACTGCTGGAAGCACCTAACAAGAACACGTTGATGGACACTGGGCTGTCATTTGGCAGGGGGAGAGATGACAGAGCTGGAGAGAGAACAATACTAAAATATGCTGTAGAAAGCTCTTGCATGTGAACTATGGCTTCAGTCAGAAGCCAGAGAATAAACATCTGAGATTAGCTTGGCTCTGACATCTTCAGAGCCTATGGAGGGATTTCTAGTAGGAGATGGCTTGATGGTTTAAGTGAAGTGCAGAAGTACAGAAGAAAAGTATTTTTTCTCCCCCTGCAAAGAGGGAGATTAAAGAGTGTGGTGCTTAAGAGTAGAAAATTACCTGTGCCATTAGAAAGTTACCCTGTGCCATTATTGAGTAAAAGAAATCATCATCCTATGTTCAAGCAGATTTATTTATGTAAAGATCTTTTTACAGCATGATCTTAAATTTATCGGGTTCAGACAAGCCTTGAAATAACAACGTTGGTAGCTTTAGCAATGTAGTCACAGTCCAAATGGAGAGGAACATGGTTTTTTATAGTATTGAGGTGAGAAGCATATATGATTTTTCCAGGAACATACCTACTATTAAAAAGAAAATCCTCATAAAATTAGCAGTGAAGCACATCTATTGTAGAACCAGCTGAGAGCTCAGGGAGTTTTGCCTTTAAAAAGGCAGGAGTTGGAAAATCAACGTGGGACAATTCATAATAATGGTCAGTTTGCATATCTATAAATAGTATCATGTGAGCAAAAAACCCACCACAGCAACAAAGCAACTGCCAAAAAAATAAAAATAACCCTCCCGAATTATTGGATCTTTTCTGCCTTAGCTTCAGGTTTCAGCCTTCTCTGCTCATTGTAGCCTTCCTCAGCCCTTGCAAAGATACATTCCCAGAGATCTGCTTTGCTTCTTTCTCTTATGTCAGATTTGCCAGTCTCTCATTTGCACTTTTCTGACCACTCCAAATAGCTGCAGACTTTCCCTTCTTATTGGCAAAATACAACATTTTTATATCAGTTGATATACCTGTCTGCCAAATCTCATTCTGATAAGCTTGCTTTTCCCATGCACACAGTAAGTGAAAAAATGCAATTCCTGTGAAAATCCTTCTCCTGACTCTTGATGAAAGAATTTTCTCTTATTTTTTTTTTCTTGGATCAAAACTCCTTAGAGAAGTAGTGATCTCTCAGTGTCCATTACAGAGCTGAACATGATGTATGTGTGTAAGAAAGTAACAAACAGCACTACAGGATGGGCTTCCCCCTTGCTCACCTTGGCCCATATCTGATCAATACGTCCTCTGTATGCAGCTTCTGAAGCTTCCTCTCAATGGCCTCCTCTATTTCTGCTGCCTTAAGGAATGTCTGATGCCTTTCACTTCTTTAAATCTGTTTGCAATATTTCCTCTGAGGGTGGAGCTTGAGAGGCTGCCTTTGCCCCCAGCCTTGATCTGACCAGTGGGGCTTGAGGATTTATTTTTTATTCATTTTTTTCCTCTCTCAGTCCTCTCATCCTTGTCTTGTTTCCTTGCAAATTAACACCTGAAGCTTGGACAGTATTAATTCCTAACAGTCTGGCCACTTGTTAAGAGTTTTTTAATGTATTTAAAGTTATAAGAACTTTAGTGTTTAGCTGCTTTTCTTTCTATTATAATGATAGAGTGTAACTCTTTCTTGTAAAACACTGTTTTTAATTTGAAATACTTCATGAGCAATATTTACAGGGACTTCTTCTTTAAATTAATTCCCTAAATCCGTTGTTTTGGAGCTGCTTCCCCCCCCCCCCCCGCATTGTAGTAATTGCAAAACAATGACCAAGCTATTGTCTCTGCCCCAGGTCCAATCAGGGCCAAATTTAAAGAACCAATTTTTCATTTATCACATAATTGCTGTTTAACCCCGTTCAATAGACAAGCACTCCACGTCATATTTGCATGAGGCACTACAGTGACAAAAGGTAAGTACATTTGTGACTTGTGATAAAATATCTATCATTGCTTTCAGCTGGTGCACTACTGCTTTTTCGTAAGACATCTCTGACCATGCTGCTGGCAATGCCAATTTATGCACAAAAATCTTCCACTTAATTTCACAGAGAGTGAATTTTGCTTACGCTTTACAGGTGGCTCCACTTTGTGTTAAGAAAGAGACTAATTCTGATACTTTTATGAAACTACCTGTAAAATTTGACTAACTCAATACACCTCTCAGTGATACCCATCATGCTGAACTGAGCACAGCTGCACACATTCCCAAATTCATCATTTTAGTTGGCTGGGCTCAGTCTTCAGTAGTCCAAATTGTTCTGTTTTCCGGTTTGGATCATGTTTGGAAAACCTAGAATTGGAACTTGCTCAATCCATTTCATATACAGACATGTGTTATTCATGTTTCTTATAAAAAGAAGAAGAAACAGTTGTCTTGTTAGAAGAAACAGTTTTTACCTGGCTATGATTCAGACTCCTGCTTTGAATCTCTATTCATTAACTGTATTTAATCCTAAGAGGGACCATGTTTTATCACTTGCAAAGCCCAATTGTGATTTTAAAGTGATAAGACTAATTCTTAAATTTAAAATGTCTTAGAATTTGATTAGAGTTTTTGATGTTAAGACATACTCTCCTATCCATACTTTTAAATACTGTTAAATGTCACACAAACAATTTTCAGAATAAATTTAAGATATCATCCTATCCTTGGATACACAGCAAACTGTTTTTCTTTGATAGGAAGGTTAGTTACTGTTGAAAGAAAAAGAACAACCGTTCATTTATGCTGGCAGACAGAATGTCAGGAAGAACAAGTTGTGGCTGTTGTGTCAGCTTCTGGTGTTTATTCCCAGCTCTGCCTGAGTTGCCTCGCGGGCCTCTGGTGTGCTTTGTTTGGAAAACAGATGAATGATACATACTGGACATTTGGATTAAAGATTATGGGCAAAGGTTGAAAATGAGGGTTAAATTAATGAGAAATATTAACGCTAGTCAGAACATGCAGTCAGCAAAGCAGAATGCATCTGACCCAGGCAGCTTCCTCACCAAGCAGTGTGTGCCGAGCTTGAATGGTGGCTGTAAATGTAAGCACTGCACAGGCAGGTGCTTGAAATCCTATGGATAGCAAGAGAAGACTCTTTCGGACCTCAGAAAATTGAAGCTATAAGCCACCTTAGTATGTTGTTTCATGTACCCAGAAGAAGGTATATCAGAATCATCTTCTGCAGATTGAACCAGTCATATAATTCATAATATCCTTTTCCAGTAATACCCAGATTTTTTTCCTCACCTCAGCAACTGTTAAAGAAATGAATATATAGGACTAAGAGTTTCAGCACTGAACAGTGAAGGACATATTTGGTAACAGTCAAATGCCCCTCAGTAAACTCCTTTCTCTCCTTCTTTCCAATGTTTTCTTTCACACCAATTCTGTATGAATCCTCAGTGATACTTGAATTTTATGAAATGTCACCTATTATCAATTGTGCTTTTGTTCAGGATGGGAAATTATTATCTGTAATAGTCTATCTGCTCCTATATTCTTCCTGAGCACAGCTCTTTAACATATCCCTAAAGCACCATGCAGCAACCACATGGCCATGACTCACTGGGACCGCCTCAGTGGACTCAATGATCTTACAGGTCTTTCTCAACCTAAATGGCTCTGATTCTGTGATTCAGTATCCTGAGAAGTTTGGGCTATTCTCTCTCTTATCACATCCCGGTTCTGAATAATTAAGCAAGAAATTTCATCAGCAGCCCCCACTCCTGCTATCCTAGACACAGGAATTCAAGGGGTTTTCTACAGCTTTGCTTTATTTGTGACCCACATTAGGGAGAGACCTGGGTCCCTGGAGCACTGGTGTGGATTGACTCATATCAGCACTTTTCAGGACTAGAACCACCTGACATAGAATGATCAGGTCCATATGGAAAAATACCTGGCCAAGATCTCTTCTGAGCCTTACATATTGTCCAAGACACACTTCTTATTTTCTGTCTCCCTCTTCCACTCACATGCCTTAAATAGCAGGGGCATTTGGAATGGAAGCTTGCAGCCTGCTGCAGCCTGAAGCCTTCCTGAAGTTCCTGACTGTCCCTGAAGTTTGCCAGTAGCCTTCCTTTGAAGACAGGAGAACCTGGCACAATCACTTTCCATATTGTGTGTGTAAGAAGGGTACCCTGTTAGCTGGGCTCAGATCTTGAGATCTTGGCTCATTCCAGATGAGATGGCTTCTTCAGAAGGGAGGCTGACAGTGACACAGTAGTGACATGCACTAATATGTGACCTTCAAAAACTACCATGGGACCAGGACAGAGGAATAAGCCAAACTGTCAGTGTACAGACTGGGATGAACCTATGCTGGACTCTCCTGACAGCTCCCACATAGTCACACAGCATCTATTATTTACAGCCTATGATATTTAAATGTATTTCCCTACCTCTCCCATTTATGCACATATGTCTTCTATTGGAATGGAGTAAAGACATTATTTGGAAGTTTTAACTTCCAGCTACTGCTGCACACTCATCATCCAAGAATACCCCTGTGCAGGCTCCCATCACTGCCCTGCTCTGCTCCTTTCTTTGAGAATCCAGCGTGTTGTCCCATTCTGCGGGCAGACGCTCCCAATGCTAATGCACAAACAAGATGCTTGCAGGTGTAACTCATGCCCTAATTGTAATGACACTGAAGCTTAAAAATGACAGAAAGAAGCAGAGATAATTATTTTCAGTGTGAGACTATGAAACAAATTGTTAAATCCTTAGAAGCAATAGTGGTGCTGCATACTATCAAAACCCTTTAAAAAAATCAGGCAAACTTATAGGAACATTTTAAGTGCTTCTCCCTTTTCTTTATGCAAAACCTTCTGGATTCTGTTAAAGCAGGTCCATTAGAGACTGGCCCACAAATGCATAAAGATTTTCTGGGAAAAAAGGTGTGTCTGTCTGCAGGATGTGTGTCAAGGGATGGGAGGAGTAGGGAGAGAGGAAGAGAAGGAGAGAAAACAGCTCAGTGCACACACACCTGCACACAAGCCCTCACAGTTTCTTACGTTAAAAATTGTGCATGGTACCATGAGGAGCATCCATGTGCAGTTCTGACATCTACAACTGAGCCTGGGCTTAGGTATTTCTTGGATCCTGTGTATTTCACAAGCAGGTGCTGATCATGATCAGCAAATACCAGTTTGTTCATTAAATGCTGCATTAAATGCTTCTTGCATTTCATGCAATAGGAAAATTGCCATTGAGAAGGATAGACTGCTGTCTGAAATTTCAGGAGGAAGCTTTGAGAGAGAGCTCTGCTAAAATGTTCTAAGTTATTGGCAAATCATTGCTTAAAAGGAAATGTTACAATGCAGAAACAATTGGTTTGTGGGTTTTTTCCCCCATTGCTGTAGATGAAGGTTTTAACTGTCCACCTTACTGTATAGTTCTTTTGTTAAATGAAGGATTTTTCTACTCAGTCCAGTATTTCAGCTTTGCCTATCAAATTGTGTTTTGCCATTTATTTAAGCTCTGCTCAGAGGAGGAGATTTATGAAGGAATCTGTAGCCCTATGCTGATTGTATGGACCCAATTCCCTCCTAGCCTCAGTTCTGCTCTTAAACAAGTAAACATATAGATGGTATCACACTTAGCAGCTGCACTCAGATAGTCATTAACTAACCACCTTCAGGCCAGGCAAACAGCAGATGCTGTGAGGGGTGCTGGCACAAGGTCAAGACAATAACAGGAATTATTTCAAATAATAGATATGTGGATAAACACTTGTGTTCTGAGAGCTTGTGCAATCACTTCTCCTAAAACTGTGAGAATGGGATAACTGTGCCTCTCTTAAACTGCATGAGGGGAAAACAGTGCATGTCAGCTCTGCACTTGAGCCCCTGATCTGTGGATGGTTGTTTTTTATTAATTTCCTGAGTCACATAAAGCCAGCACAGCATGTGCTCTGCCTGGAATAGGTAAAGTAGCATCCTCTTAAACTCAGGACTCATTTTATGCATTTATGAAGGAGACCTATTAGAAAGTCGGGAACAAACTTTTAGCAGGGCTTGTTGCAATAGGAGGTGGGGTAATGGTTTTAAACGGAAGGACTCCATTTAGATTAGATACAAGAAAGAAGTTTTTAACACAGAGGGTGGCACAGGTTGCCCAGGGAGGTGGTAGATGCCCCATTCCTGGAAAAATGCAAGGTCAGGGTGGATGCAACCTGATCTAGTTGCAGATGCTCCTGCTCATTGCAAGGGAGCTGGAGGAGATGGCCTTTAAATATCCCTTCCAACTCACACTATTCTATGATTCCATACATTTTTATACGAATGCCAGCAAGTCAGGCCTAAGTGAGTACATGGCCAATCTTACTAAAAGGCATTACTTTAATATCCTTCCTCCTGAGACTTCACTGCTGGAGTTCCGTTTGCTTTGTTTGTGTTTTAAAGTGCCTTTGCCTTTCACATTAATTTAAAAAAATAGTTAAAATGGCATTACTGACTCTGGATGTGCAGGAAGAAATTTAGTCTGTAGTGTATCCTTTGCATAAGTATTGCTATTAACACAAGATTCATTCATACCTGACCTACTCTTGGATTCATTACATTTCATGCTAAAATAAAGTTTGCAGTTTGCCACAACTTCTTCTGCTCTATGCAATTTTACAGTATTTTTAATATTTAACTATAGTATAGCAATGGATAGATTATCTTCTTTTGCTTGTTTGTGTCTTTTGTAAAATTCAGGAAAGAAAAACACTGCAACAACATATGCATAAATCTCAAAATGTTTTGTACTTCAACAATTCAGAGCCCTTTACAAAACAACCCCACAGAGAAAGCTAACACATGGTACATTATTCACTTTCCCATTCCATATGAACAAAGAGACTTTTTTTTTTTTAACTTACCAGCCATGCTCCTTTGCTTCTCTGTGCCTTGGACTTTATATTGCTGTGAGCAACTGTAGACCTGTATGATAAGACTTCAGGCTCTGGCTGTGTTGCAGCATTTATAGGGAAAACTTTAGGCCTCTCCTTATGTTCAAACCAATTATAATTCACATTAGGTGAGTGAGGCAGGTAAGTCATACCAGTGGTCATGTAAACTTCCTAGTAACCCTATATTAGCTCATGGGTTTTAAGACATTGGACTTGTGCAATTCAGGCCATTTATCCAGAAGGTTGATGAGATGCTTAGAAAAGCAGAGCATTTAATTGCATACCTGGAATCCAGAATTTCACATGCAATGATGCATCACTCGGCAAGGGATGTTTTTTGAGTCAGTATAAATTAATATCTCTTCCCAGTATGATCCAAAGTTGAGTATTCATGCAATAAAAGTATACATTCATAATCAAATTCATATGGTCCCCTCCCTATGAGTGTATTCATAAGTCCGGAAAAAAACCCCAGAACTTTTCATTTGCCTCATTGGTCCTTTTTTGGGGATCACCACAGTAATGCTTTTGTGTCAGCCCCTCCTTAGAGTCTCTGTGAATTATACTAATGGTATGAATGCTGTAAATGTATTGTAAGCTAGTAGTAACTTGACAAACCACTGAGCATTGAATAGCTTTGATGAGTGGATCTCGAGCAGTAACTCTCCCTGCACAGAGAGAAACTTCATCCCCATAAAATAAAACACTCATTTTGGAGCAAGTACAAATTATGACTACAATTTGTGTTTCAATGGTGGTTACTCATCTAGTTTCTGACTATAGAGAGAACAATAAATGGTAAAATATCTTCATCGGCACATACAGGAAGTTCTATAGGTACAAAGAAAATGTATTTGTCAGAATGGCCTCATAATATTTCTTTTTTTCAAGCTAATCCTTCATTTCCCATATCAGTGCTAGCAAATTGATCACAGATCTCTTTCTCTCTTCTGCCCTACGCATACAGGAACTTCTGTTTCCTTACACTTACACAGACTTGAACAAGGTATTTTGTCTCTTCATTATTACTTCATCTCGCTTATCTACAATGACGAGAAGAGACTGAAGCAATCTCAGGAATGTTAGTGCTTACCTTGAAGAACTTGAAGGGTGGAAATTTCATAAGATCAGAAAGGGGCAAGCACAGTATCTATGTATAAAATGGGGCAAGTGGCATGAAAAAGAGCTGAAAAATTACAGTTGACATCAACTGGTTTAATTCAAATTCCTGGAGAACACTGAAGGAGATGAGCTTCTTAGCATCTAGATGAACAACAGCCAGCTCAGATGTGCCAAGAAGTCAGCTGAGCCCATCAGAGGAGAAGAAAGAAGTGTCATCTATCACCACATGCTGACTTGGATTTGCAACAAGATCCCACAGGGTATTTTCATAAGTACACTTTGGAAACACTGATTACACAAGATTTCTATTAGTTAACTGCATAACTTGTTGTTAAAAAACCAAATGCTGCATTGCTTCAATGGATCACCATCAAACTGGAAGGGTATAGTGGCTGAAGTGCCATTAAAAGCTGCCTTGGAGCATTGACATTTTAAATATGCTCTTTTCTGTTGTTAATGTTGTTCAGCTGAAGCATTATGCTAGCCTAGGGCTAATCTCAGCTGGATAATGTCAAGACTACAGAGAATGGAGAGCTTAAAAAAATAGAAGGATCAAGCTGGATCAGTCTAAAACAGAGACAACTGCAGAGATACAATGATTTTTGAAAAATATGAAAAGTAGTTATAGAAAGAGGAGGCCAACTGAGGAGTCATGGTCTTAAAAACTCTAGCCTTTGACTGAAGACACCGAACTGAAACATAAAAATGTTGGCAGTGAAGAAAAGTGTTTAGCTAGACCCTCTGGGTAGGTTGTAAAAATGTTTTGTTTTTTTTTTTCCATGGAGATCAAGAATAGCCTGAATGCACATTTGTCAGGGATAACATATGTGTGTAGTTGAGCTGTCCTTGGGGCATTTATCTTGATGTCAAAGCTGTGACAGTGGCACTTTTCCCCCCATGGCTTATTGTTGGTGCCTGATGCTGAACTGCATGGCGTAGAGAGCACCTCAGCAGGGCAATGAAGCATTCTGCATCCAGTGCTGATTCAGTCTCACTGGCCTTGGTTTTGCTCTGTTGCTGTGGCTGACTTGCCTACAGTGAATCACTTCACATTGTGTCCTATGGTGAAGGGTTACCAATTTCCTAACCACTGTGACACACAAGCCTGCAGACTGCGTGTCACATTCACCTTAAGAACTGCTCTTTTCAAAGGAGTGATAAAATGTTTTGCATAGAAAGAGGGAGGTTAGCACCATGTCTGTCCAGTATTGCATCTGCCAGTGTAAGCCTGTTCACAAGCATCACCTGGAAGCCCCACAGCAATCTTTCTCAATTATCTTGTGAAAGAAAATTCTGCCCCACCTTCAGTCATTTGGTCACTTGTTCCCAAAAGAGGGAAGTTACAGAACTGACCTGAAAATAGCCACGTCTATTTTTTTTTTTTTTTTTTGCGCAGAGAAAAGCTACCTCCTTTTTAGACTCCATTAGAGTTCATTGGTTTTTCATACCTTAGAGCAATGTGTTTCACATGCTAATTATGAGTTGTGTAAATAATGTTCTAAACATTCCCTTTCTTCATTTAAGATCCACTGGTTCTTACATTGTCAGGATTGAAAAGTACCCAAGGCTTTGCTTCACTTTATTGTTCAGTGCTTTGTATTTCTCTATAATATCATGTCTTATGTTATTATATTCCTCCAAATTACATAATATCAGACTTTTCAGTCTCTTTTCATACTGATACCATTGTTTGAATATGTTGTGCATTTCTGAAACTCATTCAGTTTCTTCTGTATACTTTTGTGATATAAATGAAAAAGAATTGAACGTGATGCTATAGGGAAAATACACTATCAATCAACTGTTGACAATGATTTTTAATATTTCCTGATCTATTTTCTATTAATGCCATTTTTGTTTGTTTGTTCAGCATTTGCTCAGCTTAGCCCACAAGATGGTGTTTGTTCATCCTGTACAAAGGAATTATGTCATAATAAGATATAAAATAACAAGCCTGGACAAGATGTTTAGCTGTGTGGATGAATAAAATGGGTGTATTGGAAATTGTGTGAAGAGAGGCTGCACAACAAGCTGATGTGTGAATTCCATAATGTTAAAGGAGAGGATTGGAGTGTATCACATGAACTGACATGGGATTTGTAAATAGGATGTTCAGGGAGCTGGTAACCACAAGGAAAATGCTGCAATACCTGGAAAGGCAAAGGAAACAATTGTTTGAGATGGAAGAAAATATTGTTATTAGAGAGAAGGCAAACAATTGTGAAAGACTAAGAAGCAGAATTAAGGAGATCAGGAATTGGGATGGAGCACAGACGGAAGCGGAGAGAAATACAAAAAGTTGATACATTTAAGATAAAAGAGAAATAGAGAAATTAAAGATGGAAAGTTAGGCTATGGGGAAGAAGAAAATCGGACATTCTGGTGTCTTATTCACAGAAGAAATAACCCCTACAAGAGGAGAAAATGAAAATAATGAAGGAAACTAGAGGTGAGTTAAAGATGGAGAAAACTGAACTAGAATGATGGTTTGGTATTTATTAGAGTGCAAGAAGAGTGAAACTGAGGAAGAGGAGAATGAAGTCTGAGGAAATGACATCAGAAGGAGGTATTGGGGGAATCCCTAGCCTGGGGATGGCTGGGATGGATATGAGTATGAGAGAGAGAAAAAGGACCTGGGATAAAGGAAATGGAGGCTTTAAGAGAATTAAGGACCAAATCAAGGAAGAAAAGGGAGGAGATAGTGAGTAAAAAAGTACAGAATCAGCATATATATAAATACTGTATTTCCATGACTTCACTGAAATTCAAGATGCTCTCTAAAATAGTTAGCAAACCTTGTGTAAGAAATCACAACATGCCCATAGCTTTTCCATGTTTTCCAGTTACATTGGCTGGCGTAATAAGCGACTGTTCCATCCTTCAAATCTTGTTTGTTGTGTGACCTTAGACACAGCAACAGCACTGCTAGAATAGCTGTGGAATTTTGGCAATGCTGAATCTGTGCTGAGAATTTAAAGCAAGACTTCACCTGGGACCAAGAGCTTGCATCTCTGTCAACATAGCCTTTGATTCAAGGCTAGGCATTCTCTTCTTTCAGCAGGAAATCATGTAGCACTACGTGCTGTGGCTGTGTATAACTAGGATGTTTTAGGAAATGTTCCGCAATTCTCCAGCTCCCTTGGCAGTGGACTGGTGAGGCATTAGCAGTCTGCAAAGCAGGAAACTGCCAAGGACAGAGGCTGCTGGGGAGTCAGCAAGATGCCGTCGGAGTTTTTTTGCGTCAGAGTGTTGGAAAATCCTGACAGTTGTTCCTGCTGCCAAGCAGGATACACCCTGCCGTCAGGAGTGGCAGCTACTGTGGGATAAGGAATACCTCTCCCAGAAGCAGTGGTTGCCATCCACAGCTCTGTCACACCAGCGGTTCCTTTTCTCCTGGGCACTTCCTGCAGCTCTACTGTGCATCTCCATCCCTTTCCTTACTCTGTTTTCTTGCAGCAGGGGCAATCAGACAGGCGCTTACAGATTTAGAAAGGCTGTAAGTAGATAGTTAGGAGTTTACCATGTAGTTCCGTAGTGGGTAATTGTGCCTAGTGCTGACTCTGAAAGAGAATTCTTTGGAATATATGAGTGCCAAGAAACAGGTCTGGCCCAGAGTACACTGGGTTACAAACACTGTATCATGGTTTGGGGAAGGTTTTCTCCCCAGTCACTGGCATAGAATTAACCTGAACTACCCAAACCTGTTCTGCAGAACCAGCACTGTACATCAGAGCTGCCTCTTTAGCTCATCTTTACTCACAGCCACACAACTTTCAAATCAGACTGAAGACATTTCTGGCCACCAGTGACCTGGCATCTTACTTAGCTATGAGGACATCCTGTGCTTGCTTTGAGTTCCTCCAGGAAGAAAGCATTTGGTCAGTGTGGAATGCATGACTATGGCTAAAATAGAGTATAATCCATTTAGGTCCCACACTAGACTCAATCTATGAGTCTGGAGTAAGAGTGAAAAAGATCTGGGGAGAGGTCAGAAACACGACAGTCAAACGAAGGCACTTCCTGAGGATTATTTCCAAGGCAAGAGATCAGCCTGTATTTTCATTTTAGAGAGTTAAGTGAGTCTCATTGCCTTGTTTGTTTCTTTCAGTCAAGTACTTCCCATTGTAAGAGAATGATGGCAGCTCTCATTAGAACCATGAAACAGGTTCAACAGCAGAAGCTTACTGTTTTGGACAGTATTTACTTTTGAAAGTCTGAAGCCACTTTTAACTGTGAAAGAGGGGAAGGGGTATAAGTAGGTCACATGTCACAGCTTTGATACTGTCCATTTTGTGTCCCTGAAAACATATTAATTTCATAGCAAGAATATCCATAAAACTCTCAGCTTACCTTGAACACTTTTTTTAAAAAAACTTTTTTTCTTCCCTAAAACTTAGTATCTGTAGTGAGTAGAATTCATATATTACAGCTGGGCAAACTGGCAAGATAGGTGCCATGATTTGGCCCCCTAAGTAGTGTGTCTTAGTCCCATCCCACTACATTACTGTCAGACCTTTTGTCCTATAAAAATGTTTCCCTTTGGAATTGTTTTTAGCACATAACTTAATAAATGATACTGCAGTAGTTTATCCTTTGTATTTAGCAGTATAACCATTGGCAGACCCAGTGGCTACACACAGAAAGAACAGGTCACTGGTACCAAATACCTCACCATTTTTAAACCACTGCTGTTGGTAATAACAATAACAACACTGACTATTGCAAATGATTCTGGCTTTTTTCCTTCCATTCAATATAAAATACTTTCTGAGAAACCTTGAAATCTTCAGGGCTTTAAGCCCTGCAGTTTCTGTTCTGTATTTGAAATTGGGTTTCTAAGCCTCACATATTCAGGTAGACAGAAATACTCATTTTCCTGGCTCTCTCTCTCTGTTCAGGTTGCTCATAGTAGTACAGCAGTGCATGTGTCACTGTACACAAATGTTTAGGACATTTCCTGTAATTTCATACTCAGGGCTAGTTTTGAGAAACCAACTTGTTTTAACAGTTATTTCTTCTTTGTGAACTGTGAAATAAGTTATTGGTGTAACAGCAGAAATTGTAAGTGTGCCAAGTCCCTTCCTTTGGGCAAAAGGGGGAAAAAGTATTGCCTCAAAAAGACAAGCCATTTCAAGCTTGCCATGTCCTCACTTCCCTAAATAGCGCTCTCTCCTCTGACTTTCTTCTGTAAGCACACACTATTACGTTTTCTTGAAATTTTTCAACAATCAGCTGTGAGCAGCTACTGATGTAAAATGAATAGAGCACAGCTAAATGTGAGACTTTGTAGAAGGGGAAGGTGATTTTATTTTAAACAAAACTGATTTCAGTTAGTCACACTTATTCTCTTGCAGATTTCATTCAGTCAGCCTTTCATACTTGTTTTTCATACCTGCATTTTAACAAGGACTAAGATGTCTATGTCTGGCTAGTCCAACCAGGATTACTTGTGGTGCAACTGAGGACAAAGGATGCCAGTTTGGGAGTCATCAGGTTTCCTGGATTCTTTTTGCTGGGTGACCACATGCTGACTTCGGAATTGTCTTTTGTACCCTCCAGGCACCCAGGTCCATGAGTCATTGAGCGATGTTATTGATTGACTGCCTGTCCTTTTGTCTCCTGTTCTGCGAAAAGTCTGTCTTTAGTTTTATTTCTAGACAAGGGAAGTACATTGTCTCAAACAGATGACAAGCTTTAGAGGATCCTGAGCTAAGGACTGTACCTCTTGCTATGAAGTTACACTTGGAGGGACTTCTGTGCTGGTCATTCTGACAGAGCAGCACTCATTCCCAATGGAAGGCCGTCAGTGTAAACTAGCTCACTCAAGTGTTAAAGCATGAATGGTACTTGGGGTTTCTTGGTGGCTTTTTAGTCATGAAACTCAATGCTATGAAGACTTTCAGAAGGAGGACAGCGAGATGAAACCTCTGGAATGACTGTAAATATATTGGTGCTCTTTTGTATACTATTGCTCCATTGAGTGTTACTCAATAATAACAACAGTGCTATACAGGCTTTCAAAGAGGACTTTCTGAATTCAGGTATTGGTAGCTTTGTTTGAGAGGTTCTGCACTGTTCTTTCAGCTACAGATGTGGTTGTGGTTGAATAATGGTCTACAGTTCCTGGAAGCTCATTAAATGTCATCCACATTGTAGGCAGTTAAAGACTGAGAGTGCTGGGGGTTAGGCATGTTCATATGAGGATTTGAGAGAGAATATCAAATAGTAGAATAACACTGAAAAAGAATAAAACCAATATTTTATGGAAGATTTTGCAGGTGAGTGTAAGATGATGATCCTACCTGTCTAATAGTCAAAGGTGCTGTATTTAATGTGTCCAGAATTTTAACCCTCTAGTGCATGATGGTGACTGATATATTAGGACCTTTCCTTTAAGGGAAACAAAACAGGAAAAAACCCACCACCATGCTAAAGAGAAAAAAAAGCGCATACATAACTTTAATAGCATCTCAGTTACAATGAAATGTAAAGCTTATCTGTTACAGGGATGCAGCCAATGAGAGAAAATGGTAAAAGATAACAAACAAAAGATCTGCGAACATTTAACACAGCCCTGTATCAGCTGAATCTCCTATACAAGGAAGTGTTCCAACCACCTCAACTCTGATAACTACTGAGGATAATTGTTCATTATTTCTGTCTCCCACTTGCACCCTGCCGTTATTGTTACTTGTTGTCTATCTTGGCTTTGCTTCAGAAGATTCTGTTTGTAATCTTACCTGCACTTGTTAAACCAGAAAGATACCATGCTTGGTTTTTAGATTGTCATGGCTGGAGTTGAAGACACTGGACAAACATAATCAAACTAAAGTCATCAAATCAAATAGATCTGATGGAAAGCCGCCTCCATCTTCAAACAGGAGAAACCAAATTTCTTCTAGTAATTAGGAGAGTATGTCACTAATATATACTGCCAAGTTTGTATATGTAACACAAAGTATGATACACACACATGTATTTGTGTGTGATGAGGCATTATCCTTTAAAAGCTACAAGGCACCAAGTTATTATCCCAGGTAGATTGTTGTCAAGTGACCAAGGCTACGGAAGAGGAAGTGGGAGAACTGTCCAAATTATAAAGCTCAGAGATCAGTTTCAGTAAGGCTCAATTAGTGCTACCCTAGGAATTGTAACTGGGGAAATGGGAAGACAGATAGCTAGAAGAAAGATTAAAGATTTTTGTCGAATAAACATTGTTTCTCCCCAACTCCAATTTAAAGCAGTTTTAGGAGAATTTAAATTTTCAAAGCAGTGCAAGGTAACTTTGCTGGTATCAGCAGACTGCAACGAAAATTACTGGAAAGGACTGGAATGGAGCTGGAACTTGGCCTTGAAGAGTCACAGCTTCACTGGGCTACCTGTGCCAGTGTCTCACCATCCTCTCAGTAAAGAATTTCGTCCTAATACCTAATCTAAACCTATTCTCTTTCACTTTAAAACCATCCTCCTTTGCCCTGTCACTACATGTTCTTGTCAATAGTCTCTCTTGTAGGCTCTCTTCAGGAATTAGCCCTACAACATCAGGGAATGACCGCACAGTGCCACCAACAACTACAGGCTCGTATCTGCCGACCTTCGCAAGCATCATCCCAAGGCACAAGCAATCAGGAGAACGTGAATAAACCTCCTGCACAAAGGCCCTCGGAGCTTTAAACTACAACTCGAACCTTCGATCGGCGCCCAGGCTCATCCAGCCCTGCTCCAAAGCTCCTGCGTGTCGGCACACGCTGCCCAAACCCCGGCTCGGAGCTCTCCCCGACCCCAAACCCCGGCTCGGAGCTCTCCCCGACCCCAAACCCTGGCTCGGGGTCCCCGCTCGGGAGCCCCGGCCGCCCGCGCTGCGCTGCTGCCGCCTCTCGGCCTGAGCGCGGTACTGCAGGCGCCCGGCGCACGCACAGCCGGGGCCGCACGCGAGCCGCAGCCCAGCGCTGCAGCCCCGTGTCCGCGCTCCTCCGTGCGGGCCGATCGAGCCGCATCGAGCACTCGGCAGTGCCAGAGAGCGCCTCAGCATCCCCAAAATGCTGCTCGAGAAAGAGTTGACCAACCATGGGTCCCGGCCCACCCCCTCACCCCAATAACTGGCCACCCTTACCATCGAAAGCATTTAAATGCACACAGCGAGATGCATGGGGCTGTACTCCCACTCCCCTGTTTTCTTCCCCTCTTCTTGACTCTTTTCAACTGCTTTTAATGTAAATTCCCTCATGGATTTCCAAGCAAAAGCAATTAATCTAGTATTAACAGGAATGGAAGAAGAAACTGGCTCTTATGCATTGCTCTGCACAAGGACACATGGAAACTTCGGGGCAGTCTTTGTTGGCCCTCACACTTGATTAATTCATATTTACAATGCTTTGTTTCATTTGAATGGAGCTTTTTGTGATTTATTTCTAATATATCTTCAGAAATGTAGCCCTGGCCTGCCAGCCCAGACAGGGATTGAATGAAAATAGGCTGTGGCTTGATTCCTGGCATTTATTTACTGTTCTCATAGTAAACAGCAGGTTGTGTTGTTCGTGATGCTTAATAAACTCCCTTTTTGTTAAGTGTGTGTGTGTGTGTGAGTATAGGGAGAGCCTTTCACCGTGCCCATGCTGAGAAATCCCCCCAGCGCAGGTAGGTGGGTGTGCAAGACACCAGTGCCAGCTGCATGCTGTGCCCTGGACGGCAGGAAACACCTGGAGCCAGGAATGCGTGTCCACCCTTTGCCTAACAAAGGCCTCAGGACCTGTGCCTCCGGCCAGGGTGGGGCGAGTCCATTATCCAGGGACTCTAAAGAGCCCCAGACCCAAAAAATCACCATTGGAGAGGGTATATAGACTGTAAGGGTAAAAAACTCCAGGGATTACTTTGTTCAGGGTCTGTGTCTGCAGGCACCAGCCTGAGCTGTTCCTATTGTTGTACCTCTCAATTATTAAATTACTTCCCCCCGTGAAACGGAATACCTGACACTACCGAAGGAAACCTAGGGTAAGAAATGTCTTTAACACCTGTGTGCAAGCATATTTATAATAGTAAAATTTTCCTCTGAAAGTGCATGCAGAGATGGTGGGGTGCCCCGTGTGTCGCTGAGGGGACGGGAGGGTCGCTGAGGGGAATGTGGATGTGTCGTGTGTCGCTGAGGGGACGGGAGGGTCGCTGAGGGGAATGTGAATGTGTCGTGTGTCGCTGAGGGGACGGGAGGGTCGCTGAGGGGAATGTGAATGTGTCGTGTGTCGCTGGGGGGACGGGAGGGTCGCTGAGGGGAATGTGANCGGGGAGGGGACGGGAGGGTCGCTGGGGGGAATGTGAATGTGTCGTGTGTGGCGAGGGGACGGGAGGGTCGCTGAGGGGAATGTGGACGTGTCGTGTGTCGCTGAGGGGACGTGAGAGTCGCTGAGGGGGAGGCGGGTGCGCCCTGAGGGACACGGGCCGGAGCGGGTGGGTTTCCGCCGCGCCGCCGCCGCCTCCAGATTGGCGCCGCAGGGGGGCGTTTCCCGCCCAGGCGCGGCGGCCCCGCCCCGCCGCTCCCCTCAGCTGCTGCGGCGGCGGGAACTCGAACCCGCTGTGTCCGCCCCTCTCGGCGAGGCGCCGGGCAGGGCTCTATAAGCGGTGTGGGAGCCGGCCTCGGGCAGACTCTGGGCTGAGATACGAAGGAGGAAGGGATAGTGCCGCCGCAGGACTGCACGGTGTTCCACTGTGTGAGGGGAAAAGCTGAGGGAATTCAGAGGGGACAGCAAGAACTTCATAGGGGAGGAATGCTGGAATTCCCTGGCGTCACCTGTAGGGCACGGAATGAACATTTTGGGGGGGAAAGTGGAGGAGTGTTATTCCCACTGGACTGCAGAAATAAAATCTGCGATAATTTGTGGAGGACATGTAGCGGACATTTTGGTGGGAAAATCTGAGGTGATCTCTAGGGGAGAACATTGTTTTTGGGGAGAAGTCTGAGGTAATTTGTGGAGGACAGGCAGAGAAAATTTTGTGATAGACCCTGAGGTAATTTTTAGGGGCCAGAAGGGAGATTTTTGGGGTAAAATCTCAGGCAATCTGCAGGGGAATGAATGAAGGTAAAATCTGAGGTCTCCTGAAATGGGATGAAACACTTTAAAAAGAATTTAATGCATCATTGACCTCTATCACTCCCCAAAATGTGATAAACCACAAAGTTTAGAAGGGAATTGAGAAGAGAATTGTAAATTAGGTCTTTCAGTTTTGGGTTACGGCAGGAAACACAGATACTCCAACCTAAGCTCTTATGTCTGTTTTAAATTAACTTCTAAATCTCTTAACAGTGCTATTCTCACACCACTTGAAAGAAATAATTTTTTTCAATTTTCTAATAAGAGAATACATTCGGTTCAGAAAATTATTCTGATTACAACAGTTCACTTTGAATGTAAATGAAATATAGCTCCAAAAGCTCAGATATACCTTCCTGATTTTTAGTGAGCTTTATAGCAAACTGAATTTCAATCTGATGTATCAAAGCTCAAGGAAATCATGTGTGCTTTGTGCAAGAATCATTCAAGAGTGTCAGGAGACACTCATTCTGAATGTCACTGGGTGCTGACAAAACTTTGAAGGTATCTGATCATCATTTGTAACGAAATTAGAGGTGAATTTTGAGGACTCATATGCCTGCCTGTTCTCTATGAAGTGTTGCCATGCATATGTTGAGTTTTTTCTAGTGTATATTGGAGTTGTGTGTGTTGCAGGTGATGGCTGCCTTGTGCATCCTAGTAGGAGGCCCAGTTTATTCAGGATTTTCTGCGTGCTGCTGCACCATACAAGAGCCCGTTTGCTTCTAGCCTGTGTCTTTTTTGCCACCTTGATTAAGATTTGCTACAATACTTGACATTAAACTGTGACTTATATGGCAAAACGCATCCGGACTGAGAATCAGCAATGATTTAAAATGCTTTTTATTTGTTTTTCTTCGTGGAATTAAGTTATTTCAGGATGTATTTGATGTGGATGGAGGAAAACCCTGCCTTAGGAAGCTCCTATTTCCCACCAAATCCTAGGACTTACGTTCCATGGGGACCTCGCTAAAAAAGTGGCTTTCCGGGTGTAGTGTAATGTCCCACAAATGACCGCTAGAGGATGCTACGCTTCTACATAATTTCACGTCGGGGGTAAGTACCAATTTTGTGGCCTTATTAACATTCCTTTCCGCATAAAAAATAGGGAAAAGAAGCTTTTGATTATTCTATGCAATAAGGGTATTTTATTGGTAAGTATTCAAGTGAGTAGAAGTAGATAATTTTTAAAATTTTTTGCTAATTGTCTGTCCTATTATGTATAAATGTCCTTTTTGTGTGTGTATAAAAAGGTTTATTTTTAAATAGCTATCATATAGAAAAATCCAAGTCAAGACCACGATCCCAGTTCAATACATTGCACAGAGAAGTAGGTGGAGAACATCGGACACACTATACATAAATATACAGAGATCTTTAGTCCCGGGCTCAAATTGTAGAAAGTGCCCTTTGAGATCAAACACAGAACAATTTGTAGGTCTGAAATTTGTTACAGAGCAAAGAGGGTCATTCTGCACTAGAACCCGTTTTTCCTTTACAGAATTTACATTGTTTTCAAGTGCTTATAAAAACTGTACGAAATAGGAATATTTAGATGTTTGACAATTATGTAAACTTTCATCATCTTTTAAAATGAAGAACAAAATATAAAAACGGATGTAGGTAACATTTTTCAGGTAAAAGAATGAGCTTGGAACACGCAGGAATGATGAGCTTACCATTCAAAGAATTGCTACTTAGAAATTGAAGTTGTTTTACAAATATTTGCAAATAGAAGCAATAATAAAGAGAATTTTTAATCATGAGTGACAGAGGACCAGTTTTTGATATGTTAAATTATACAGGCAGCTGCATTAGAAGTTTCTGCTGAGAGCCCTACCTTAGGACATGCTTCTCTGTTCTTAAGACAGTGTAGCATTTGTTTGTCAGAGTCCCTTTGTTGGATTTTGGGCCATCAGAAAAAAATATTTGGGTGTAATTTGAAATGCTGGTGGTATTCTATGCTATCTATCGAGATCTAAGTTTTCCTGAACAAATGCATACACATGTAAATAACTCCAAGTGTCTGTTGCTCTTTACATGGTTGAAATGTTGCATACAGGTTCACCTTTGACTCCCCTCAACTGTGACATCTGTCCACTCTAATGTCATTGAGGATATTGTAGCCTTTAATAACAAAACTTGCATACTAGTGACATACTTAACACTTATTTTATGTACATAATTAACACACACTTGGATTTGATTCTTAAAGGCAAGGATGTTAAATAGAGCATGATTTGTTCTGCTATTTCAGAATTACTTTCACATGGGTGTGCATTTCTTTACAGTAAGCAAAATGAAACAACTGTTGAAAACAACTTTACAGTGGCTTTAGCTCAGGAATGTCCTCATTTTTGTCCCCTGATAAGGGGAACTCAGTAAATATTGGCTGTAAGTCCAGCAGTGCAAGAAAAACAACAATCTGTAAAGGTGGTAGAATGAATTCAACAGTTTATGTACATGCTAATTAATGTGAGTGACGTGTGCTAATTACAGGCAAGGCTTTCACCTGGCTTCAGAAAGCAAAGCCACAGCTGGAAAATGTGTTGCTTCTTTTCAGGGACATGATTCTATTTCAAAGCCTTTTTTTATTCCTGTCCTTTCATGAGGTTGAAGAGACACAAAATCAGATCTACAGTGTCATTAAGACATGAAGAAAACCTAATTAATACCACAAATGTGATGAAAAGATGGATGTAGTGCTTGGTCACATAGTTTCACAGAAACTTCTCATTGTGGTAGTGACTGTTTCAATTACCTGGAGATGCTCACGCCTGCTCTCAGTCATGCCATGACAACTGTTACTGCAGCAGAGTTGTGAACTGGTGTGAACTGGAGCCTTTCCTGGTTGAAGTTAACAAAGCAAATCTTTGATTCACTGTTCTTGGTGTCACAGTACAGACAGTTCTGCTAAAAGTGTGGCTGAGTGCTGCAGCTGGAAGGAAGAGTGAGATGCTTAAGCCACTAAGTCTGATTGAAAAAGAAAAGAAACTTGTGGTGGAAAAAGAAAGGACTTTTTGCTGATGAGAGGTGAAAACGGAGATGAAATAACAACTGGAATAGCACATAGAGAGGAGAAAGGTGTGAATATGCAGAGCCTTAAAACTGAAGCCAAACTGTGAATTTAGTGTGTGGAGGAACATGAAGGAGGTTAAAAGTGAAAGTGATATAGTCTGAATCTGCAGTGGGTTGTGCAGGAAAAATTAATGTAATAACTTTATCTTTGTAATTCTGTCACTTGACATCTTTGGTATGAGCTTTAGCTGGTGTAGTCTTCTGGGACATGATCAGATTGAATTAAAAAAAAACAACCCAAAGTAAAACAACGGTAATAGCAAACCAAACATGAAAGAAGTCATGTCATCTGATTATTGTTAACCAACTGATTCCTGAATGTGGAAAAAATTGAGAAAGAAATCATAGTAACAGAATTGGAGTTTAGCTTTATGTAGTCCTGAATAATTCCTCCCTAACAGCAGTGACTTTCTTTTGTTTCCTTTGGAAGTACCCTATGCCAGAGTAAGTGCTATATGCAAGATGTCTCACACTTGGCCATTAGAATCACTTGGTGAAGTGCAAACTTCTTTCGAGATTCTGTACTTAGGCCTCATGCAGGGTATTCACATTTCCATGGCCACAGAGCTCACCTGTGCAGTGAGTTGGACTTGTATAATCACAATAGGGGTGATAAATCCACTTGTTCACCTGCACGGTGGGTGTGCTTCAGGTCTGATGTGCACCATGTCTGCATGTGTCTCACAGCTGCTTTCTGGGTAACTGAAAAAGTATTTGTCTGCATATAAAATATGAAAGCAATTGTATCTGTTAGGCCTTAAATATAGAACATAAATTTTAAATACATAATAATGAAAATTCCATTTTATATAGAATACCCAACAGCCCAGCTGTTCAGTTGAGGAGAGACTGGTTCAAAGTGGGGGTGAAAGTGATGAAATATATGGGCTCATGCCTTAAGATAACATAGGCTGTAGCATGTCTTTTAAAAAGCTACAGCTGTTAAAGGGCTCAAAGACACATTTTTTCCACCAGGTATTTTTGGCAGATGATTGAACATGAATGGAGATTTCCTTTGGAAAGAAATGTACGTGAAGCAATTGCACAGCACACTAAAAATGGCTGTCAAGAGCCACTTTCATAATGCACCAGATATTCAGTGTATGTTACAAACTGAATCATGTTTTAATCTGCAGACAATGAGTGACCATTTTAATCCAGAACAAGTAATGTCAACCTAAAGTACAGAAAGCTACTCTTCAGAAGGACCAATGCATGCAAAGCCTTTTAAGCTCGTGGGCAAATCAGCTGCCTGCTGTGCATAGATACCTTCTCCAGTAGTTTATAATAATTTATGAAATTACCAACCTTGACAGGTCACTAATTTTAGCATCCAGCCTACTTTTAAAAATTCTGGAACTGTTTATATAGACATTTATTGTTGGGTTCTGTACTGGACATCAGTCTACTGGTCTTCAAGCAGTTACTGATACTTTGTCAGATTCATGATAAAGGGGAAAAAGTTGAAGAGTTTTTTCCAAGACACTGAATGACAATGTTTTATATTTTTACTCTAGAAATCAGGGTTATCAGCCAATGACTTGGAAATCCTGGATCAAGCTACAAGCTCTTAATGCATTTTCTTTCCCCTGTTTTTATCTATTTATTTATTATACTTGGAGAAAAAAAAAAAAGTCACTTCCCCTTTTGTGTGTCTGTTCAAAATGTTCCAACTTTTGTCCATCACTAATGTTCCACCTCTGTCAATAATGATTTGCCCACTGTAGGGAGGGGTAAATATCAAGCCCTGCTTCTATTATACAGGCAGACATTGTCCTCACTGGTATTTGTTTAATTCGGAGGCTCTGGTATATATTATGTAGTGTAGTCCCTTATAACTCTGTGATGCCTGATGTGTGTGCTTTCTGGACATGCTGCACAGTGACCAGAGTTCTTTGCAAAGACCTCTATAATGGGTTGTACTTTAACATTACTACCTTTTAATTTCCCTTTGACTGAATTTGCTTTCCATCTTTTCTTTGATGTCTCTGTTTAGCCTTTTTTTTCCCCCCTGCCTCACAGCCCTGTTTTCCCTTAATATCTCCAAAGCACTGAAAAGGACAAATACAAGCTAATCTGATCTCTGCCCTCTTTTCTGCTTTAACAAAGCTTTTAGCTTCCCCTCTCATGGTCTTTTTTAAAAATTTTGTTTTCTTTACCTTTCTTTCCCTTCCCTCACCAAGAAAACCACTACTCCTGCATAAAAGAATTGGTCAAGCTGCAGCAGGACATGCCATCGCGGTGACTTAAGACAAAAATCTGTATTTTTCAGATTTACCTCTGTGTTTTTATACCAGACCTGTACCTCCTGCTGCAAAATAAGCATGTGGACTAGAGAATAAAGAGAAATATATTTCAAGCTTCCCCTTTGATTCCTGACAGAATTCTTTTGTCTTTCTGAGCGGAGTAGCCGAGTGGCTGAATATACATGCTATATGCGCCTGATGTGCTTTCTACGGTTTTGTTCTTGCTAATGACTGCAGATTTATACATTTTTTTTTTTTGCATTTGGGCCACCGCTTCCTTGAATCAAGAGGAGGTGGGCCTTAGGCCTTTCCTAAGGCTGCTGCTGCCTCTCTCTCTCTCCACTGTGTGCTCATTCTGTCTGATAGGCCCAAGTGTGTCAGCTTGGCAGTGTTCCCAGGCACCATCAGCATTACAACATTCCCGGAGTCGGGTCTGGGTTAGCACAAAGCATTGACAAATTCTGTGTATTTAGTTTTGCTCTCGTGCTGTTCTTCATAGGGATTAGGATTTTTTTTTTTTAAGAGAATAATATTGGAGTAGAGCAGTCACACAATGAGCATAAATGTTAATGACTGACAATCCTCACACTTACTGCTAGAGGAATCAAAATTTGGATGTTTGTGTGATGGGGGTGATAGCTCTGAGCAACGTAGGCCTTCAGGTGTTCAATTAAAAAGAAATCCATCTTGAATGGTTTGAACTGTTGAAACTGATGCAAGTATGCACTGAATGTCATGAATTTCCAGTGTGTTCCTGCTGCTGTAGTGGGCTGTATGATTCCCTTTATAGCAGCACTCTCCCTAGTTTCTGCTACATTCCTAAAACAGAACAAACGGTCAGTGTACTGCATGAGCCTTCCTGCTCCCTGCCCTGAAAAACGTTGCCAAATCTAAAAAGAGAAAATGTTTCCAGCAGGGACTCCAGAATTCTTTATGAGACAACAGTTTATACTCTGGGCTGTTAATCGCTGTTGCAGCCTGAAATGCAGAAACACAGAACTGTAAGCACAGCGATAGGCTGCTGTGGCAGTTTCCCTGTGACAATGCTATCTCAAGGAATAATCTGAATGCAGTATGGGACAATGCAGAGCAGGAGGATTAATTTTACTGAGTGGCACAGTTATGAGTCACGTCGGCTCTCAGGCAGAGAGGTTTGTGTGGTAAAGTAGTTATATCATGAGAAGTGCTGTACGGAGGTAAGGGAGGGCACTAGTTTTTTTCTGTGGTGATTGTTTCTGGGATTATTAGCACTCAACTAAACGTGAAGTGCATATTCTGTTTGCAACTGTCGTAGATTTATGGAAGAGGGCTTTTTATAGCTGGTTTTGCACAATTTGAGATCCTGCATGTTTTATTGGAAGAATCTTTATATTTCTTCGGTTATTTTATCTCATTATTTAACAATTATTGTTAAGCCTCTCCCTCTACACCTTCCCTTGGTTTTTTTGCTTTTGTTTAATAAATAATTATTTGATATTCAATATGCTTCAGAATCACCCTTTCATCTACAATTTCCATTGCAATCTTCATGGCTACAGAATGATAATACAAAGCTATATAACACAGATGCAAAATTTTGAACAATAATATAAAGGCTTGTTGGAGGCTGTCTAAAAATTTAACCTTTAAGATCTTCATTAAGGAGTTAAGACTTCCTTCTCGGCATAATGATAAATCCTCCCACTTTTACTGCATTAGGGAAAAGAACAGAATCACATTTTTGAATCAAAAGCTTGGGAATTGACCCAAGATCAAACTGGTTGCTTACATGCCGTTTTCTCATTTTGTTTCATTTGCAGCATTTTAGTAGGAGATAAAAAGGTAAAGCAAAAACATTTGAAAAGCTACGTGAATGTTTTTGTGGGGGCAGACTGCTAACTTGCCACGTAGAGAAATCTGTGTTTTCAGGGCCTGTGTTGCATCTTAAAAAGCACCAACTCCTACAGGGTTAACGGACAGGAAACTGCAGTTACAGCCGCTCCTAAGGAAGTCAGTTTTGTGTAACAGCCCGAGCAGGCCGAAAGGTGGGGGCCGGGGGCGGGGGGGGGAATTGGAGATCTCAGGGCCTGGGGTGACATTGGTATTTTTAGTTTTGCTCTGCAGCATTTTAAACACAGGGAGGGCCTGCACCAAATGCTAGCAACGCTCTGTGATAAAGCAATTTCCATTCTGGAATACTTTTGGGGAACAGGAGACATAAGCATTCTAGTTTAAGGCTCCTTTTTCCTATTAGGACTCAGCATATCGTGGTAGCTAAAGAAATCACACTGTAGGTACATGGTTGCTCTGCTGCATGTTCATGTATTTAAATTCTGGAGGAGGAGAACCCTTCTGTGAATTCTGAGTTATTAATTTCAGTCCCTCCTGTGCATGTGCACTTTCAGTAAGTTTTGCTCTGTCCGTGGCCTCGCTTTCTCGGCCAGCAAAGCACCAGCAAAGCGAATTTCGCTTCCCGTGCAAACAAAAGAACAGCTCTTGCGACCTGGGCGAACTCTGCCTCCTTCGGGTTTAGAACACCCAGATGCCTTCAATAACGGCATGCTGAGGCACATTTCCTCAGGCAGGCGGTCTGCGGCCGCTTCCCCGAGCTGGGCAGTGCGTGCCTTTGGCCGGGGGAGCGCAGGGCTGGGGCGGCAGCGGCGGTGGCGAGAGGAGCCGGGCCTAGCGCGCCGGCCTGCTCCGAGCCCGGGATGGCTCCTGCTCCCGGAGCCGCACAAAGATAATCGCTCAGGAAGTGTCTCAGCCAATCCCCTGGCGCTTTACATGCGGATTTGCCGGGGCAGCCAATCCGGGGGCGGCTTTCATGGGGAAGACAGATCATCAAGCCCAAGTGCCAAGCCCTCCCTGCCCGAGTACTGAGAGTCTGTCCTCCATGTTTTATAAGTATTGACATAACACTGTGTTAACAATGCATCCACAGAGGTAAGCCTTGCTTTTTACATTGCTTTTTCTCTAAGACCTATGAGTTGTGGGTTGAGAGTGTGATTCTCTGTGATTTCTCGTGCAAAACTCACACCACAGCACTTATATTAAGTTGGAACTGTTTAAATTTGCTTTCTTGGGTCACATGGTTAGTAGCCATTAGCCACAGCTTTATTTTACAGTCTGGCAAAGCCTTGGCATGCCTACTTCTTCACAGGAGGATGGTGTTTTTAGAGTTTATCAAGATCCTGGTATTCCAAAGGAGGTTTCTGTCTCTGAGCAGTTTGCCAGCACTATTGTCTGTTGTGTCACATGCCTGCTGGAGAGAAAATGGAAGCTAGGGAGCAGATGCATTTAACTGCCCTACAGGGAGTCAAGCAGGGATAATGGCAGACAGAAGAACAGGCAAGTTTACCTTTCTAAACAGTGAATGGAACAGCTAAGATAAGTTATCTCTGAGAAAATATGGGATTTTTAAAAACCTAGACATCAGCAAAAAGTGCTAATGGCAGATTGTAGATATTGGGCCTAGGTGGTGGTGTGCTGTTGCATCATGTTTTTTATGCAGCTTATCTTAACTTAAAATGATTATTGAACCTTTTTCCTTGCAGGAGTAATTAATACAACGCTTTTCTCTTTCTGAGGGACAATGTATGGTTAATATTTTGTTCCTTTAAAAGGGAGTTTTTATGCTGCAGGTTTTGGAAATGGGGTGCTGTTCAGTAAAACGCAGCAGTACATCTGTTTACAGATCTGATGCTTTATGGAAAATGTTTTTGAACTGTTAGCTTTCTTGTTTTGCATAGTTCAAATAAACTAATGTAACTTTTCTCTGCTCCTTTTTGTTTTACATTGTATCAGCCACAGTTCTGTGTTGTGGAGTCCAGAAGATATAAAATCATGTGTGGTTCATGACAGTAGTACATGTTGTTCGTTCTTGGGGTTTTTTTTTTTCCCTTTTATTTTTTTTTAACTTTTGGTTTAATGCTACGTAATTATTTCAAGAAATTCCTTTTTGATAATTCCCAAATCTGCCAGCCTGTTGTATCTTCTTAACTGGAAAAATGAGATGGGTGCTTGAACAGTTGGTAAGTAAGCAGCATGCTGCTCTCTGAACATTTTTAATAGTTTTCCAAACATTTTGTTTTTACTGGGTCAGTTAGTGCAGTAGATGAAGTGATGTTAGTGGTTAGTCATGTAAAAGATCAGATTTGCTTAGCATCCATTTTAAGGGACTTGTACATGTAAACTGCTCTATTTGAATGCACTGTTTTTCTGATGATTTGTCGCTAAATTTTGAAGCTTGTACTTCCTGTTTACCTCAGGCCAGTGAAAAATATTCTACTTGCTATTTGTTCATAGATCATTAATTACCATGTTTGCAGGGTAAAGCGCGTTTTCACTGTTCCTTGGGCTTTTCGGGTGTGATGAAAGTGCTAGTGCTCAGCAATGAAGTGACCTTATGAAGTAAAGTAAATAACACTTAATGAGCATATGTTTCTGATACTATTCAAAGTGTAACCTCAGACAAACTTGCTTGGTTTATAACTAATTTAGAAACATTTTGTGCTCTTTATAAAGATTTTAATTGTAGCGCCTGCATGCTTGTTTGAACAAGCTGTTTTTCAGTGATCACCAGGGCTGTTACAAAAGCAGAGGAAGGATGCTCTTTTGTGCTTTTTATGCAATTTTTGCACTTGTTTTAACAGTCCATACACATTCATTATTTTAGGAAAGAACTGAAAGCTAGTCTGGCTTTACAAATGACTGTGCTGAGGCACATTGCATGCAAACTTTCATACACCCTTGCCATGTATTTGGTAACATTCTTTAACATAGCAATTTACCTCTGGTTACTTGTTTACCAGTGTGAGTATCTTACTTTGAATATCTCACTTCGGTTAAAAGCTTTCGTCCCCCCTTNGATTATAAGAATGTCTAGTTCAATTTGAAACCTGAAATACTGCTGGGGTACCACTGAATTTCATATGATAGCATTTTTCTACGCAATTTTAATGCATTTTCTAGCATATATGAAAGTGCTGACACAGCTAAGAAGTTATTCTGGTTTTTGTTCTTCAGTTGCTAAAACCCGGAAATTACATTTGGACACAATTTTCCTAATAGTAGTTTATACATGTTAAGCAGTTTACTTTCAGCTTTTAAGAGTGAACAACATAATATTTGTTTAATATGAGGAAGCAGGGGTAAGTGATCTGCAATCAGAAAGCTTGTATTAAAATGGCTCCCACAGGTTTTGTTAGACCAGGATCTGTTTCAAATCTGCACCTCCAGACACGCTGCTGACAGTGAAGCGCATTTGTGTGAGCTGCCCTCGTGCATGTAATGAAACCGAGCATCGTGAGTCTGTTAAAGTTCACTATTTTCAATCACTCGAGTATAATTCTTTTATAGTTCACAAAAAACAAATGTCTGCATTGCAGCAAGATGTCTGAGGCAAGGTAGAGGCAGCAGCGTTGTGCCTCGGCTCAGCCCAATGGCGCTGCTCCGCCAGCGCCGGAGCCAATTGCCGCAGCAGGCAGGTTAAAGATTGACAATTGCAGTGGCAAGGCTGAGAAAGGCCTTCTGGAAATTTCTGCCATCTTTGTTCCATCTAAGTAAAGCAAATTCAGCCAAGCTGAAGAATTTCACATATATATGTGTATATATATATTTGGTGCTTTGTCACTCACTTCCCTAGGCTGCATAATAAGCAGCACTCTGCTTTTTTTTCTGTTCAGGACAGATGGAATGTGGGGTTTTGTTTAAGTGACAGATGCAGGGAAAAAGCACGTATGCTTTCTCCCCAAGATTTTGCTGGCCTGGATCTTGTTACTATCACAATTAGACAGGACATGTATGAAGCAATGCAGCTGAGGTTTATTCAGCTTGGAGCAAATGGCCATTATTCTGATTATAACTAGCAGTTAATCGTATAATTGCACTGCAAGTTTTCTGGCTACTAGAGAGTAATTTGAATTGCCCAGGATGAATATGATTAGCCATTATTATTTAGTGCCAACATCCAGTTACTTTTGTAATTAACTGGACGAAGACTGGAGTGGGGGGAAAACAAAGGAGTGATCTGGATTATAAATCATGCTGAAAACAGTAGCTTTTTAAAAGCTATGTGCCTTTTTCATTCTTTGCAGGCAAACTGTTTTACTTGGAAGCTAAATAGTGCTAGGGAAAAGCTGAGTAATTTCTTTAAACAAATGACACTACTTAACATATTGGGAATGAAAAAAATGCGGAATATAAACCACTCCAAATGTAACAGTCACCCCCCCTCACAGTAGGTAGGAGTACTGAAATGTAGCAGAAAACCTACGTTGCTACTAAGGGAGCATGTAATAAAAGGAACTTCATGCTCAAAAAGCATAGATAGATTACATTGCAAATTTAGCCCTTCATATCAGTGTCCACAGACTTCAATTGGCTCGTCTTCCTGAGCTGTCTTCCATTTTGTGATATCACTTTTGCTTGAGGTTATTTTTTGTTGTTGTTGTTTTGTTTCTGGTTTTGTTGTTTGGTTCCTCCTGTTTTGCTTTGTTTTCCTGTGTGTTGTATTGTATTGTATCACTTTTCAGCTACTGGCCCTGTGGATCCAGTAGCTGAAAAGTGATAGGTCGTGGTCAATTTTCCATAGTGGTGGTACTACTCCAGCATAATTGGTTAAAGGGAGATAAATCTCAGTAAAAGCTCTCTTCTCTGTCTGGAATTCCGGGTATTAATTTGAATTTCCTAAAAATACTGAAAGTTGAACAAAACCTTTGCCCATGTAAAATGGAGTAGACAACAATTTTCAAATTTTGTTATTTGTGGATCCCCAGTATTTTTCCCATGGGCACATGAATCCCATTAGAGTGACTTTAAGCCTGTTAGACTAGGTTTGATTTACTTGGTTATTGTCTGAAACCCCTTGGTGATAGTACAGCTGGCTTTGAGGGGTCTGCAGACTGGAAACCATCATAGTAGGCCATCAAGCTTGGCCCTTTAAATTGTATTTAGAAAGTATTTTAAATACATTTTTAATAAACATGTCTTGTATTCATGGGTTAAAGACTAATTTACCCATAGCTACATAGGAAGTGAGTTTCAGGTATTTGGTAGTTGTCTGTCATTTTTATGTTAACCCTTTATTGCCCATTGTCAGAGCATCTGTGTTTCACACAGTGAGATTAAAACCATGCTGTAACAGGATGTTAACATTCTTAATTCAGCTGATATTAACTTTTACTTTCAAGCATGATTGTTCTCAAATTATATTTTTAGCATCTGAAATCTGTAGCTATTTGGTTGCCTTGCTTGGGCCTCAGCTGTATAGTTTATAGACTTAAAGATGACTGTGTAACACCAAGGATCCCCCTCCCTCCCCTGATTTTTCTCTTTTGTGCAGCTATTTTGAATGGACACTGAATAAGAGTGAGGTTTTAAAAAGAACCGAAATGTTCTTTAGAGGAAAAATGGAGTTACTTTGCTTGTTATCACAGGTAACCAGCTTAAACATTGCTGTACGTAGATATCTGAACGTGCCTTTTGTGTATGTTAATTACTTAATAAAAAGTGTTATTTACTTAATACACATGGAGCATTTTGCAGGGAATTCTGCAAAAGGAAATGTAAAATATGAGGTGCTCACAGTGGAGGGTGAAGCTAAAATTGAGTGATTTCCTTAGTAACCTGTGACTTCACAAATCTCCCTATCTTGTGCCTTTTTAGTTAAACGTTCGGGTGTCAGGTGTCCTTTGGTCCTTCTTTACCATTTCTGATATTTAGATGCTGGCTTTGGATCTTGCCCTGCTGTGTAAACAGGAGCTGCTGGTATTGAACAAAGTGCTACCATTTTAGCTCCAGAGCAGGAGTGAGGCAGTGCAGTGCTGGCAGACGCCATTTTAAGAGCCCTGCATAAATAGCATAGCTACCGATGAGTAAGAGACTGTTATAGGTGAGTGCTCATACAAAGCTGCTATTTATTCAGCAATGGCATGCAAATAGTGTTTTTTGTTTTTAAATTTTTATTGAATGCAGGTTTTTGAAATCATTATTTAGAGTTGCTGCTCACAAATGTGATGCATGATGAGAGGCAGGATTTATCTTAAAGATGAAATTCAGTTTTAGTGCTTATAGTCTTTAATCAGTTTTTTTTTTGTTTTGTTTTGTTTTCTGTTAATTAAAAGGAAAAATGAATTCCAGAAATATGTAGTTCTTGATCTGAAATTCATGTGTTATTCCCTAATGTAGATCTAGATTGTGTATGTGGGCATTAGCTGTTTCGAATGGTTTTCCATATCTGTCAGTTTTTCTTGGTTAAATGTCAAGGTGCAGTAGTTCATCTGCAACTTTTAATTGCTCTTTGTAGTTACTATGGGTTAGAACAGGTTTAAATATTCTTGTATGTGTACATTTCCTCAGGTAAGTACTACTATTAGTAAAGGAATGATTTTCATAAAACAGAAAAGTCAGTATATAATTTAGGGATGTGAAATTTGAAAACCTGAATTTTATATTAAAAAACCCACCCTCTCTTCAGTTTGGTAGAGAGCATATTTAACAATTAGGCAGCTAAGTTATTTTTCCTTTTTAACCCAAGTATCAATAAATCTTGTATGTTTGCAATCCCTATTTTTTTTTCTTTCTGTGCCCAACTCTCCCCAGAGGAATAACCTCCACCCCTTCTACCCTCATTCAGACATGCTAAACTACTTTGTATGGAACAAATTAGCTTAACGTTTTAGAAAACAAACTTTTGTTGTTGTTGTTGCAAGTTTTGTCAGTATGAGTAGGGAAGTTTTAAATGATTAATTGGTGTTCTGGTCATTTGACAGGGAAACTGGCAAAGCTTAAATTTCAGTTGTGTTCTTAAAAGGTGTTCCTCTGTGTTCATTCATCTTAATGAGGAAATAAGAGTAGCTTTCGGAATTACATAACCTATTTGTTGTATTCATTTAGATACTTAATTGAGTATATTCCAGTATCATTTCTGATCTGCAGCCTCAGAGCATCCCATTCATACATGCATGGCAGTAATACATGCTGGCTGAAATAGCTGTTCTGAGCCCTGCAAAAATGAATTCTCAAAATAAAACTCTCTAGAATAGTCTGCTTGACCACACAGTTACTGTTTCCGTGGAACTAGATACTTGTTTTTAATTATTTTGCTGCTAGTCTTTATTTTCCTTTTATTTTGTTGTGGGTAATAGTAAGGTAACTGATTAAGAACCTGTTGTTCTTGAATTCTTTAATTGGAAATCCTTTGCTAATATCTGCATTTGGAAGTTTGTGGTTTATAAAGTGTTTTCAGAATATTCCTTGTATTGATGGAGGGTGTAAAGGTAAGAAGATATCAGCTTTAGAAAAGTTACTGTAGACTTGCTATGTATTGCTGGTATGTATTTATAGACTTTAATCTCAAAGATGACCACTACAGTCATCACTGCCAACATTCAAACAATGTCATGTTGTGGAAGTTATTATACATTACAGCAAATAAAGCAATGGGAGATGCTTTTGAAGAGCTGTGAATGTTCAGTATCTTTTATAGCTGTGTCTAACACACTTTTATTTAACTGTTCCTCACCAACATTGGAATATTTTTTTTCAGAACAATCTCTGTGGTTTTCTTATATACTTAAACATTTGTGCCTTTAAAAAATTAATTAATTGCAGAGAATATGGAGATGCCTCTGTTCCTCTGAGGCTCAGGTTTCATAGTCTTGTAGGTAATTGCTGAATTTTGTGTGAGTGATGCACCGTGTGCACATGTGTGTAGAGGGAATGTGCTCCTCCATTGCTAAGGAAAGTGGAGAACCTTGGTATCAAGTGGAGAATGCATTTCTGACTGCTTATTTACACTTAAAATCTTTGGGAAGAATGCTTTCAGGCATCCTTTACGTGATGTTTGCATCCCTGCCCATGGCAGCAGTTTGGACCTAAATCATCTTTAAGGTCCCGTCCAACGCAATCCATTCTATCATTCTATGATTCTTTGTACCAAGATTTTGCAAGATGCTTTGTTCACCTTACAAGCGTTTCTGAAGAATCTTGTTTATAGAAGTTTTGCAAGAACACTTGAAAGGGTGATGGAGGAAACTGACTCAGTTTCCTAAATTAAGCTCTTTATACGAGTGGGACAGATTCTGAGTTGAAAAACCCTTCTATGCTGTAACTAATAGGTAGGAGTCCTGCCCTGTAAGCCCCTGCAGTGCTGGGTTTGGGCCCAGGGGCACAGAACATCCTCAGTCAGCCTGTAACTTCTCCTGGTGCTTTGGTCAGGGAAGTAGGAACAGTTCCTGCTATGGTGTTGCCGTACAGATCCATCACTCCCGTTTCTCAGCCAGGATTCATGCACAACTGTCTGGATTGTAATACTGGTTTGTACCAACTGCTGTATCTTTCATATTGTATCGTGTTCCCCTGAGGTTGTGAGTTGAACGAAATGACCTGATGGAGTTGGATGAGTCTGGAATATTATGATTGCTTTAATGTAACTTGAATGTGAGCTGCTGCTAAAAGGGTGGTGCCCTTTTCTCCCTGTGTGGTTCTCTCCCATTTTCTGCATGTCCAGATGCACAGTGAGTTACATTCCAGAACTGATTCGGATAAAACGGACATGATTTCTGGAACAAGAAATTAAGGATTGGGGAAACCATTCCTTTTACTAGCAACCTGTGTAACATGAGCATAAGTGTTCAACCTGAGTCTTGTAAAGCCTTGTATGTCCTAGTTTGTGTCTGAAACTGGATCTATATTTTAGAGGCAGGTAATGTGCACCGCCAGATTACTTCAGTCTTACAGAATTACTGGGTATGAATACATATTGACCTGTATGCATTATTGATTATATATACATGACGTTTTAAAAATATGGGGTTTGTTACAGTTTGGTGATATTGAAATAGGATTTTATAAAGAGGAAGGGGAAGAAAAAAACCCCGATGCAGCCTTGGAAGAGAACAATGAACCCATTCCATGAGCCCATCCCTTCCCTTTGCTTAGGAGAGGAACGGGCAAAGGCAAGTGGTGCATGAAATGTTTTGGTGTCTGCAGGCCACTGCCAGCTCCTCTTTGCTGAGGCCCCTGGGAAAGGGTGTAACAAATGTGCAGGATAATTGATCTGCCCATGCATAGTAAATGTGTGAGCATTGTAGTGCGGCTGGCTGTGTTGTGCATTTAATCTGCCCATGCAAAATAAATCTGGGGAGCATTGTGTTACGGTCAACTGTGCTACACATTTGCCATAATTCTGGTCACATGGATGCCTTGCCTTGCTCCTGAAATGATCAGAATAGTCCATGAGCTGGGAGGTAGATGCTGGTAGAATAGAACTTCCCTTCAGTGTTCTGTGACTTTAAAGAGCTTCTTTTGTAAATTATTTCTATATCCAAACGACAAAGAATAATGATTTCTGGCATTCGTGGAACTTCTCAGCTTTGGGTTATCCATACATTGGGCTTGGTTAATTTGTATGTAAAATTTCTGCTGACATAACTGTACTGTTTAGAACTGTGAAAGGAATTGCAACCCAACCCTCCGGTAGCTGATAGCTGATTAAAAGTTTTGTCAAATAACAGACTAAAAAATCCTTCTGCTGTTAAGTTTTACTTTGTTTAGGAATCTCTTTTCTTTTAACTTGAACCTGTAACAAAACTGCTGCTAATATAAACTATTTGTCAGGCTGAAGAGTTCTCTGATATGAATATAACCAAGTCCTCACAGTTGTTTCCGAGCTCTGATGAGATGGTTCAGGCAGATTTATACACAGTAGCTAAACCAAAGGTCTCCAGCTGCCTTCTTGGCCCTGTCCCTGGGGTGGCTGAATGGAACCTCAGCCCACTCCATAGCAGCAGAAATTCATAATCTGCCATATCAGTGCAAACTGGTATCAGCAACAGCTTCCATTAACAGACTAAGTGATAAATTGTTCCTGTAGAGGAGAAGATCTACATCCCTCATGGTTGTTGTACTCTGATGGTATTAATGGACACTGCAATACCTGCCTGAGGCTCTAGAACCTCACTTGTCCATCCTTTTGAATTTGGGTTTGCTTCAACATTCTGTGTTTTCTTTTACCTTTTGTCTAGGGTAGTCACATCTCCAAAACTGCTCTGTAACTCTTTGTTCATTCTTGTTCATTTTTCATCTCCCTTCCATCATCTTTCCCCAAAGTGACTTAACTAGCTTGACTGATTGAGTTGTTTTCTTGAATGGCATCACTAAAAGAAAGGAGAATATCAGAAAGTCAGATGTAGTTTGTAATAATTTTATCCTTCCTGGAGCAAATGAAAACTGACTGTGTAAGATTGAATGGTAACAACTGTATACTGTTTACTCTTTACGGTTAATAATTGGTGGATTTGTATTGCCAATAAATTATAAATATTCAGTTTTCTGTTATACAGTCTAGTTCCAAAATCGTTAAAATTATTTATTTAATGGCTTTTAAAATTTCATTTTGCCTTCTAATTTTGCAAGTTGTTCTGTGTTGCTAAGTCTGTTACTTCAGCTAATCTGTTCACGAATGCTGATGAGCATTTAAATGTTGGCAGGCATCTGTCCCCATGGTTTATCTGAGATTAGGAGCTGCAAGAAACAGAATTCCTGTTTGTCTGCCACATGCATACAATTCATACATACATTGCCATAATCTTCAGTACATGTTACAAGACTCTCATTTGTACAAAAATGTAACTTTTGTGCTTGGTAACTTGCAGCATGTGTGTGTACCTGCGTTGTTTCTCACTGTGCTTTGATCAATGTAAGCTCTGGGAAACAGCAAACCTTTCATTCCATCAGAAATTTTAATATAGTTGTGTTTGACAGTGTTGGGTTGAACTTGATGGATAGAAATTAGTCATGGGAATAATACAGTTCATAAAGTATTCTAATTCACCTTTTTGCATCCTGCAGCTTGGCTGAAGAGGAAATAAAGGCAGAGCAGGAGGTGGTGGAGGGGATGGACATCTCCACTCGATCCAAAGGTGAGTAAGAGGAATATTTCCCTTAAGTTCTACAACACAATTATTTGTAAACCAGGATAGTGAAGCTGTGTCATGTACCATGAAGCTACTCTTGAGTGGAGACTCAAGATTTACTGTATTTTTTGCAATGACTGCTGTATGTTAGGAAGTGTTTTAATTTTTTCTTGGTTTTCATTATATGTCAAATCTACACACACAAATATTTCAGTGTTTTTTCAGGTTTATGAATAACTAGTTAAATTGTGAAAAAACATCAACCTCTTGTATTATATCACTTACCATGTCATCCTTTAAAATAGTACTTCTAGATTTGCAAGACAGGAGAAAGTAGTAGTAGTAGCAGCAAAAATATTAAGATAGTGTTTCCTACAGTAATGAATTATTTTTTTTCTGAGAATGAAGAGTCACAGTAACATTTCCATTTCCACAGAAATTAGTCCCCTGACCAGTATTTCACGGACATTCATGCCTGTTCATCTCCTTTTGTACTTGCAACTGACTTTGCTGCTGAGTTTACTTGAAAGCCATTTCTCTAAAACAGTAGCAATAGTTTACTACCATCCTTTTAAAGTTCTGGCACATACCCAGTTACTCTTCACATTCCTACAGCAGGGCTCACAGATCTAATTAACTCTGAATGTGCAGGTGGGATTGTCATGAAAGTATGGCACAGATCATCTGCATGTTTTTTAATGAGGAAACTTGGCTGGGTAACATAAAATTGGATTCAGGTCTTATTTGTACTAACGGTAAATTTCTTTTGGTTCTCATGGTATGCTTAGGTGAGGTAGTATGTGTGGTATGACACCTCAGAAGAGATACACTTGCTCCTTTTGTCCCTTCTCCCTATCTTTTTCTCCCTTCTCTCCTTCTGATCTTGTATGTTAGTCTCCACCACTGGACTGCTTTCAATATTTACTTCTCTCTGTGTTTCAGTTGTCTAAGCCAGCAGAAAGTAAATATTTTTGTTGCTTTAATGATTGCTACTGGCTGGGGTAAGCTCCCAGCTCTGCACTCCACCACTTACTTCCTTTGTGTTGTTTGTCACATCCCAGCCACTTGGAACATTCTAACTTAAAAACGGAAACATTTTTCTGCTGTTGTAGTGACCGGTTTGTTCATGAAGGAGTTTGATAACATAAGAACTTGGTATAAGAGACAAAGGGGGTTATTAGATACATTTAGCTGCCTATGAAATCTCATCTTTATTTCTCCTTAGAAACACTGGCCCACTTACTAGAACTAATGAGTTTTGCTTGCCTCAAGTGAGCTAAAACGTTACTTATGTCACTCTGACGTAATGAATGTCTAAAAGACACTTAAAAATCTGATATCTACTTATGTAGATGTTTACATTTTAGTTCTGGTGCTTTAATCAGCCACAAACAGGTGTATGGGCCATACAAAGAGTTTCCATTTCAAGAAAGATTTCAGATTTCCATATCTGACCTCAAGATATGCTGTTTCAATGAATTAAGCCCACAGGAAACTTTTTACTTTTTATTTGGTAGGGTGAAGATGAAGTTTCTTAAGACAGTGAGCTGATTTAATACCATGGTTATTGAAGGGGTCAGTTTTTCATCTCCCAACCTTCTCACGCATGTGATCTTGCAGCTTCCCTTGCGTTGTGGGCTCTTAACAATTAAAACTGGCCAGTTCAGAGGGATTTAACCTGGCAGTAAGAGACTCAGGTTTTCCTACTGTTTACTGTTGTTGCGACTCCCTGAACCAGCTGATGCCAAAGCCAGTCTCACCACGGTGCTGGTTTAGGTTGACCCAAGCTGTCATTGTGTGGAAGTCACTGGTCTGTGCATAGAAGGACTCTTAGTGCTTCAAATACCAGTGGGAGCAATGTCAGTGGCATTTCTGTATCGCAGTAGAGATAAAACTTAGCAAGGGTTGATTCACTTTAATAATAAGAGAATTGGTATTTATTTAACTAGATACTGATTTGCTTTAGTTGGTTTGTTAAATTTAACATGTATGTTGATAAAACCCCTGCCAGCACCACTCTAAGGACATGAATAACAACCAGCCACTCCAAGCCCTTACAGGCTTCTATTTTTTCCAGTGAAGAATGTAGGATATAAAGAACTCTTTAGACTTATCTCTAAACCATTTCTCTTTATGGTTGGTTGTATAACCAACCTAATCTGTGAATTAGTGATAGAACTTTATAATAGTTGAATATGTAGTTTTTCACAGAAAAGAAAAGAATCATAAATGTCATCTCCAAAAGCTGGCCACATTACAGGCCAGGTATAATGAATCTTTCTGGACTCCTGTTACTTGGATTGAAACGAGCTCCTCTGATAGTTCAGTGCAGTGTTTCTGTAGCAGAGAAGTCACAAACCAGAATTTCAAAACTGTTACTCTGCTCTGTGCAAGGCAGAAGAAGTGCAGCAAAGTTTTCAACTGGTGGGATGGTGGCAGCAAGGTCTCCACTTGTAGCCATTAGCTTGTGCAGAGTTTTGCTTTGTGTGTTTTGCAGAGGATGTAGATGAGGAAGTTGACCCTATCTAGGCAAACCTGGAGGGAGCACACAGCTCTTTGTGCTTTCTTTGGGTTTTTTGATGTGTGAGAAGCCTGTGCAGGAGATCAATCTGTGGCACTGTATAACTTCAGACTTGACCTAGAGCAGCGGATGTGCTGCAAGTCTGTAACCTACTTGCCCTGCTACAGTTTGTACAGCTCACGTGAGGCTGTGTCTAAAGAAAGTTGTAGGGAAATAAATTTAATTACTTTAAAACCAATTAGCCTGATGCAGACCTCTTCATGAACATTCTTGTTTTGGTATGAGCAGTTTAATTGCTATAATTCAATTCCAGTTCAGTTTAAGCTAAACTAAACCATGCATTGTTTAATCTGTAACACGGGTCTTAACACAGCCTTTGAATTGGTCTAAGTAACGTGGTGGTTTCAAAGCAGCCTAAGCTGGTCAAACTGCTCAGTGCAGCAGTTTCATCCACTTCCTTCCATACCTAAGCTGGCAGGAAACTAACTGAACCATAAAACATGAACAGTTTTCTACTAGCTCAGTGTGCTGAAACAACTTGGTGGAGTGCCAGAACTGGTGTAAGAGAGAAGGCAGGAATACACCGGTTGGGTGCAGGAAGTGTGGAGCTTTGTTAGCAAGCATTTAGACAGGGCTAGGTTGGAACGAAACCAAGAGCTTAAAGCCATCACTGACACTTCTTACTTCATATTGTGATAGATAAAGCAAGTCTGTAGCTGGGGTCAGGGTTATGGAGTCCTACATGTTCAGCTGCATTTCTCTACCCTTCTCCTTTGCTGGCTGTAATGTTTCTGCTGTTGCACAGTCAGCTGTGTCAAGCAGCTGATCTAGCACAAAATTGATCATTTTTTGTAGTACCAGATTTTGCCTGGATCATGAACTGATTAACCCTACTGTTACTGTAGGGTTAATCTACAGTTACAGGTTACTGTAACTACAGTTAGAGTAACTACAGTTACAAGTTACCATAACCACTTGTAACACAAGTGCCTGTCTCCAGAAAGTTGTGGGGACAGATACCTGGTAAGGTGGGAAAAGGAGAAGAGGAGTAGAGTTACTCTTGCAGTTATAATTCAGATCTGTTTATAAGCTGTGCATGTGCAGCCTTGTTAAAGACAAGGTTTTAAAATACACTGCTCTTTTGATGAGAACAAGAAAGCATAAGGCATCTGAGAACTGGAAATGGGAAGTGACAGCTTAAAGAGAATGCAAAGAGTCCAAAAACATAAAATGGAGCGAACAGAGGATTGCTCTTTAGTGAAGGAGAGAGGCTGTGGATTAGATGATTATGTTTTGTCCTTTGCATATGATACATTAACATGTCCAGCAGAAACATCTTGTTATATTTCTGTTCCAGCCTTACGGACTACTTTTTAGCCTTGTCTATTAAATATTTCAAGATGGGGCTTGCAGGATCTCTGGATAAATGTCTAAGCATTTCCAGGATGTGGTTCCAGAGCAAATTCTGTATTTGCTGGTACTTGTTCTCTTTGGACAGAATGAACTCTCCACTGGGTGTTTTCTTCCTATTAACCTGGAAGAATTTTTTTTTTTTTTAAATCCTTTCTGCTAGTTTAACTTACTTAGCTGCCAACAGTAGCAAGCTGTGGTGGCAGATGGACTTCCATGTAGGTTTTCACGTATTTCAGCTGGTACTGGAACCATTGCCTGTTTAGTGCCCAGTCAAAAGGAGCTCTTTAACTCTCCTTTTGCCATCCTCAGTCAGGCATCTCTTACATTGCCTTTGCATCTATGCTGGCTCTCAGGACTTGGGTGGAGAGGTTTCTACCTGCTTTTCTCACTGAACCAGGTTGCTGGGGAGTTGAGCAGATGTTGGACATTGCTGGGAGCAGCCTTGCCCCAGCAGGGACAGCTGGTCATTAGATGGTCTTAGCTTGGCATAAAATCATATACTGAGGCCCTACTGCTTAATGGGGAGAATTCTGACATTTACAGGTTTGGGGCTTTTTTCAGATTTGTTTTAAAGGCTTTGGTCTTAGGAGCTCCTCTCAGTGGTAAAATGTTCAGATACTATGAATATAAACACAAAAATGACTAATTAAATGGAATTCCCAGAATGCATAATATATTTTGTAACAGTTTCATAATAGTACATCTCTATCAGCTTTCTTTGTAGTGATACCAAGTATTTAATCACACAGAGATGAGATTCCCATTCCAGTGTGAAACTGAGACTCCTGCAGGGAACAGAAGTGCAGCCCTGGGCTTTTGTCTCTAGTGCCGAGCCCTTGTTATCAGCAATCCCACTTTAGGAAGGCCTTGGGACAGCAAGTCCCCCACAGCCAGGCTCCAGCTTATCCTTGCCTTTCAGCTCTTACCTTGCAAGTTGTTGGAAAGTGTTTCTTTTTCTTTATCTCCCAAAGTCCTACAGTGAAGAAGCAACTAACAGTGTCTTTTTCTACTTGTGTAAAACGGTAACGTGGCAGGAGTACATCAGAATTTACACAACCATGTGTTATTTATTACATTAAGCAACTGGATTGGCCTAATTACATTGGTTGAAGTTTCTGGAATGTAAGCAGGGCTTTAGTGGTTGATTGCAACTGCATCATGTTTCAAAATTCTGGCAGAAAATTAAAATTCCTCAAAGCTGAGTGTAAGTTCTAACAGATTTATCCATGATTTTATTAAGTTTTTAAGATAAATACCCTTGCTGAAATATTACAGGTAATGGATTTGAAAAATCAGAAACCTTTTAACAACCATTCAGGATAATAAATTTAACTGGGAGGCTTCACAGTTCTGGAATTTGTCTAAATTATGAATTGAAACCTGTTCTATCAAATGGGACACATTAGTATTGCTACATTTGCTTGCAGATTTCTTCATTGATTACACTCCATGACATTTAAAGTACAGGCATTCAGAGATTTTGAGGAGGAAAGAGAGATGTGATAGTCTAGGTGGTTTTGTTCTTCCTTCTAAAGGCATAGATAGACATTTCTGTGGGGTAATGGCAGCTTAAGCAATCTTCAGTCACTTTTTTTTTTCCTTGTACCTTCTCTCACACTGCCTTCTTATAGCTGTTTCTTAAATCCATCAAATTAATTCTTCATGAAACTGTTTTCAATAAATTTTTGTTCTTCTGTTACATTTTATTGAATTTAATTCCTTGATTTGGTTCACCAAATGTTGGCAGAACTGTTTTTTCCATAATAAGGCATAGCGTGGCGTTGGGAGTTAAGGTTAACAGAAGTAGCCTTGGGCTGGCTCTGTTTAAGTGACACTTCTGAGTGTCTGACTTCCATGGAGCAATTGATTGTGTTTCTTGTTGGAAACATTTTTCAGGATTTTGCATATTTGATCCACTTGCATTGAGATATCAAAAACTTACTTAGATCACAGAAACCCCACTGGTGTAACTAAATCTCAGTTTACTGATATCTCCTAGGAGGCTAAAATTATGCTTTCACTGAAAAAATACATTGATGTTTCTGGCTCCTGGAAAACCAAAGTGACTGCTAATCTTACTATCTTTATCACAAGTCATATTGAAAAGCTTTTTGAATTTTTCTTTTTACTGTTTAAACAAATTTCTTTCTTAGTTTCTCTCTTTCCCTCTGTTCTGAAAATTTCCAGAACAGAAAAGTTCTGTTCTCCAATCAGTAAACAGCTCATTTGTCATAGAATTTTTATCTACAGTTGAAGAAAATTAGGTATAGAATATGAATAAGTAATACTCTTCATGAAAGTAAACTTGATATAGTTAAGTTTTATTTTTTTTATTGTCTGCACTTTATTTTGAAATGCTAAACTTTTCTTCCCATCCACACAATCTCAAAGAAGGATAGCTCTTCACTCACAGACAAAGATTTTATCCTGCGATTTCCACACTTTTTGGGAAGGCTTTTATTTTGTTTGCCTAACTTTTTTGTGAGGTTGAATTTGAAAATCATGGTCTCTTGTAATTCTCTTTTACTCAGGCTTTTCTCATTTGCCTTGCTATCCATTGCACTGAGGATGGAAGGCTAAGGCAGCATATCCTGGTCTAAGTCAGCCCTGCCACGCCAGCATCCCTCCTTCACGCCAGCCGCGTTTCCATCCTTTTCCCTTGTACTGGCACTTTCAGCTCTGGGACTTGTTACTCTGCTGATTTAACTGAAACGAAGTTTTAAGGTTTTTGTTGATTTAGGCCATATTGGTTTTTCCAAACCGTATTGCTTCCTGGGTGAACAAACCACAGAGCTAGAGAAAGAAAAAAGGAACAAATTTTATTTGTGAAAGGATGTTGTGAAGCCTTGACTGAGCTGTGGATTTCAGCTCTCATTAAGGCTTTATTGGTAGAGAAAATAATCCAAATATAAGAGATGTCTAGAAATACATATGTAGACATGATTTCATTGTTGTTTTAGTCTGGAATTGCTTTGATTGTGTTTAGCTTAAGTTTTTAAATTAAAAAAATAACAAAAAAGGAGCATGGAAAGGAGGCCATAAGGAGGTGTCCCTGGCAGTCTTTGGCACTGAGCAGTTTATGCTGTGTTCTTACACTAAGGCTTGTTGATGTTGCTTGTTTCCAAGAAGAATTACATTTAAATATCACAGGAAAAGCAAGGAAAACAACATCCTACTTTTACAGGTTTTCTGAGTTGGCACCTGCTTCTATTGAGAAAAGCAAGACTTCTCAGTTGTCAGGAATCACTGCTATGGAGTGTTTAGAGAGCAGCACTTTGCAATACACAGAGTATAAAAATATTTGATTGTGGTCTGTGCTCCATATGCTGCAGCAAGATAAGATCCCTGATATAAATAATATACTTCTGTTTGTTTTTATAATTTTTTTAAGCTAAACTAAAGTAAGTCATTACTGTAGTTGTCTGCTTACAAAGTGTATTGCCATCACATAAAATTGGACTTACAAAACAGTCATAAAGTGTGAAATGAAATTACTTTAGGGTTTAAGTATGCTTTAGTCTGTCCCCTGGGATCAGTGGTTACTAATCCTTTAGTTACATGATGGCACACAGAAACAAAGATTTAAGCTTCAGGTGAAACTCAGGTTAGCTTTTTGTTCCCCAATGAATGCTTTGCAAGAAGTGCTTATTGTCAACCTTGACAACATCACAGACCAATTAATACTAACCTAGTGATGTAAAACCGGGTAACTTTTAATGAGAGTTTAAAAAGTTATTTCAAGTGTTTATTTTTTCACTTGAGCTGGAAGCACATTTTTAAAATGGTGCTAAGAAAGCAAAATCACACAAAAAAACCAATAAATAAGTTGCTTGGCAAAATTATTATTTTTAGTACAATTGCTTTATCAATGAGAAGTTTGGTTCAGGTTGATGTGCTCAGTGTGTGATGGGAGTTCAGGAGGAGCAGGGGGACTGCAGGATCCCATGCTAAATGGTGACCAGCTGTCATGGTGAGATCCTTCCTAAGGTGAGACCACTCTTGCTCATTAAACACTTTTTGAAAAGCATTTGCTTATCACAGGAGAGATCACAGAAATTTTGGCTGTTCCCCTTTGGAGCAGAAACTTAAGTCCACCTCTTAAGTAACTGTTCTAGTCACCAAGTTATTGCAGAGCTTAAATTTGGTCTCTTTTATTCTTTCCCCCCAGATTTGTTTCACTTTTTTCAACTAACACTACACTGGGGAAATGATTCAGAATTAAGAATTAACTGTCCTTCTGACAGGTTGTTTTAACAGGGATCAGTTTCTTGATCTGGTTCACAGCTCAGCTACTGGATCTCTGCTCACACAGCTGGGAGAGCCAGGGAGGGAGAAGCAGCAGTTTGTGCTAAACAGGGTATTCCCATTGAAAGAAATTCACACAAAATGCAATTTTTTATCATAATTAGAATTGGAAACTATAGCTCAAACAATATAAGTAGGTGCTACAGTTCTTTTGTTACTTGAACTGAATTAAAAGATTGTTCATAATTTTAGGTCCCTCACAGATTGGTAAATTGGCAACATACCAAGGTAAAGACACTGGCCTATTCCACAAGCACAACTAAATCTGAGAGAGTATGCCTGTGCATTGCTGTTTTCCTGTCTCTTCCTTAATTTTTCCAGTTACATCTTACATTGCTTCAAGAAAGCCTCTATGCATTTGAATAACTTGCCAGTTGAGAAAAAAAAAAAAAAAGGAAGTGTATTTCAGGTCAGTTTTTGTACATTATCTATGAGTCACCACTAGTTGATTTGAAAATCCCCAGTATACTCAGGCTTCTTGAACCAAGGAGGAAAATTACATCACTTTAAGTAGTTTTTGAAATTACTTAACCAAACATACATGTTTGTGTGACCATTTCATAAGATTGGTATTGAATCAGCACCTTTTCTGCTGGATTGTAGCTTGGATTTGGCTGTGATTGAATAGTCATTCAGTTCTGGTTTAGCTAATAACAGTTTAATCCTTTTCCTGACCCCAAATCAGTTAGTTTAGGAAAGGAACAACATTTAAAAGTGAAAAGCATCACATTATGGAACTTAGCAGCTGATTTTCATACTTAGAGCTGAGACACAGTGTGCAGTGTCACAGTCACAGTGTCCCAGCTTCTTTGTAAACCCCACAGTCTGAGGATGAAGAGCTGAAAGGAGACTGATGTGCTCCACTGGTGGCAGTTTTGTGCCTGCAAGTAAGAAATTGAAGCCAAAGGGCAGAAAACTCTACTGTCCATTTACCCTGCTGGTTTAAGGTGTGCCTGCATGGGTACAATCTGGAAATAAAAGCCCAAGTCTCTTCAGAGAGTTAGGGGGGTTGCTTTATTTGCTGGTAAGAAACTTGGCCTAGAGATCCCTTTGAGGATATTGTTTAGAAATTATAATAAACAAAGACTTAATGTGATGATGGGAAGATGAGAAAAGACATGATATGGTGCTGTTTTTTGTGGATCCCTCTGAATGCAAACAGTTCCCATGCTGAATAAGCTCTATTCTACTTTCATGAAAAAAATAGCATTCAGAGCTTGTTTGGTTTTAGGTTTGAATACATTGATTTAGTTGTGGGCTTTGGTGTAGCTGACACTGATGCTTCAGTTTCTTCCAGGATAGTTGGATTAGCACAGCTCTCTTGGGATAGATGAAGCATATCCCAGCCCAAGGAGTTCTTCTGCCACCTTCTGTGCGTGATCAGCGAAACTGAGAAACCCTCTGAGTCTCCTGTCAGCACACTTGTACTGTGTTGGCATTTTTATTGTCATGATTGCTTAAGGAGGGGAGGAAGCAGACACTGTATTTTTCACACATGTAGGTGACACAGCAGTTCTTTGTGTTGTCAAATCAATCTAAATTTGGGGCTAAATGGAACAGGAGGCAGATTTGCTTGAATCCAAACACAGCAAGTAACAATAATGGCCTCAGACACATTGTATTGATTGATTCCAGCCAAGGCATGTAAGCAGGTAACTGGCGCTAAATGCTGCCCGTAAGTGTAAAAGGGGAGGGGTTTGTGGGAAGGGAAAGAAGTCACATGTCTTAGTGTCAAAGCTCAAAACATGAGAAGTTTTTGTTTGTTTATTTAAACCAGCTTTACTGCCTTTCGCCAAAATTTTATAACTTACATCAACAGAAGAGTTTCTCTGGGAGCTGACACCTTCTGTCTGCTGGGCAGCACTGCTGAGGTTGCTGTGTTTACAGAACTAGTGGAAGACACTTCTCCTAGAATTATTGAAATTCCAGGTGTTGCTAGCCTGGTGTAGCTATTCTAGATTAGTAAAACGCAGGATGGGCACACACTCCTACATTTGTTTTCTCTCTTTCTTTATATGTCCTTTCATCAATATTTTCATGTGTTTTTCGTATTTATTTAAAGTTTCCCTAAATGTTGTCTTGACACACGTTAACCAAGCTTTTGGTCAATCAGAAGTCACCATATAACACCATATTTTCCATAGATTTGTGTAGAAAGTAGCCAAAACCACTGGGTTTTTTTATTTTTTTCTGCGCAGTTAAATATTTGGGGGATGGTTCAGTTGTTTCTCTTGTGATATTGTTGAATTCTGATCCCTATGGTTCTAGCTATAATTTCGTTTTGTTGCATGCATTAAAAGCTTAAGGAAAAATTAAACTTGTTGACCCAACTCTGATGAAATTTCACTTGTGTTTTGTCAGAATCATATCACTGTTCTATGATTGTCCTTTACCGCTGACTGTGTACTTGTTTATCTTGAAAAATACCAGTAAGTTCTTTTTAATTGAGCTGAGCATTTCATGTTCATTAGGGATGACTGAAATTTTGTTCTGAGAGAATGAAGTTGCAAATGCTCTTATTTTAAAAAGATAAAATAAAAATCTTTGAAGAGTGTGAATGACAAACCGTAACCTTGTTGGAATGTTGTTCATCAGTTTGCAGTCTTTAACCATGTTGTTTGTATCTGTTACAGATCCTGGCTCTGCTGAACGCACAGCACAAAAACGGAAATTTCCCAGCCCCCCACATTCCTCCAATGGCCACTCACCTCAAGATGCATCAACAAGTCCTATAAAAAAGAAAAAGAAACCTGGTCTATTGAACAGTAATAATAAAGAGCAGGTAAGAGAAGTCATGGTTTTGTTATGCTAGAATATGAAACAGTGGGGGATGTAGAGACAGCCGATCAGGAGCTCAGTCTTCTTTAAAGATGCTCTATTTTTGTACTCTTAAGGAACGGACATTAATTTTTGAATGCAGTGGGGGTAGGAGTTGGTATTACAATTTTGATTTGAATGCTCTTTGATGATTGTTTTACATCTGTGGAAAAAGACCACCTGTGTCCTGTTTAGTGATTTCGTAAAGGCAATAAGATGTATAACCAATAAATGCAATTTGGAACAGAATTATTATGAAAAATTACAATAATGAATAATAACAATAACAAAACCAACAACAGCTGTTTTTATAATTAAAACCATTAACAGGAAGTGTTCAGTAGTGTGATAACCTAGATTAAGAAAGATCTTGTAATGTCAGTGGAAGTTCCTCATCTGCTTGCAGTCCTTTCTTACAGTCTGTTAGTCAGCTCCATCCTTGGTACTCTGTAGATTTCCTCCCCTTCCTTAAAATTTCCAGGCAGTGTACATTCCTACCAAACTAGTTAAATCAAAAGGTCACACTGACTTTTCAGTCTTTATGCTTGTAACCTTATTTTTACTGTCTTCTGAATGCTGAACTGATAGCATTTGTTGTCCTTCTTAAAAGAACTTGACTCCACAAGAGTTTGACAATTTTGGATTCATTGTATGATGCACATGAAGGAGTTATATGAATTGTATTGAATAGCAAATGCTGTAAAGCATCTGCATAATCTTGGAGGAGATGACATGAAAGCAGTCTTCAGCCTTACTGAAATCACTTCACACCTGATGTACTAATGACATGTCTGTGTATTTTTCAAAGTGCTTTTTTGTGTCATGGGGTTTTTTGCCAGTATTATATAAACACAGGATTAAGTTCTGAATGTTCAAAGCACTTTCTCCTGGCATAAGAGTATCCATATTATCCTGGTACAATTGCACTGGTGAAGAAAGAAAATTAAATTCCTACTCACTGCAGTTGTCCTGGAACAAAGGCTGTGAATAAATCAGGCCTTAAAACCCAGCGTCAATTGTATTTTATTTCAGGATAATCAGGAGGTGTAACTGTATTACATGGAGGTGCACTGGGGTCAGTTTGGCTTTTGCTGAGCTTCACTGCAGCCTGGGTTTATTCCTTTTCATCTTGGACATTTTCTGGGCAGATGTTGCCCCACTGAAGTCTGAGTTTGTAACTGTTCAGTGCAGAGATAATTTGGCAAACAGTGGAATTGAATCCTTGGGTATTAATTTCCACTTTTTCTTCCTTCATTTAAAAATATATGTGAAAACACAGTTGTAGTTGTTGAACTTGATAAATTCCCCTTGGTAAATACTTTTCTGTTTTCCAGGTATCTCAGACCTGAAATGTACAGGATAGAATAAACTTGTGTATCTAATGAAGAAAACCTATCAGAGTTGCTTATTTTGCTGTATTTATTACAAGTTAGCAAGAAAATATAATCTCTTTAGTTCTGTTTAGCTTTTACAAGTTGCTTTTCATTTAATGTTGTCTTGCATGTCAAATTTGAAGTGGGCATGCCTGAACATTGTTGTGTCTAAATAGGTTCAAACTCTGCTCTGTGTGGTAGTGGGAGTTGATTTAAAGATTCTTTTACTGCTGAGCAGATGTGAGCTGAGCATACAGGTTCTAGTTTTGCTCTGCTTTACTTCTAGTTTGAAGTATGATGTAGCTGATAGCTGTGGTTCTGATTGACTGATAAATCTGTTTTGAGGTATGACAACCTCCCTGGAAACCTCTAACTTAATATTCTACATTACAAAATGCTTTATAATACCTGAACATTTCAAGATACCATTACTAAAATTATAGTTGCACGAAGCTTTGTATTACATGTTGTGGGTGCAGTAACAGATCTTCAGAATGGTGCCATCAGGTATTTAAAATGCTGAAAATAAAGCAAAGAATTAAGGAATTGTAGAATGTAACTAAGGTGAAAAATCAGGAACTTCTGACACTTAATTGGTCAGTTATAATGTAATTGAAGCAGTCAGCTTGTTTTACTACTAGTTTCAATACTAATTTAAATGGAATATAAATAGTGGTCTTTTTCTCCCCAAAACAGCACTCCAATACTGTTGTTTATTTTCTTCAGTTTCCTGTGTCATTCTACAGATCTTAATAACTTCAATAAAGCCTTTAAAACAAGCTACCACCTAGTTGAGCTTGAACTTTAATAACTGTTAAAATTTTAACTCTTAAAACATGTTACTCTGACTAGGACAAGGGAAATGGTCTCTTGATGCAGTTGAATCATTCATTTTTGGTCTTTTAGTTTTGTTCTTTGGGTTTCTCTTGAGTCTCTGAACCCTTTTTTGTTTTGTTTCTTAAGCTTGGCTTAGGCAAAATAAGGTGATAGATGTCTAAATGATAAAAGCATCCTTGAACAGAAAACTAATTCATCTCATGTTCCAGCAAAAATTGACTTCAGTTTGGATGTTATGATTTCTGTGGAAGTTTCACAGGTTTTATGTTTGTCTTAAAGCAGAATCTTTGAATCTTACGAAGTTAGTGTGGATATACTACTTATATCCACTTCAAAGTCAGAATATGTATTAAATTCCTCTGGTAATTTCCTTTATCTGCAGCGGAGGAAATGCCCCATAGCTGCCTTTCCAAGTATAAAAGATTGAGATGTTCATCTCACAGCTGTGGTGCATTTAGCTGCAAACAAAACGTGTTTCTGCACTGGAAATTACAACTTTCCCTTCCTCACTCCAGTTTCTTTGTTTGAATGCTTGTTGTAGTAATTAATTTGAAATGGAGTTAAACCCCTATGCTGTCCCACTTATTCTATAAGATCTCATAGAACCATCCTTCTGAAATTGTCATGTTACGTGATTAAATGTGTGTATATAGAAAGTACAGAAGTAACACTTTGCCCATTTCTGTGGTGGGAACAAAGTGTCTTTTTGGGCTTTATCATCTGTAGAATAGAAAAAGAAAACCACCAAAACTGGCACAAAATCTTTCAAAATTTTATGTGGCAAAATGTTTATGGATAACATCCTTTCTTTGCCTAAAATATTGTATAGTGTTAGATAATCTGGGGTTTTTTTGAGATACAACATCTTCAGGTGGGTTGTTGCTTCTGCCTTGAAGATCCCTTATTCCTGCAAATAATTAGACCTCCTCCTTTGTAACTTTAGGTATCTAGAAATACCATGGTTCAAAGTGGCATGATGATTCTGGGGACATTATTTATGCCTCATGGGACTGATTTTGTTCAGGATGCCTCAAAGGTACAGAACATGTGTATGGTTGCCCTGTTCTGTGAATCACATGGGTGTGTGACATCTCGAGGGTCTCAGAAGCTGCAGATTTGTAAATGGTGTAGGACACTTGCAAAATGACCTGAGAATCAAACAGAATGGTTCTTCAGACTACAAGTGTTTGCATAATTACAAGTGAAGTCACGGGCAAGTGGTTTTACATCAAACAAAAAAGTCACATTAAATGAGCTGTCTAAAATCTCAAGGCTGTTTCCCTCCTCAGCAAACCACCCCTATAATGAATACCAAACAGAGAGTCTGAGTTCCCTTGTCATTAATAAATAGAAAGTAGTTTTCCAATAAATGTTAGCAGCTCTTCAAAGCTGATACAACAAATGTTAGGTATCTGTGGACCCATTTAAGCCATCCCAGGCTCTTCACTTCTTGTGTTGTGACATCATCTGTGTCATCTTTGAGCTGTCAGGCTCAAGGGGAAGACCAGTTCATGCAGGTTACAAAGTTGACCCTGTTTTCTAGTGCAGGCAGACCAGTGGAGATGTGAGTCTTAAATTCTGATGTGCGTTTAGGTGGTGAATGAAATCTCCCCTGTAGCGGAGGTGGCTGCTCAGGATGTGAATTTGCTCCTTTGTTATCCTTCTCTACAGTTTGCCTTATTAATCAAAATCAGCATTGGCTTGCTTCGTGGTACAAAGCTGTAAACTGCTGCAAACTAGCACAGATTTGCATGGTGTTCAGCTCCTTGTTTCAGGACTAACTTCTTCAGTTGTCCCAGGTTTAGCCACCACTAAATATCTCGGTATTTAGCTTGCACGGCCCCATGAAATTCTGAGTTTAGAGGGCCTAATAGCTTCTATAGCAATACTTTCTTTCTTGAAGCTGAAAGTGTTTGCTGGCTTTTGTTGGATTGCATGTCTTGCACTCAATGCCCTCACTTGCCACAAAAAATTTATTTCTGTTCTTGAGTGCAAATTGTCATTCGACATCTGAATAAGCAGTAAACTTCTTTATGAATGATTTTGTGCAATGACTAAGATACTGTGCTTGCATAAATGTTAATCAAACTCTGTAAATTGCTGTTTGCTTATATATTATGAATATTATGATTTGAAAAAATGCAAATTTGTTTTGAAACCAAACCTGTTTTTCTTGCCTACATTTCAGTCAGAACTAAGACATGGTCCGTTTTACTATATGAAGCAGCCACTCACCACAGACCCTGTTGATGTTGTACCACAGGATGGACGGAATGATTTCTATTGCTGGGTTTGTCATCGGGAAGGCCAAGTCCTCTGCTGTGAACTCTGTCCTCGGGTTTATCATGCTAAGTGTCTGAAACTGACAGCCGAACCAGAGGGGGATTGGTTTTGCCCAGAATGTGAGGTTAGTTTGATATAAGGAGTGGATTTCTTTCTTGGTTTTGAGATTTAAGCAGCTTTTTCTGTGTTCTGAAATGTTTCTGGTTTATTCCTACATTGCCTCTTGGGTCAAGGTACCAGAAAAATTTGTACAGAAGAGGAGGCATCCATGGCTCTGCTTCACCACTTTTTCTCTGTGTGTTACCTGGGTTGTGTTTGCCTTCTTACCACGAGTCTCCAACTTCCTTTATGTCTCCAGCTCTAGAGAAGCACCATTTCAGAGAGTGATCTCTTCATCAGGCACCAGTAGTTCTGAAATCATTCTGCAGTTTTCACTAGCTTAACTTGTGCTTCTTCTGGTGGGCTGATCAGCTTTTAAGCAGTGCAGAAAAAAATGCACTGTAGGGTCTACATAAACAAGTGGGTATTTTGTTACTGTTTTTTTCTGTGGGGTGAGGAAAAATTTAATCATTCCTCTCCAGTGATTTCTGGGGAGAGAATACTTAGCATCCAAGTATCTGTAATGAAAGCAAATTGGTTTATGGCATGTTTTCCTCTGATCACTTATTGTATTAGAGCCCAGGTGACCTTCTCACTCTCTCACATTGCTCTGAGCCCACACTGTATTTGGGAATTTTATGTATTCACCTATTCACTTCGCGTGATCTTGAAGATGCTGGATAATTTTCTGGTTTTTTCCTTTTTTCTTCTTTTTTGATAACATACCCAGACTAAAACCCAGGTAAAACATGCCTCTGAAGTACTTACACTTTATTATCAGAAGTGTTTTGTTTCTTATAAAATAGCTGTTATCTTTCATTTGAATGCTATAATATTTCAGTGGAGAAGGATTTATCTAGAAATGTTTGCTGACAAAGTATTTTCTTAATCTTAACTTTTAGAAAATCACAGTTGCAGAATGCATAGAAACACAGAGTAAAGCAATGACAATGCTCACCATCGAACAGCTATCATATCTACTGAAGTTTGCACTACAGAAAATGAAACAGCCAGGGGTAAGGAAATTTTTGTTGTTTTTTTCTTTAAATACTTGCACCATGTGTTTGTCATAATCCTGGGGCTTGCTTCCTTTAGTGGATGATGAATGTAGTTTAGTTTATCAGATTGTCTGTGACAGCTTCTGTTCTATCTGCCACCTGTCTAGCACAGACAGATTAGTTTAGGTTGTACGCAGTGTTTTGGAGTGCATTTAAAATGTAGTTTCATGATGTAACTTCTGGATGTATTTTCAGTAGGTGTAATGAAAGTACAATGTGGTTTTCCAGTGGAACGTGGTGGTTTCTTACTCTCTGAAAGTGGACAATGCTGTCTTAGAGATAAAAGGGGAATGGGGAGACATGATCTCTTCCCAATGTATTTATATGGACAGGAGCCCTAGGCACTGCCACTGTTACATTATTCATTATATGTGTTGAAAATGTAGCTTCTATCTGTTATTAGAAATTGTTCTTACCACGGAAGTTGGTTGTATCCCATACTTTTAAAATGCTGAGGAAATTTTCTTCAGTGTGGCTAAAACCTGTGCCATTGTGTGTTGTGCCTTTATCAAATCCCCCTATTTTTGCAGTTTTTGCAATTCATCACAACCAGCATGTGAAAAATCAGTTAAATAAGACCTTTTAGTTTCTGTTGTTCTGCTAAAAATTTATTACCTCACACTGTTTTATAATTACCTTTGAAAACTTTTGTCTGATAACACAGCTGGAAGTAGTTTTAGAAAATGAGTGAGTATTGTGTCACTAATGAAACTGTTCAGTATTAGTAACCAGTGTGGTTATTATTTCCCCTAACAGACAGAGCCATTTCAAAAGCCAGTTTCACTGGATCAACACCCAGATTATGCAGAATATATCTTTCATCCAATGGACCTTTGTACATTAGAGAAGGTTTGTACGAAGCTAACAGAGGAAGGTTCCTTGAGTTTGATTGCTATCTGTAACATTTCTAAAATGTTTGATGGCAGCTGGAGAGAAGTTGCTTGAAATTATTTGGATGGGTGGGGTGGTTTCTTGGTTATTGTAAAAGTCAGTTCATTTACAGCTTAAAAACAATATGTTAACTGAAGTTCACTGTTTTGTCTGAGCCAGTAACAAATGCTCAGGAAAAATAGTGTGAAAAAGACAAGCTTACAAAGCTGACTTCCTCCTGTTAAATCCATCTGATTCCATGAATGATCTCCAGGAGAGACTTTTTAAAGCAGGATTTTCATTTCATCATTATGCTTGTAAGCTATTTATGGATCATTGGTTCATTAATTAGGGACGATTTGATGTATATCCAGGGGTCATTCCAGACTCATTTTACTGATCATTCAACAAATACTGTAATCTCCACTGCACCTGAGGTGTAGAAGAAAAACGAACCAGTTAAGAGGTGGATAATGGAACTTTCATTCTCAGTTCAATAGTAATTTGAAAGTACATAAAATGAAATTCTCCATTCTCCATTGCTTAATGAAGAGTGAAGCATTGCAGAGTTTTGTTCTGTCAGGACTTGGTGAAGAAACAAGTTTTCATTCTCTGTGTCCTCACAGTGGAGGCTGATGTCTTTGTGGTATAAAGTGTAACAAAACTGTGGGACTGATTTTATTTAAATCAAATTGCTTTACCCACTGGGTAGACTGTAATATCAGACATATTATTTAATGTACTGTGACCAGTATTTTTTCTTGGTCTTGTAAAAATTAAAAGTCAAAACTGCTGTGGAGTGATAATACATCAGTAGAAGAAATCAAGGACTCTTTTCTGCAGAAATATCACGTTCCTAACACCGTGTTAGGAAACGTGTTTTTTTGGAAATGCTGAAGATGTTGATCTAAATAATTCACTATTTAGTTTTAATTTAGACAGTTCATACATTTTCAGGGCAGTCAAAAGGCACCTTGAATTTGGGAGATTCTTAAGCGTTTAGAATCATAAGTATCATAGAATCACAGACTGGTTTGGGTTGGAAGAGACTTTAAAGCTCATCTCATTCCAACCCCCTGCTGTGGACAGGGACACCTTCCACGGGACCGGGTTGCTCTGTCCAGCCTGGCCTTGAACACTTCCAGGGGTCAGTTTTATTTATTGTATGACTGATAGGACACAGCATTCAGGAAGAAGCTGTCACTTTTTACTAACTTCTCTTTCCTGATACATTCTTAATTTCTTGTTTACAGAATGTTAAAAAGAAAATGTACGGTTGCACTGAAGCATTTTTGGCTGATGCCAAATGGATTTTGCACAACTGCATTATTTACAATGGGGGTAGGTATTAATATGTACATCTGTCCTCAAATATGAAACTTTACCATAGTTGAAGTCATGGAGCAATTCTACACTGAAATTGTCTTCCTGTTAATGACTGTAATGCCTAAAAACAACGGATTTTTTTTTTTTTTAACAACTGGCATAAATAAAACCGTAGGGCCAGATACAGCCTGTGCTGTCACTTGCTCATTCCACCTTAGAGAAAACATTTCACATCAGTTAGAATCATGGGATGGTTTGGGTTCATAGGATCATTGAATAGTTTGGACCTTCTATGACCTGATCCAACCCACATCATTTTGTTCCAACCCCCAGATTGCTTTAGTGTTTTGCATCGTGCAGCACTTAATTGAGACTTAATTAAGAAGATCATACAGCACATCCCTCACTGAAAGAGTGTGTCAGTGGTGGGAAGGCTGCAATAGGCCACAAAAAGGAGCATTTAAAGATTATTGAATGTTACATTGAGAAGAAAAGTGCTGATGTTCTGCTTTTGTAAGCATGCAATTCGTGCATACATTTTTACATAGTTTTTTTAGATGTTCTCTTTTGGTTTTATGGATGACTTTTACGTCTGGAAACTGTTGATTTTATCAGTTCTAGCGTAACAATTTTCTTGGTTAAAGTATTTTATTGTTTCCTCAGGAAATCACAAATTGACACAAACAGCAAAAGTCATCATCAAAATCTGTGAGCATGAGGTATGAGTGCCCCAAATAAATTAATTGTTCTGAATGTTTAGTGTTCCATTTCATGTATTTGTGAGTGACATAATATATATTTTCTAAGGTGTGTATTCCAGAGCTATGATTTTTGTAGGCTTCCTTATGTTTAGGTATTGCATATCCATGACCTACAGAATGGCATTTGGCAAGGGCATTGCTGACATGTCTTCCACTAGAATATTCTCTATTTATAATTCAGACTTGTGGGGAGGGGAGGGAAGAGAAGAAAGTGGTTATATGGATTCTGCTCAAATGCACCTGTCTTGTTAATGAATATTTGGAGTTGGAAAAAGAGACCAACATCTTCTGATGCATAGATGTACTTTTTGGTGGTTTTTTACTGTAACAATATGATTTTCCTCTGAATAAATGCAAATGATCACTTTGGACTCTGTTTAATCTCTCCAATAACTTTGCTTTTTCTTTTCAGATGAATGAAATTGAAGTATGTCCGGAATGTTATTTAGCTGCTTGCCAAAAACGCGAAAATTGGTTTTGTGAGCCTTGTGTAAGTTAAGAATTATGGTCGTCCAGCTACTACATTAAAGTAGCAGTTCTCATTTGACTGTTACCCCCTCTTTGTTTGAAACCTGTGGTGGTTACTGAGTCAAGGGAAGCTGCTGTAGTTTACCAACGAGCTTGTGCTGGCATATCATCCTTGTGCACTCAGACTGTCTCAAGATACTTAGCTGTAAGATTGCAGGTTTTCACAACAGGAGTGGTCCAGTCAGAAATAGTTGTAAAGGCTGTCAGCAACCAGCTCACAAGTTTTCTGTCCTCAAATATAAGGAAACTGCCTCGTACCACTTGTGCTTACATGTGGTACCCTCAGTGCTCAGGGGATTTCTGAAATGTGAACATCTCTTTCTGTGGATGTGCATCAGTTTAGACTTGATTTTGCTTTTGTGACATGTTGTTAGGTTCTATGTTTTCTGTTTAATACTGAATTGAATTTGGGAAGTCTCCTTAAGATTCTTAAGTAGAAGTGTATAATCCATCAAGTTCTTTCTTGGGCTGTCCTGGTTTCAGCTGGGATAAGAGTTCATTTTCTTCTTAGCAGCTGGTACGGTGCTGTGTTTTTGATTCAGTATGAGAATAATGTTGATGACACACTGATGTTTTGGTTGTTGCTAAGTAGTGCTTACCCTAAGTCAAGGACTTTTTAGTGTCTCATGATCTGCCAAGACACAAACCTAAGTGAAAATGGGAGCATTTCAAAGACTAGGTCTAGCCTAACTTATGTTATGCTCCATATTTGGAGGGGACTAATCAGAAAAAAATGAATAAAAAAGTGCAATTACAATAAGTTTAATCAAGATATGTAAGGTTTTATGTTTTGGGAGTTTTTTTGATACAACTTTATCATTTTGTCCTCTCAGGATTTATTATGTTTATGGTAAAATGGAATCTTGTGTTTGGCAAGTGCCTTGTGCATGTTGGATCTTTATTGAATCTAAGTAATAAATACAATTTAAAAAAAATTATGTTTATTATCAGATTTGAAGGTAGTACTGCTTACATTTTCTTACGGTGTATTTTGCCTCTTCCTCTAGAGCAATCCCCACCCTTTGGTCTGGGCTAAACTCAAAGGCTTTCCATTCTGGCCTGCTAAAGCACTGAGGGATAAAGATGGGCAAGTCGATGCCCGTTTCTTTGGCCAACATGACAGGTGGGAGTTTAACCAAAGGATGTCTTTGGCCATACTTAAAAAAATTTGTGTTGTAATTTTGAGTGCTTACGAGTTTTTGGATCATGTGTTTAGAACCTTGACCCTAACTATGTAATACTGTAGCAAATACAGTTTTAGTTCATTACATGATGTCTGTAGAATGTGAGCTGTGTTTGTAAGATGATTACATACATAGTCTGGTGAGTATGCAACTTTAATTCCTGTGTCTGGTGTTGTGCTGGGGAGAATTGTAGTTCTTAAAGGTGGAAGAAACCAATGAAGTCATTTATGTTGTCTAAACATTATGGGAATAAACACACATCTGTAGGTTTAAAAGATATAGAAATGTAACCTGTGTTGAAAATGCCAGTTTTTCTCTGAAGGGAGTTTTCTGTACTTGTGAATCCTCTGCTTAGATGGACACGGCCATGATGAATACAAGTTGATTTGTCATGAATTGGAAATATAAATCCATAACATGTGTTGTAAAAAACCCAACTATATAGGGCCATGGAATAATTAAGTCAAAGTTCCTGGGATCTTAGGGTCTTGGGAGGCAGTTTCAGGGTCTGCTTCATTTCATGGTGAATAAAATCTGTCCCGTACTTGCTGATAGAACTTTTCCTGGCATTGAGGAGTTTGGCCAACCTGGCATGGGGTGTAAAATGTTTCTAAGAAGGTGCTTGTGAAGTATTCTTTTCCTTAACTGCTTTTTACATTTTTGTGCTGTGACAAAAAGATAGACTGTTTAGCAATGGTTGTCTTGCAGTTACATAGACTATTCCAATAAGAAGTATTTTGTCATATTTGACCAGTGTTAAGCCATGTTTTATTGCTACTGGGTAAAGTAAAATAAGCTAGTGATAATCCAAGGCATGCAATTTGCTTACTTAGCAAAACTAAGCACTGAAATATCAAAAGAATGTAATAATGGTTCTTTAAAATGATCTGACCTATTCATATCTTTATGAATAGGCAAAAATAAATTAGTATGTGCATAAAAGTTGGCAATGTCAATTCACAGTATGAAATGTAGTTAAATTATCTTTTATTTCTCTGTTTTATGTATAGAGCCTGGGTTCCAATAAATAATTGCTACCTCATGTCTAAAGAAATTCCTTTTTCTGTGAAAAAGACTAAAAGCATCTTCAATAGTGCAATGCAAGAAATGGAGGTATATGTTGATAACATCCGTAGAAAATTTGGAGTATTTAATTATGCACCTTTCCGGACACCATATACTCCCAACAATCAATACCAAATGTTGTTAGACCCTGCAAACCCAACTGCTGGAACTGCAAAGACAGACAAACAAGAAAAAATCAAACTGAATTTTGACATGACAGCGTCACCCAAGATTCTGATGAGCAAGTCCATGCTGAGCAGTAGCACAGGTCGCAGGATTTCACTGACAGATATGCCACGGTCACCAATGAGTACAAACTCATCAGTTCACACTGGATCTGATGTTGAACAGGATGCAGAGAAAAAAGCAACTTCCAGTCATTTTAGTGCCAGTGAAGAATCCATGGACTTTATTGAGAAAAATACAGGTAAAAAAAAAAGGAGGTACGGGACTTTGGTAATGGACTATTTTTATTCCATGTACTTTTTAAAGACAGGTTGTATTATTACTTGGTTTATGAAGAAATTTTAGAAAAAAAGATGTGTTTAACTTTGAGTATCACAGATAAGAAACGACAATTCTTTCTGTCACACTGAGAAGGAATGAATAATCTTGAAAAGTGTCTAAACCCCTTCAATTTAAATAGCAGAAAATAGTTGTAGCTATCAAAATGAATGGAGAGTGGAAATAAATTTTAAAAAAATTAGAATTGTCATGATTAGGTGTTCTAGTTTTAAATCTGTCTTTATTAATTTTGTACTTTTTCAGCTTCTCCAGCACAAACAAGAACAGGTCAAGCAGGGAGCTTGTCAGGCAGCCCCAAACCTTTCTCTCCTCAAGCATCAACGCCAATTTCTGCTAAGCAAGAAAGAACTTCCACTCCAGGAAGCATTCTGAATCTTAACCTTGGTTAGTCTTGATGTTTGAAAACCTAATATTCTTATTGCTGAACAAATTATGGTGGTGTCAGTGCAGTATAATATGAACAAACATGCTTGTATATGGCTTTAAATGAACAAAGGTCTTTAAATGAGGCACCTATAATTACTGTATAATCAAATTTACTGGGTTTTTTATTTTGTCAAAGAAGGTTATTGTTACTTGTTGATGAAAGGAAGTAGGTAAAGGATAATTTTTTCTTAGCTGAACTGTATAAATGTGTCTAAACAGTAGGTAAGTTTCTAAAGGTTTTAATGACATGAACATTGCTGCTCTTCACCACTCAGTCTCTCTCAAGTGAATTGCTGGCAAGGTTTTCTTGTGATCTTTAGGAGTTAGGATTACCTAGGGCTTCTCTCTTGCTGCCTTCACATCACCTCCTCACTGACCATCCCTCTCTAGGGAGATAGATGGATGAAAGGAATTAGCAGAATTCTTGAAGTCTCGAAACTCCATAGAAGGAAATTTTGGGATTGTGGAATTTTGAAAGATGGAATAGGTATGTACTAAGTTGGTAAAATAGTTATGCAAGCCAAACAGATGTAAATCAGTTTCCTCAGTCATGCTTTGTTCCTGTGAGCATTCTGATTCAGTTCTGGCTACTTTTTACCTCCATGTGATATTACAGAGAACCAGGATTTTGCCCCTTGGTGTTTGCCAGGTATTTCAGGAAGGCTTAAGCTCAAATAATGAATTCATGTCTTCAGTGCCTTACAGATACTCTGATTCTGGATACAAGCTCACAAGTCTATTTTTCAGTGGATCATGCTGTATGTGTGGACATAATTGTAGAATTAATTTCTTTTGCTGCACTGCAGCTGATGCGTTTGGAAAAACATTAAGAAATACATAGTGCTGCAGTTGTTTGAGCCACAGATGGGAGACATCAGCTGGAGCATAGAACACTTTGAATAAATAGTGTAGATTGGAAAATCCCATGTTATGGTCCATGAGCAATACCATAAAAGAAGTGCTTGTATGCTTTCAAGTAGAATATATGGGGTTTTTTGGGTTTAGGGGAATTTCCTTTGTTAAATATACTTTTTGGTGATGGGAGTGAAAATAACAACCCTTCTTCATTTAATAGTGTCAGCTATGCCAGACATGGATTCTTCTGTAGATGTTAGAATTTTTCCAGTGTAACTCATTGTGTCTCATTGTCATACATGATGTGAACAGGGATTCTCTCTGCAAAAACAAAAGTGAGAGTCCAGAAAACAAAGACACTTTTTTCTTGAGCAGAATGCTAGGAGGATTCTATGATCTGCAATTCAACAAAAAGGAAGGAAAACTAATAGAAATGAGCCATCTGTTGTTACTGGCAGACTTGCTAATTTGAGAAATGGAGGTGTGAATGAGCAAGATATACAGGGATCTGAGGGGAAAAAACCCCGTGTTTCTGATATTATAGGACCTGCCCTTGGATAACAGAGGCAGAAAACAATAAGAATGTACCTTGATATGAAATTCAAACTTAAAAAGGATGTCTGGTCAGAGGAATCATTGGTTCAGCCCTTTGTATTTATTTTACTTTTCTCTAAGTTGTACATCAACAGGAAATGTCTTGTAAATAAATAAATAAATAAATAGATATATGTATACACATATATATAGATAAAAAGTAAAATAAGGCAACACTGTCATATTTAACTGCTCTAGAGTGAAACTTGAAAATAAAGCACAAGTGCTCATTGTGCCAGTGTTACTTTTTGCCTTCTCCATGGCTTCTGGTCTTTCTCAGCTTATGGCATTGGTTCTTTTGATCCTACCACAAGCCAGTTGAAGAAGCTAAACTGGCCAAACATGATTCTTCTCTTCCTTCTTTCCCCCTTCTTCTTCCCCAAGTAACTCCAACTGATTCAGTGCCCTGAGCACTGATGGAGTGTCAGCACTCCTGGTGAAGGGTAAAGGATAAGGACTTATGCTACGGAAATACATCTCTGAAATGGGAAAATTGAAGCAAAAATGTGAAATTAGTTGCTAAGACAGTTTCAGCCTTAGCACTGTAGTGTGTACTCTTTGCAGATAGATGTGGGCATTTCAGAGTGAAAATTCTATACATGTAGATGAAAACTCAAGATTTTGCTGACATGTACTGTATTATTCTATCTTGAACTTACTATCTATCCAGTGAAACAATCCACATTTTTATATGTATTCTCATGACCTAACCTTTGGATTTTAAATGATGACTATAAAGACTTTTATATCTATTTAATTTTCTCTGTGAAGGTAGTACTCCTTGTAGTAAATAACAGCAGTAGTTTAGTAGGGGTACTGTCAGACAGCTTTACAAACCTGAATGGGAATTTCTTGATAAATTCATATTGATGGAGAAAGTGTCCCCATAACTGATGCATGTGTTTTGTGTGTGAAGAGAGGAAGAATCAAATTTTTTTGTAGTAAAGTCATTTTAGAGTTATTATGTGGCCCGTAATTATAAAAAAAAGTGCAGTATGTTCCAGATTGTCTGCATTGCTCTTTGCTGAAACTTCTGTTATCTGGATAGTGATCTCGGTTCTCTTTGTAAAATCTTTTTCTTAGTTTCTGTTTCTTTTTGCAGATCGTAGCAAAGCAGAGATGGATCTGAAGGAGCTGAGCGAGTCGGTCCAGCAGCAGAGCACCCCTGTGCAGCTCATCTCTCCCAAACGGCAGATCCGCAGCAGGTTCCAGCTTAATCTTGACAAGACCATAGAGAGTTGTAAAGCACAACTGGGTGAGTTTCCCTCAAGAGCACAGTGGACATCAGAAGGATACACTTAAACTGGAGGTTAAATACGTTTTTGAGTAGTAAAACCACAAGTATTTTACATTTTAAAACAAGAGTAGAGGATATTTGAACTCTTTGAGGCAAGTAGAATGCACTGAACTAGTTTGCTTTATAACACAGTGAGACCTGATGCTTCAAATTTTTGTCATAAAGCTTTCTTTTAACCTGTTTTTGTACCATTGTGATGTAGATAGTGTGAGAGGATTATAGTCTTATTTGCTTTGCATGTTGAAAAATAGGAGAATTCTGCCTAAATTGTGTCAGTTGCACAAATAAGAATGAATGTAAGTAACTAACTATAATCAGGTGAATAGTGTTGCTGATTTTTAAGGTGGCTTCATGTGGCTAAAAATAATTCATTTCTGTATTTGCCAGCATTGGGTCCTGAGTTGAACAAAAGAGCTTGCAGGTAGTGGGAAAAAACAGTGAGAGGAGGGCCATTGAATGGAATAAAAATATTAATTGGAGTATGTAGAAGTTTATTCTTATACATTGTGGTGCTGGGATAGGGCACTAAGCTTTGTAGCTTAAGGACCAACGGTTAAGATAATGATGTGTGTACACTTTGTTCCAGTATATAGAGTATTTTCTTGGTAATGTCAGTCAGTCTGATGTCAGCATGGAATGTACTTTCCTTCCCACAATTAGGAATAAATGAAATATCTGAAGCTGTTTATACTGCAGTAGAACACAGTGACTCTGAAGATTCTGAAAAATCCGATACCAGTGACAGCGAATATAGCGATGAGGATCAGAAATCAAAGAATGATCAAGAGGATGGTGAGGACAAGGAAGGTACAAGAAGTGACAAAGAATCATTGAGCTTGAAAAAAAAACCTAAGCCTCCTGCACAGAATGAAGACAAGGAGGAACTTAAAAGCACAAGTCCAGAAGTGGAGAAAACAGAAGAACCGGTCAAGGAAAAGGCCGTTTCAGACACTGAAAAAGAATTTTCTGAAAAGGGAAAGAGTTTACAGCATCCTGCAAAAGAAAAGCTGAAAGGTAAAGATGAAACAGACTCTCCAACTGTGCATCTAGGACTGGACTCTGATTCTGAGAGTGAACTCGTCATCGATCTAGGAGATGATCATTGTGCTCGTGAAGGAAGGAAAAACAAGAAAGAATCTAAAGAACCTTCTCCTAAACAAGATGGTAGGATGAAATGATTTCCGTTTTTTTTCTTCTCTACTGTAGGCCTGTTACCAAAGGTAGAATTGCTACCTTTATTTTTGCATTAAGATAAAAATATCTGTATTAAAACAATTTTTAGGAGTGATTGTTCTTCCATTGTGACTATGAAAAAAGTTTTCAGTGCCCATTGTATTTTCTGGTTTAAACAAAATTTATTTTACTGTTTGATTTCAGCAGTGTAGAACTAAGAATATCCCTAATTTTTGCTCTGTGACAAATGTAGAGTTTATTTTGCAATTGTTACCACTTTCAGTTGAATCTTTAAATTTCCATTGACCTCCCAACATTTCAGGTATAGAAGAAATTAGAACTTACCTAACATAGAAATTGCATAAGAATGCATTCAAATCAATGTAAATACTCTCATAATCAAAAGAACAACTAAATCACTTGTTGTCTCTGAGATATTGTACCTTGTTCTTGAGTTGCTAAAAGAGGAAGGCAATCTCAATTAATGGGTAATGTGCTTTTGCTAAGCTTGTTTTGCATGTTAGTCTTTTGACAACAGGAAATAGAAAACCAGATTTAAATGGTTAGATTGAAAAATATTTACTCTTCATATAACTTTTCTCTTCTTGTTGATATTTTATACATGTTGGCTCAATCATTTTATTTAAAATAGTGTTTTCAATCCATTAACTAAGCGTACTGCAGAAGACCACTTAATGCTCCTGAATTTTGAATCTTAGAACTTAATGCATAAATGTTACTATGAAGTAAGCAAGAAATAGGCTCATAAAATAAAAAGATAAATGTAATTTTGGGGATTCTTGTTTTGTTTAAAAATTTATTAAGCAAGGCAGTTTTATGAATTTCAGAACCACTGATTCATGTGTTCTAAACCAGTGATGGTTGAAATAAATAATAATCCTAAAATTTTTCTTTGATAGAGAGGCAAATAATACATATGCTGGGTGAAATTAAAAGTGAATTCAAAACTGAACGCAGTACTTGAGGTGTGGCCTCACCAGTGCCAACTATTGCAGGACAATCACTTCCCTTATCCTGCTGGCCACACTCCTGCTGATACAAGCCACGATGCCATGGCCTTCTTGGCCACCTGGGCACAGGCTGGCTCATCTCCAGCACCTCCATGTCATTTCTGCTGAGCAGCTTTCAAGCCCCTCTGCCCCTGTAGTGCTGCAGGGGGTGGTTGTGACCCAAGGGCAGGACCCAGCACTTGGCCTTATTGAACCTGATTAAGTTGTCCCAGGCCATTGATTCAATCTGTCAGGATCTTTGCAGAGCCTTCCTGGCCTCAAGCAGATCAGCACTCCTGCCCAACTTGGCGTCATCTGCATTTGGTTGTCAATGTCAGTTCACTGTTGTTTAGAAAGTTTTTAGTGTGCTGTTCCTTCAGTTACTGCTCAGACATTAATCCTTTAGAATGCTTTTTTTTTCTCCTGAAAGAAATTGGGATGACAGGTGGCAGTGGTAAGGCAGCAACATCTTAACAGGTGCTAACCTCTCACATACCTTCTGAATGAGGTCAAGCTGGTTTTTCTTGGTTTTGTACTTTTTGTTTTGCTTAGTTACCGATGCATCTGAATTGCCACCAGTTTCAACTAGACTGAAATGACTTTACTTGTAGAATATTGATTACTTTTGAGGAAAATAATTCAAAGCAGCCTGGAAGGTATATATGGCTGTTCCAAAAACTAGATGGAAAATCATGAGTCAGATGTGTTGGTGAAAAGCTGGCATAACATTTTATGTTTGTTTAGTTGTAGGTAAAACTCCACCTTCCTCCAGTGCAAGCACCCAGCCTCTACCAGAAACTCCAGTTCTCACCCGCTCCGCATCCCAGACCCCCCCAGCTGGTGTGACAGCAACCACCAGTGCTGCTTCTACTGTCAGTGCTCCCTCTGCTGCCACAGGAAGCCCTGTGAAAAAGCAGAGGCCTCTTCTGCCCAAGGAAACCGCCCCTGCTGTGCAGCGGGTGGTGTGGAATTCTTCAAATAAATTCCAGACATCTTCTCAGAAATGGCACATGCAGAAGGTACAGAGGCAGCAGCAGCAGCAGAGCCAGCAGTCTCAGTCACAGCAGCCTCAGTCCTCTCAAGGGACAAGATACCAGACAAGACAAGCAGTTAAAGGTACACATTTTTCTAACCCAATGTGTCTGTGGTGCCATAATTCCCCAGCAGTGATCTCAGTGCTCCAAGGGTGCCCAGCCAAGAGTTCTTCTGAGTAAACAAAATCTCTGAAAGTGTGGTTCTACTCTGATAAGTGCCTTTAGAATGCAAGTTACTCACCATACCTGCTCTTTCTGGTGTGTATTTAGAGTCACGTCTCCTTATTTTAATGACAAAAAAATAGCGTGTGTCTGTGTAAATATTGTTGCTTTTCTTAGCCATAACAGACCTGGAAGGGTGAACTGAATCCATTTTCTGGATTACACGCTAAAACCATTAACTATTCCACTTGCATGTTTACCAGTGTCACCTCAGCATCTACGAATTGCTTCCAGTTTTATCTGACAAGCAGCTGATCTGAAGGGTTTTTCAGAGTATAATTTGACAACAGTGAAGTTACCCAGGCTCCAGGATTTGTCTTTGAAATCCCTGTTGTTTAACAAGACTTTGATGCTAGTTTACTGAGCAAACAGTTCTGGCATTTCAGAATGTTTTCACAACTGTTTTCTCACCATCCCTTTGCTGGATCTTTCACCAATAGCAGGCACAGGGTAATACAAGCCCGTGCTGCTGTTGCTTCACTTAACAGCAACTTTATGTAAATCAGCTTCATTTGTAATTTCACCTTAATAAACGGAAATGTTTACTGCTGTGCCTGATGAGGACACGTTCTCCACTCTGATGACACCACTGGCACACAGGTGATTTTAGAGGAGAGAGGTTTAGGTGATGATTCACATACAGACATTTACAGAGGCTCATTTCTCTGGTCCCAAACTGCTTTTGTTTCTGTCATTTAAGCAGTGTTGAGGAAGTGGTGTCTTTCTGCTTGTAGACTGCACAAATTGATACAGAAATATTCAGTGAGGAAAAACAAATGTGAAAATTGGAGAAGTTAAACATGAAACCTTTAATTAGAATCATGCTTTTAATACACACCTTAATAGTATGGCCTAAATTTTGTGTTCAGCCCATGAGTTTGTTTTTTGAATATAGTTTACTATTGAGCACATCATAGCAGCATTCCATCTTAAATATTATAGTCTAGAAATCTATCAAGTGAAAATGATAAAATCTATAAATTTCTTATATACTGAATCAGCATAAACAAAAATATAGCACGTAAAGATGAATAAGTTGTTTATTCCACTACTATTCCAGTTACTAAGTAGAAATTCCACTACTGAGGATATTGGCAATGAAGATGTCTTTTATAATATGAAGCAGTAAAAAGAGCTTGAAAAGTTTTGTTCTTAAAAACATACATTTTTTAAAATACTCCAGCAGATAAATCATTAGAACTGAGGGAGACTTCTGCACTGGCCGGTCCAAAATGATAAGTTTCAAAGTTGTATTTGCTTTATTACCTTTAAGCCTTACAATTATGTACAAGTTCAGTGGCTGGGCACTGTGTAATTAATCATTAGATGGCACCATTGTAAAAATGAACCAAGTCTGAAATGGTTATGTGCAGACAGTTAAGTTAGATATTGAAGGTAGAAGTTTGCCTACTGTTTTCATAATTCCTTGTGTGATTGATCCACTCAATGTTCTCTTTTTGTAGCTGTGCAGCAAAAAGAGATCACCCAGAGTACTTCCACATCCACTATAACCTTGGTCACAAGTACTCAGCCTATTTCTATGGTTACCAGCTCTGGATCTGCAAGCACACTTTCCTCCTCGCTTAACACAGACTTGCCAATTGCTACAGCTTCAGCTGATGTGGCTGCAGATATTGCTAAATATACCAGCAAAGTAAGTTCTGGAGGAAGGTTTTAACAAAGTTGTACTTTTCTTTTAAAACATCCTATAGTTTCATCAGGTGTTAACTTGTCATAAATGTGTGTTCATGCATTAAAACAGGTGCTAAGTTGTTAAAGTGAAGGGATGGTGTAGTACTGGTCTCATCATAGTGACAGTGAGGGAAGGGACATGAGCTTTCCATACTCCCTTAGATCTTTAGATTAAAAAATCAATGAATACTATATATTTTTGCATTGAGTTTCTTTCCCAGATTCATGGTTATATAATTTATCAACAAAAAATATATCAGTAGCAATTTCTTAGAAAAGTAGAAGGTCAAGCAGTTCACCAGTTCAGGACACTTAAAAAGCAGAGTCCTGATCAAAATTGTTGTGTTCTACCTTCTAAATAAGTAGAACCAGGTAAATTATATGTATTTACAGAGAGAAAGGGTAGCAATATAAGTTACAACAACCTAATAGTTACTTATATAAGAGGGGTTGAAAGAAAATGAAAGTGGGAGTTTATTAAAAATATACATCAAAGAATTATTTTTTTTCCTTTTGTTTTTCAGATGATGGATGCCATCAAAGGAACAATGACTGAAATATATAATGATCTTTCAAAAAATACTACTGGAAGTACAATAGCTGAGGTTAGTGTAGGATTAAAAATAAAACCAACTTGTATTTTAAGTTTGAAAAATGCAAATTAGTATTTTTATATATATAAATGTGGCACACGACTGTATCTACAAAGTATTATATATGGAGATTGTCAAGAGATACTAATTTCTGTGCTCTTTTGGAATTAATGATTAGAGTGGTGGAAAAAAACACTGAAAAAATACCAGGTGGGCTCTATAAGATAAGCATTAAGCCATCAAACCCAGGTCCTTAAATCTTCTGTCAAGGATTTGTCACCTCGTTTAAAATCAGAAATTAAGTTGGTTTTTTTGAAAATAAAATTTTTTGTGAACTGTGTCATACAGTTATTCCAGTTATGTGATTATGACCATAGTTTTAATACTTTTTCAAAATACTTTGAACTTTTTGCATTTTTAATGAAATGCTATACATTGCTTTTAATTTTCCCTAAGGGTAGGACTTAGTATCTTCTAAGGGGTTTTTTTAACCTTGGAAAAAGCAGATTAAGCAGTGCAAACTAAGTATGAATGGGAACAAATAAAGCTCAAAGTGTGATGATTTATTTACCTGTTTTAACCAAAATAAGGAAGTCAAAGTTTTGAGCAAAGATATTTGTATTCCTGATCCACAGTGAACAGAAAACCTTGCTTTTCTAAGCCTTATCTAGTTAAAAATAAAATAAAATAAATGAAATGTCTTAATAATATGTGCAAACAGCACCGAGGAATAAGTTCTTGATTCCATTCAGAAATTTGAGACTTGACAGTTTCAGAGGAATCAAGAGTAAGTTTAATAGAATTTTTTTGTCTTCAAAGAGTCCTGTGCTCTTTATGGTGAGCAAATCTAACAAATATTTAGAATACTTCACACTTTGGTTTGGGGTTTACTATTGTCTTGTCCTCATGTTAATATGAAAGAGCCTTGATGTAAAGGATGGCTCATTGCTTTGGGCGTGTTTTTTAATGTAATAATTATGTATTATACACCACACCCTGTTTATTATTGCTAACTATTAAATTTTGAATATTTAGATTCGGCGTTTGAGGATTGAGATAGAAAAACTTCAATGGTTACATCAACAGGAACTTTCAGAAATGAAACATAATCTAGGTATGAAAATGACAGTCCAAAACAGTGTGTCAGGTATTGTCCTGCATAGAAAATGGAAATGCTTGTAGTATGTGTTACCCTCATCACATGATGCTTCACACTGTCCCCCTTGGAACTCCCACATTTTTCTTTGTGAAGAAACCAAGATACGATGAACAAATTAGATGAGAGAAGAAATGGAATTCTCTATATTTTCTGAATATTGAAGCAGAAGAAAAGTTTGGGTTTGTAAGGAAAAAGCATGTTAGCAGCAGCTGCGTATGTCCTTTTTGTGCTTATGCTGTATTCTGGTCCTTTGTGGGACATCTAGAACTAACGTGTTAAACAAATGGAAAGTAATGGTTAAAAATCATGGTGCCAGAGTAAGAAAAGAGAATGGAAGACTTGTATTTGTTGAGTAGGTATGAAACAGATGCCCAAACTCGGGGAATACCTTGACTGCTGGTTTTAATATCATGTTGTCTTTAAACTCATGTTACTGTTTTGCTCCTTGCTGTTGGGGGGTGGAAATGCAAACCCATCTTTCTCTGGTTTTGAGTAGAACTGACAATGGCTGAAATGCGTCAGAGCCTGGAACAGGAACGAGATCGTTTGATTGCTGAGGTGAAGAAGCAGCTGGAACTGGAAAAGCAACAAGCAGTGGATGAAACCAAGAAGAAGCAATGGTGTGCCAACTGCAAGAAAGAGGCCATCTTTTATTGCTGTTGGAATACCAGCTACTGTGACTACCCCTGCCAACAAGCTCACTGGCCTGAGCATATGAAATCTTGCACACAGTCAGGTAATGGTAACTCTTTCAGAGCTGAGGGGGTTTGGGTGGGTGGATGGATCTACAGTGACTCAGTTCTTCATGTGTGGATGTGACTCTGAGGGGAGACTGTGGACTGGCTCCCATGAGTAGTGGCCTCATTCTTTTTTCCTTTGTTTTAGCTACTGCGACACAGCAAGAAACAGATACTGAAATTAGCACAGAAACACTAAATAAATCATCCCAGCCCAGTTCAAGTGTGCAGTCTACACCCACAGAAACAGCCAGCACCCCTAAGGAAAAGGAAGGTTCAGCTGATAAAAGCAAAGAGAGTGTTACAGTGAGTATCATCACTTCAAACAAAAATAATGTGTAAGATTTCTCTGAAACCTACCCCTAAAGGCTTCCCTGGATAAGCCAGGAATTGGTAACCATTCACATATTTCAAAGAGTGCCTTTTGAGGAGTGATAAGAGAGTTGTGGTTTTTGTTCTTCCTCTTGTAAAAAATCCTCCTCTGTCCCCTGGGAACACCCTTTCCCCTTCACTTATTCCCAATAAAACCTTGTGTTGGCTTGACTCATCCTTCCAGCCAAGGGGGACTGGACCTCTTTCTCTCTCTCTCTCCAGGACCCATCAGTGTAGCTTCTGGTCTGGATCTTTCGATACAAGTTGCCTTCTGATAAGCAATACTGACTGCAGCACTTCCAAGCCCTTCTTGCCTGGGGGTTCAGAGGCCAAGCTCAAGACCTGCATTCAAACCAACTTACTTTCTCACCACAGACTGCCATTAGGGTACCACAATGTTCCATAACACTGATACAACACTTCACCTGGATCTACGGTTAACGGAGCAGTTTTGAAATCTTCCATAGCATCTACTCTGATAGTTTTCAGTAGGCAAGGATGAGCAAATGCTCTAAAAAAAGGGACTTAACATTGCATATATAGAAAATGTTTATAGAGAAGATTCTGCTTTCTAGGTAGGGCTTGACTATTAGCAATTTTGGCATCATTTTTTTTCTGCCCTTGCAAGATTTATTAAATGAAAAATTTTAGCGGGGGGGGTGGGGCTGATCCTTCAAACCTTTACACATGATCCTCCACATCAGTAGGAGCCTTGTTGTATTTTAAAATATTAAAAGCAAACTAATTTTGTAGTATTGTGATTCCAGCATGATGTCTCATTGAGATAGTCCTGTAGAATTGGGAAGCATAGTAATCTAGAGAGCTGTGTTCATTTCTTGACACTTTTGCTACTGTCTGGTGTTAGATCTCTGGGCTTGAAATGTCACCTGAGGGAGCAACTTGGGGAACAGATTTGAAGAGGGGGAAAAGGATGTGCTGTTTCACTTAAATGTTTTGATGAATTTGGTTAAACTCTGGCTCACTCGGTTAATGTTTGTATGCACTGTTATGGCAGCACAAGTTTTGTATTTCTGGGGAAGTAGGGAATGTGAGACCTAAAACCTGCCAGGGAATATTCCAGTTACATGGATATGGAATTGCTTTTATATAGATGTTCTACTTGAAACATCATGCTGTATACATTGATCATGTTCATAATTTGAATTTTGTTTTATTAACAAAGAAGTAACCTGTGAATTCATTAAGATGCAAATTTTTAACACAAAGAAAACATCCAGCATAAATTTCATGTAATAATAATAATATAACAACTAGGTGGAATTTATGGAAAAGCTGAGGCTTCTACTGAGGTTGCCTGTGCTGTCTCTGCAGATAGCAACAGGTGTGACAAGCAACCAGCCTTTAAAACTGGTCCAGGTACCGCAGACCACCACCTATATTCCAACTACTCAACCCACAATTGTAAGTACAACATCATAATTTAAAGTCTGCAGCAATGCTGTTCCTGGCATTAAAATTGCTCAGTATCTCTGGGGGGTTGTCTCCGTCTGGTGTTGTATCAAGAGACGAATTCACTGGTATAGTCTGAACTTGCAGTGCAAAATGCTTTATTTTGCTGTGCAACATTCCACCCTTTCATTCCATTCATGATTGCAAGGATTCAGAAATCTTTTAAGTGCAAAGGCACTGAGGACAGGCAGAGGCCATTTCACATTATTGGTCCGTTTCATGTATATACTTGACCACAACATCAATGTAAATATATAGAATTCATTTTAAGTATCTTTTAAATATCGTTTTGTCTATGGTATCCTAAAGAGATTTAGAGATTTAATTATTTCTGAGCTATGCTTGATATTCCTGTGACATCTCAGTACCTGTGAAAAAGGATATGCATTTGTCAGCAGTGTCTCTCCCATGCAGTCTTGCACATTAGCATTATGAAACGAGAAATCGCATTGGAACCAGACCTGGGTTTTTTCCATCAAAGGCTTAACCAAGGACAACCGAATTCCCTAGTGTCAGTCACAGTAGATGGGACAAAAGTGAGTTGGATTTTTGTATTTTATAGATCACAGTAGCCCGTGATTTCAGCTGGCTGTGATCTGCAGTGCTTGTGTCAAGAGTCAGCTCCTGAGCTGACGCTGCCCTGGTCATGGCACATGCTCTGCCTCTGTGGTGGGTTCAGCAGGGAAACCCATGTGTGGGTAACTTCATTTCTGACTTAAAATACTACACACTGTTATAAATTATCTGACTTAACAGTGTACCTTACCCACACTGTGACTGTGAGGCCTGATGTGCTACAGAAGTTCCTGTGTCTCTCTTTCCCTGTGCACACTCCCAGCTGCAGGACACACCTGTATGTGTTGGTGGATACGCGCTCATGCACAAACAGTGCTTCACAGCCTTCTGATTCCACTCAAACACAGCTCTTGATGGGGATTGAGACTTCCCACATTCCTCACAGCATTTCAGTTCCACTTGGTCTCACCTGAGACCACTGTGCACCTTTGCAGCATTGGCCCTGAGTTGCTTGGACTGAGCTACCATTAACAGTAAGGTTTTGTATGTGTTTTAAAATCCAGTAGCAGACATCTAAGACATCAGGCTTCTTTTGTGAATAGCTGCAAGGTTGTAAGATCCTATGGTGGTTTTGTGTAATATTCAGAAAAATGGCAGTTACCCTCATTGGTTTTCTGTAACACAAAGTGTATTGAGTTATGTAGAGCAGAATTGGAAGGTGTGAAAGGTTTCCAACTTTATTTGTGCATGTTTATAACTTTGTACACATTTGCATTAGTCTTGCACAGCTACAGACACCTCTGTATTCTAATGACTGCACGTGCAATTTAAATAATTTTAAACCTTAGTGCATGTTTAATATGTATGCAAAATGTACATATGTGTAAAACTGGCAGAGGTGGAAAATTTACCTCTCAGGGAATGATCGTAACACATTTAAGGAGTCTCGCACATTCCATATTCCGATCGCGCTAAGAACTGAAACCTAATTATTTCCATGTGTGTAAGTGTGTATATTTATAAGGCAACTGTGGCAACCTTAATTTCCCCACCTCTAGTACTGACAGTGACTTACATAATGGCTTCTTTAGAATTCAGTTTGCACTTTGTGTCCAACTAGGAATTTCTTCCTCTGAACAACTTCCATTGTATCTTCTGGGTACCATTTCCATTGAATCTTGTAAACACATCTGAAATCATTACAAAATGGCAGTAATCTTGAATTTTTTTAGCAAATTGGTCCCATGTTTGTTTTTTTGTTCTTTCTGCAGTTAATATAATGTAAAAATATGAACCCATCATCTTTGCATTCCAGGGAATGGAATGAGTAGGCTTCTGGAAGGCACAGACTCAGTCACAAAGGAGCTGTAATCCATCTCAGCAGGGATACTCAGAGTCTTTGTGGAGTATCATTAAGACACTCATGTGGTTTCTCGAATCAGTGTGGGGAAACATTGGGCTTCAGTGAACTTGTATTTGTTCTTCCATGTTCTCTCTGGAATGTCACACTACCACTGGGGGATGATCTGTGCATCCCTTTCAAGTTCCTCAAAATCTCACTCCCTGTTTCTTCCACAAGATGTTGTGAACTGAAATGGATGCGTTTGTCTGATCACCAGTTGTGCATCACTGGAACTGTGTCAGAACACACTTTGCAGTTTGTATGGTAGAGACATTTCTAGACTTTCTCACGTTTTTGGAGGAAGGTTTAAGATACAGACTTTAGGTTCAATAAATCGTCTTACAGATCTCCAGAGTGATGTGACCTTGACCAGATTGTTTAACATTCTTGTGCCTTTGTCTCTGCACCTGTAGAATCAATTACCACCTACAGAGATGTCCTGAAACTCCATTTGTTGAGATGTATAAATCATGATCTGTATGATGGAAGTGAAAAGTTTATTCTATATTAATATTTTTACAGGGTGTGTAAGACAGTTCCCAGTAATGCTGATGTTTTTGCTATTGATTTGTGCAGAAGTTAACTTAAGTACTTTTTTTGTTCAAATGGATGTTCTTTGTTCTCTTCTGTGTAGACTGAATGCATGGGGGAAAGTTCCTTTTGGGGAAAAAGATTTAAGTAACGTGTAACAAGAATATACTTATAAACAAGGGTATTTTTGTACTCCAGTTTGATTTGTCAGAACTTTTTCAAATGACAAAGGATTTTCTTAGCCCTTTTTCTTCTTCCCATGTATTAGTTTGCAGAAAATACATAACTGGATGTAACTCTGAAACCCTCACCCTCCAAGCACAGGCAGAGTGTGCAGCCCCTGTAGCACCTCCTGTCCCTGTAATTCTATAGCAGTGATGAGAACACAGAAACTCTTGGCTGTAGGGAAGTAATGCACTACTCTCTCCCCTGGAATGAGGTAATACTGCGGTAATAAAGGTATTAGTTCTTGCACAAAATTGGAACTTGTTCTGGATTTCCCCTGGAAAATAAATCTCTATTTCTGTGGTCATGTTTATGTGACCTTTAACATAACAATGTGTTTCTCTTGGTTTTAATCCACAGACCATTCCTGTAGTGGTAAGTCCTTCTGCTGGGTCAGTGGCAATGAGAACTGGAGTTCAGTATGTTCAGACCACAATGCCAGTCCAAGTACGAAGAGTCTAACTGCTAACAAGAAGTTCATACAATTGTTGGAATAAATTAATCTAATAGAAATGTGACAAACAAACACAGTTCTTTGGATTAACCTCAGAGGTTCAGACTTTAGCTTTGTGTATGTGTACAAAGCATTAATTACACTACATTAATGTAAAGCATTAGTGCTGGCTTAGAAAAGCTGAGGACAGGTAAGATCCATATTAAATCTATGCTTCTTTTGTAAATAATGTACAATTTGTGGATGTCATTAGAGTACCATCTCCTTTTTATATTTGTATTGACTTTAACTTATAATGAGCGTTTGAAGTTGGAAAAGGAAGGTTTAAAAACAGCCTTACCACAACCTAATGCTGAAAACTGGTCTTGGGAAACTGCATCAAATAATCTGAGAATCTGAACAACTTTTTGCATTTGGAGTGAAAAAAATTTCTGCACTTTGAAACTTGTGGAATTTCTCTGAACAACCAGGTGATGAAGGATATCTCTTTTCAGTTAACTCTATTAGGCAAATTATGTAGACCTGAAATCCATAAAAATTTACACCGTTTTTCACAATGACCAGGCTGACAACAATATTAATGTTGTTTACAGGTTAAAATGAATTTAAAATTTCATTCAGTCTAAGATCAGAAAATCTGGGAAGTGTAATAGCAGTGGGTTGTAGCAGGATTTCTGATTACTGATATCAAAGATTGAGGACAGTAAGGTTTGTTCCTATGCTTTACAGTTTTCTTATTTTTTAAAAATCCTCCCAGAGGATGAACAAGAACTAGGTGTGGAGAAAAACATGGATTGGGAAACATGGGCAAAGGGCTTTTGATGCTGGGCCAGAGCATGTATTATTTATATGATGGAATTTATGTTTTTATGTAAGCATGAAGCAGTACAGTATGAGAGGAAGTACCCCCTGGAGATGCTGTCTGTTACACTGAGACTGTAGTCCCATTTTGTATGTTGTGTAAAACGAAAGCATTGAACAAAGCAAAGGTGATGTATGTATATGAGAAAATTAATTGTATGATATCATTCCAGTACATTCTGTTGTACATTTTAGTCTTGTTGATTTCTCCCATTGTTTATATAAGAATGCGGTTTGTACAGTCTCCAGCTAGTACCCAGATTAGAGGGAAAAAAGTATTAGAAGAAAAGGAAAAAAGCGAGAACAGAATATTCATTAATTGCAGTTGTGTCAAAACTAGCCTAGCTGGCCTTATTTGTGAAGCATAATTGCTTTTAGCATATGGAAGTATTTTTTCACATTTTCTTTGTATAAAATTTGTATTAAACTTAAATATCTTTTTCGACAGTTGTGTTTCTTTGTGACTAAGACAGGTGACACACACGGTATGCTTTGGGTTCCTCCAATTTTTCAAGAAACGTCACCATTTTTTTATTAAACTGTTTTAGAAAAATGTTCTGTGTTCCTGGATTTCCAGTTTTGGTTGAATCTGGAGGAATGCTCATTTCTGCACAGTGTCCAGATCACAGGTAATTCCACTTATGTTGGCATCTTCTGTCTCAGAAGTGTGGGACCTTTGGATCCAAGCCTGTCCAGTTTGATACTGTATAACATTTATTCATGGGTTGGATTGGGGTTGGACTCATACACATCATTGTTAGGTGTAGTCGTGGGTTAGAAATGGGGCCTCTCACGATGAGTGCAGTCGTAGCCCCTCAAGAGGGCATGAATTGGGCAAGATTTCCGTGTGTGTGTCTTAATTAACAGAAGAAACAGGGAGCTTGTGAAACATCTCATTGTAAAATCTGTGACTATTGTCTGAAGTTCCTGCTCCTGCATTTACTTTGTTCTGTGCATTTGTAAAGCAACCACAGTTCATGTTCCCAGTGCTACTGTTTACAGAAAAGCATAAAACTTGAAAGCTTGAAATGATGTTTTGGCCTTCCCCATGGAATTTGGATGCTGAAATGAGGCCTTGTGTTAGAGAAAAAGAAAGAGATGTACAAGATGTACAAATTGTTGTGGGAAACCCCACTGCTTTCTGACACCCCTTCCAGCCTGTGGAGGTTTTTTTTATTAACAACAAGGTTTTTTCTAGGGAAGAGTTGTTTTATTTCCTCCTCTAAAATAACAGGTGACCAAATCTTAGTGAAGTATGTAGAAAATGTAGAAACCCATAATACCATACGCAAAGGAGCTGAGCAAGACCTGTACCTGTGTCTGTGCATGTTCCCAGGCCTTTTTCGTGTTCCTAAGTACAAAACTGCTGTAGATCCCCTCTTCTATCCATGATAAATTCCCTGGAACAGTAAATCCTGATACTCTTGCTGCACTGAGAGATGAATGTGCCATGGTGAGTGGAAAGAAATGGTGACAGCTGTGTGACAGATACGTGTTCCTGACCCTGGTGTGTCCCACCCAAAGCTCTGCTAAGAATGTCAGCAACACAACCAAGAGCTTTCAACCCTTTACATATTACTCAGAAAGCAAAATCTTCCAAGAAACTTTAGGAAAAAAAACCAGAATCAGTGCTCAGACAATTGAGTCAATTAAGTCAGGTCTTAAATTTGGAATTTCAAGAAGATCAATTAGCTGGTTGACGGGGTATTAAAAACTGCAGTTGTGCTTCTTTAGGAATCTGCAATCCCTGGCATTTATTCCTCTTTCAGAAGTTTATTTACCAGAGAGCTTATCTTGCAAACATTAGTCAGTTCTCCACTGACTTTGTCACAAAGAGGAAGTTATGTCACAAGTGAAGGAAATCATTCTTACAGCAGGGAAACCTTGAGGAAAAAGTTCTGCTCAGTAAGCCCTGAGGACAGCAATGCCTCTGCTAGAAAAGTGACATTTTGGATGGAGTTGTGCTAAGCCCAGAGAGCAGCTCTTTGCAAATGCCCCCACAGCATCTACTGAAAGGCTGGGTTTGGTCATGCTGACGTGTCACAGCTGCTGTGGGGCTGCTGCCTTGGATTAATTTAAGATCAGATTTTCTGCTTTAGCTTGGCAGAAAATCCTCTCTCAGACCTAGCACTGTTTTTTCTAAATGTTTTTAGAGGTTAGGAGTATCCCTCAGGTTTGTGTAGCACTTGTGTAACCCTTTGAGAGGTGAGGGCTGCATCTCTAACATCTCCTTCCAGAGGAGCTTTGATCCTTCTGACCTTACCTGGTGCCACAGCAAGGAACAATCAGCCATTTTCAAAGTAAGAGATTCATCCAGGCCCAGAGAATTTAAATATTTTGACAGCAAGATTACCAGGCCAGCCTTGAAATGGGGAGCACACATTCCACATCCTTCCTCTAGATCCAAGAGTGGCGGCAGAGAAGGCAGGTAATCCAGTCCCCCAAAATGTAAACATGTTTTTATTTAATGCCTTTCACTCATCACAAGGTACTTTTTCCCCATCCTCAGCCCCAAGACGGCAGCATAAGGCACCGTGTAGACACATGCACAGTCCATGTACCATCTTGGTAAGGTTCAAAAACACAGCTACAGTTCTTACCAGCAGTACCATGTGTCCTTACTACTCACGTACACGATATGATTCTCCCCAGAGTTTGTTCTGGAGAAATGAACTATTAATTTAGAACAGTAAGACTTTCCCCACCCCTCCCACCCCCCAAAAGCCAGATGAAAAACACAGGTACAGAGCTTAATACCAGAGTAATGAGATTAGTTCATAAATTAAAAAAATACAAAAAAAAAAGAAAAAAAATCAAAAACCAGAACAAAACAAAACAAAAAAATCAATAACTTCACTCCTGTTTTCAGAAGGTCCCATGTGCTGTGATGGATTGTGCAGACTCCTTGCTGTGTCTTCTTGCCCTTTCAAAACCAAGAATGCTGACAGGGAGACCCAGACTTGTAGCATTTGCCTTGTTGGTGGCAAAAAGGCCATTAGAGCTCTGTGCCTCCACCTTAGCCAGCAACTGCAGCATCCCAGTGACTGATCAGGAGGACTTTCCTCTGTCCAAAGGAAGGAGGACTTGAGACAATATTCTTTGGCTGCAAGTTCTTAAAGGCTTCCACTGAAAGGGTTCTCCTTCAAAAAAAGGAAAAACTGCAGTTGCTGTGGGATTTTTTTTTTAACTAAGAAAATGCTGAGGAAGAGGTTGAACTGATGTGAGAGTCTGAGTGAAGCCCTCCCAGTGCTAAGATGTTGGGATCTGCTACAAATATTCAAGTTCCAAGGCGTGCCGAAGAGCTTCCAGGTCAGCGTGACAAGAGATTCTCCAGAAGGGCATGTTGTGCTAGAGTGAAACCAAAAGAGTGGAGGTTTTTTTTCCGTCTTTGTATAATACTGAGATCAAAACAACTTCCTTAGTTTGTACCCTCAGGAACCGAGTTCTGTACTTGGCCACCAGGCTGTCACAGTGCCAGAGGCAAGGAGGCTCATCTTAGGGGAGAGAGGAAGAGACAAAGTGGGAGGTGTCTCTTTGTTGATCTGTCTCTCCTATGCAGACAGGAAGACACATCCTCCACCATTTAGGAGTATCCTGCTTCACAGGTGATGGAGGATGTGGGCTGGATACTAAACTTTGCTCCTACTTTTTTTCCCCCCATGAATTAATCAGGAATGTTTCTAGAACCGCAGTATTACTAGAAACAGTTTTAGGCAAACATCAGTAGTGAAAGCCATTATCAGTGATTCACAGACAAGTAAATCTATCTATTGTAAAAGGAAGTTATTAAAATTTATAAAAATGTAAATAAAGGGATAAAATGCCACACAATCGAGATGCTTTCTAACAATTCACCTTCCCAATTAACTGGAACAGTAGGTCATACTGCATTTCCTATAAATGTAGGAACTGGTATCATTGCTCAGATCAATTATTCATTGAATGTAACACTGTTGCCTCAGGGGAAGGTACAATACGGTTATAAAACAGTCTGTCCCCAAAAAACTGTCCTAACTCCCACTTACAGGAAATTATTTTAAATTATTCTTCTGCCTCCCTGTTTTTGAATTTGTATTTGCTGTGATAAATCAGAAGCCATGTACACATCTGTCCAAGTTTTAACCAGCCTGTTCCACTTGAAATCTGAGCATCTGGACAAAATCTGGCAGGTCAATTACCTGTGACCTACTCTTCTTTATACTATCCTGATCATTCCCCTACAAGTTGTGAATATACTGTAGAAAAACAAGACTTGCATCTGAAAGAGGACAAAGCATCAACTTTTTAATTGCTGTGAAACAAGTGCAGTTCAATTTCATTGGGGACCTGGAATGTTACCTGTAATCAGAGTGCCCTGAAAGCTTCCCTGAACAGCAGAATTCCATAGCAATAGCTGTGACCCCTGTGGTTGCTTGCACAGAGAGAACCTCAAAATAATTAGAACATGCTCTTAAGATGTTAAATGCAACTTTTCTGGGTGTGTTCTGGTGAGCCTGGGGTTTGTGCTGAATTTGTTTCTTCTCCAAGACTGTTAAAGCAGTTAAAGACAGGACTCCTTTCTGCGCTGTGATTTTGTAACATTTGGGACTGTGATTATCTTTGCCTTCTCCCAGAATGCCAGTCTCTCCACAGTCAGTGGTATCTACGTAGTAATAAATGTACAGAAAGCCTAAACTGACAGCACTTAGTCCCTTCCAGCATGGGCATAACACTTCTAAGAGTCTTTTGTCACTGCAGGAATTCACCTGTAACCACGCTGCTTCTGCATAAACAGCTTCAACAAATCTTCAGAGAACATACACTTCCTAGATAGATTCTGATGAAGGCAGATGTTCCTTTTCCAATTGTACCTACCTGTGTACAAAAAACTCCAGTGGTTCCAGATGTTTTATGTTACAGTGTCTATTTACACTCCTCTAACCTTTAAATACAACTAAAGCTTCTCTCTGGTATGTTGCGTGTTGCCTACCAGTAAACAAATGTTTCCTTCGAGCTGTTTACCAGTGTGTGTAGAGACAGCAAGCAAACCCAGGCAGCTGAAGTGACTGAAATCCACTGCTCTGCAATTTCACTTTACGGGGAAAAGTTATTTCCTTCTTCCTCCCCCAGTTTCTATTAAACCCCTTCCATTAAATTACCTGTTTTTCTTTCTTAAACCAGAAGAAAACTTGGCCTCCCAGCCACTCCCGTTGTTCAGCAATAACAGATTTATCACTCATCAGACAGGTGAAGAAAAATGACCCATGAAACTGGAGATGTTATCAAGTGCTGTCAGCAAAACAGTGAAAGCCTCTCTGCCTGTCCCCTCCCTTTTTTGTTTTTTCTGTACAAAGCTCAGGTGTGTAGAAGGTTTGATTAATGATTGTCATCAATCAAAGGAGGCAATAGCCCAGCAAAGAATGTGCTCTACTAATGGCTGAGCTGCTCAGGCCAGGAGACACGAGCAGGAGGCCCTTGAAATCCCAGCAGAGGAGACCGCTGAACCTCCCCACCTCCTGCAGCCTTTGATGCACTCCTGCTCGCTGACCCACTGCCTTTGAAGTGTGGCACTGAGCTGCCACAAGCAGCAGCCTATTGTCACTTCAGCCCCAGTCATGCATTTCGGACTCTTCCTGACAGCTCCTTAACCTTTCATGAGCTGCAAAACCTCTGCAGTTTCAGGTAGTTTTCCAAGGTGGGTGCAGATATTGTTGCTTCCACTGAGCAGGAAAAATACCCTATAAGAAAATAGGGTTTCTGCTGCTTTGGACAGGGTCTCTTCTGTTATTCTAGGGATAGAACATGTGCCCCCCACCTTATTTGCTGGGATCTCTTTGTTCCTGGGCTTGTGCAACCAAAGAGCTCAAATTTGCTCGGAAAGTCTTTGCAGAATCTTCAGCCAGAATGAGACACCAGGTCCTCCAGCACAAGGTTCAGCTATATAGCTGAGTTCCTGTGGTATAATATATTCAGCATCACCTGAGCTACACCAGTCATTTGTGTTTCTGTTAAAAATTAACAAGTTTGCTGAAGATGGAGCTCATTCAGCCAGAGCAAACGCAGCTCTATCGCATTTCTCCAGTCACATCAGGAGCACAAGGCCCAGGATGCACAAAGATATCTTGCAAATAACGTTTGCCATTAACAAATTGTATTCCTGGCCCCGTAAAGCCAAGTAAATGGAGGTTCCAGGCAGGTTTGTGTTCTAAAGTTTAGGAAATGAAAACTTTGGCTGTTCCAATTCTCATTATTCCTGACCACACTGCTTTTGCAGTTTCTGTTCTTTGTATTCATTACAACTTTCTAATTTCATTTTGCTTGTGAAATTAATCACACTGATCCATAAGTCACTGATAAAGGCAGGACTCTGTACAAGCCCCTTTGGTATTTGCTATAATGAAGTTACACTCCATGATCTCAATGAGTCACAAATATAAACACATGTATGGATATAGGCGTATTCTAGTAAGTAATTCAAAATTAATTCCAACAATTTAGGATTTACAAAAGCAGCACATGTAGATCAGAAATTCACTCTGCCTGCTCATCTGAGATCACACACTGGACTTTCCCTTTTCATCTCTTTATAGCCATCTTTATTAAGCAAGAATGATTCCTGGAACATGTGACACATGTTCAGCAACTACCTGAAATATTATCCCAGCCGCCAAAGTGGGGGGGATTTAGAGTATGGAATTTCTGACAAGGTGATTGTTGAATATTTTGCATAATAAGAAATGAGACCAATTGTAAACTGCTTCAAATGGAGGGAGCTTCATTAAAGGCTTAAATAAAGGGTCATTGCAATCAAAACTTGGAAGAATCCAGCATGACATCCACAAACTGTACCTTTTTTGCTCCCTGTTCCTCTTCAACGCCATCTCCTATTACAATGTACACGGCTTTCCTTCCAAACCTCTGCATTATTCTTTCAAAACAGCTCTCTTTCCCTAAGCAACACAAGAGAAGATACATTTTTTTATCTGGACACACACTGCAAGCAGAGCTAATATTCAGGCACAGGACCTAACTGAACTGGCTGCAACATTCTTTGCTTTCTTTTCAAACTGGAACCAAACTGGATCTTCTTCTGAGGCAGATCCTCTCCATCCCATGATAGTTACTAGCACTTGTTTTGTCAGCCATGGATTTCCAAGTGCTGCCAGTTTTGTGTGAGCTTTGTGACTGTGATGCCCTGCTTAGACCACCAGCTGGCAGACTGATGTGACACTCATGGCACTCAGTTTCCAGAGCCCTCTTCTGTTCATTCTGGTTGCAGTAAAAGCATGAAAATGCAGTCCTTGGAGGTTCAAACACACCAGAAAGAACAGAATACAAAAAAGCCCCAAGCCAACCCTATCAGTACTTATTACTCACAAAGCTTCACAAAGCTCGTTCAGCACACTTGACCCCTCTGCAAGAGTAAGAGGATGCAGTGTTTCTGTAACAGGTCCAACCAGACCTTCCTTCCAGCTGGGTGCAGCTGGACATCCCACGTGCAGTCAGAGCTCCATAGGGTGGGTACAGATCTCTGTATCTGGCTCACTCCCCCATGGAGACACTTGAGAAGTGCTTTTAAATTTTTTTTTCCCTGCAGTCTGTACTAGGTTAAGAGTGGGAGTCAGGATGTGAATTAGACATCTGTAAGGACAGAGCTAAAAGTAAAGCTCACTCATTGCTTGTTACAATCAGGCTGGATGGCTGTGCTTGACTTAGGGACAAAACTTCAGCCTGTCTTAGGTGAGGCCTCAGTCAGTTTGCTCTTACCTGTTTTTGTTGCACTGTAAATGTTTTCGATGGGGAAGACAGTGCCCAGTCCATAGAGAAGCACTTTAGCCAGAGCTGGTATAAGCTGAGTTGTGGTGACCAACACATTCACACAGTTGGGCCTAGAAAACAGAAGTTGTTAGAAATCTGTGTTTCTCTGTTTCACCCTGGACCGAAAGACGGTAGGAAGCAAACCTTTCCTGCCACTGGAAGTTCCCGAGCCAATGGGAGATTCTGCAGCCAGAGGAAGATAATGTGAGTACCAGAGATGTCTTTTGATCAGCTCAGTAGAATGAAAAAAACATAAACCAAACTAGCAGCAGTGATGCAGCCTTACTGCAAGCTTGCCAGGATCTATCTGGTGGGAATTTAAACACAATGTAGTAATGTCCATACTGGGTTCTGTGAGTGACCGTGTTCGGGGACAGAAGGGCTCTTTCCTCCCCCTCCTATTTTGTAAACCTGCTCACACGAAAATGGTGCCATGGATGAGGGAGGCAAGGAAAGGCAAGGACAGGACTGTTGTGCTTCTGCTCAGTTCATCATCCCAAGCTCAGCCCAACCCTTGATAATTCAGCCTGGCAAACATGTGCAGACTGGACTCCCACAGGCTTGGCCAGCAAAGTCCTGTAAATGTCTCGATTTGTTTAGAGGGGGAAAACAAGGGAAGCAAAGGAGCTCCTGGATCAAACCCACAGGCAATTCTTTGAGCTGCTCTTACCGGGAATGTATCAAATTCAGCGCCTTCAGAGCATGTGTGAGCCAGAGATCAGTCAGCGCTTCCAGTTCTGCTCTCAACTGCAGCCAGGTTTCTCTCTTAGGAGCTCCTATTAAACCTGCAAGCAGGGAAAGTGTCTTTGCAGCAGCACAGAAAAGGAACTGCGTGGCTTTGTATGCACAGTGCCAAAGGGCACCTGCCTGTGTTCTGGACTCTCCCACTGCCCCTCTCTTGGCCCTGGTGCCACTGCCTCCCTTTGTCACTGCCATGGCACTCCAAGGCACTGCCTTGAGGTCCGTGAAGCCCAACAGCAGCACAATCCTCTGCTGCTGCAGCTCAGCTTCCTTCCCCTCTGCTGGAACGGTTCAGTCAAGCACACACTGCGGGACCTCCTCGGAACACCTTTCTTGGAGTGAGCATAAAGCTTGCATGGGAAGTCAGCAAGAGGATGGAAGAGCTGTGTACAGTGGGCAGTGGCCTGGGCAGAGAGACACCTGAGGCCAGGATGGTTCTGTTTCTGCTGAAAAGCCGTGCCCCATTTCCAGTACATGCAGGGTAGACTTGTCCTCCAACCAATAAATAAGTTGTGGTGATACTTTGAGTTTTGCTTCTGTCTTTTTCTAGTCAGAGGGAAACCTGCACTCATGTACTGAAAAGGAAGCTGAGGGTCTCTTGGAAGAACTGTCTGGACCTAGCTGAGATGAAGGAACCCAGGGAATCCTGATATCTGGTGGTATTGTTTTGGGGGAGTTAAAAACAAGTAGTTATAATACAAGAAAGCCTTCAGAGAGAGATCAGACATGTTGTGTAGAAAAAAAAGAACAAATTTAGTTTTGAACTGTTTGCTTCTCTGCTAAACATTCTGGAAAATTGGAGAAGGTTGTTTTCCTGCCAAATAAATTACAAAATAAAGCCCTACACTTGGACTTGAATCTTTTTCAAACCACTAAACCAGGTGTTTTAGTGTGACTCCTGCAAAATCCTGTACAGAGCCACATTTCAGGGTGACTGTGGAGGCGCTTGCTCAGCTCACTGTGAAGCACCCATATCATGAGGCTCCCTACACCTCCTCCAGAGATGTCCCTAGAGGGTCTCCAGGTTTTGGGAAGATGAAAGGCCTGCTGGCTGCCTGGCCACTGGCACTTACCCCCCACATTGTTTTTGTAGGTGTTGTACATCTCTTTCACCCGGCGGTAGCGGAACGCCAATTTCCTCATCCAGTCAACTCCCCCGTGAACCCCCGAGCCCAGACACAGGTTTGCACTGGCAGTGGAACTGTGGAAGCCATCCGCAGAGAAGTTATACGTGCTGGGAGAGGGAGGAGGGAAGGGGAGAGGTCAGTGTAATTACAGCCTGCACAGTGCCAGCAGGGAGGGAAATGATTGAAAGGAAATGTGGAGACAAGTGGCAGCAGAGACACACACAGGACACGCTGTACAGAGCTGAAGTTCGTCTTTAGCGCAATTACCAGCACTGATCTAAAAAATGTTCTGTTCCCGCATCAATTTCTCACAATAATCATCCATAAAACCACAAACTGCAAAGCTCTATATGAGTTCTGCACATTTCATTCTTGCCCCTTTACCATGACTCTGCAGGCAGCGCTTTGGGAAAAGCAGATGGAATTGTACAGAAGTAGTTTCTATGAACATGATGACCCCACTTGCACAGGTTATGCTAATGTTTGGTGCAGTTTGGGTACAAGTTTCAACAAGGATCTGGCATGGCAAAGTCCAGCTCATCACTACTAAGCCCATTCACTACAGAGTGGGCAGTGGGAAACCTTTTGGTCTGGTTCTGAAGCATTTTGGCCACAGCTGTGACAATTGTCTGGTCAAATCATATCAGAAACCGGTGTGGTCTGACTGGAGTTCGACCTAATTTAGTTGTATTTCCCAGAATGGTTCAAAGCTTAGCATAGGCAGGGCCTGACAGAAGGCACAGGCACAATAATATGAGAAAGAGGACTCTCTACTTGTGTGTGCTTGATAAATGCAGACAGCGTGGAGCCAGGAGGGGGGAGAGTGCAGGTCTGAGAATCACTGACCAGCCCCCCGCTATTTCCAAGTGACTGGAGACTGCCTGTCCTGCAGCTTCCAGCTTGGGAGATCTCATACCTTAGATCTTGGCCATTATCATCTGATGATACATCATCTATGTGGATCTGGTCACAGTCCTGAGAGGCAGATGAAAAAAACCACAGTGGTGAGTAGATGTTGTGGAAAAAAAATTTGAAATAATATAATGCAAAATTACTTCAAGTGTAATAATAAGGAGATAAAATCTTACATATTGCTAGTATTGTAGTCTAGCCAGTTAATTGTTAGCAACAAGTATCACATAGCACTTGCACAAAATATGAACAGACAGAGAGTGTGTGTGTGAGATCCGCTGTTATCCAAGGGCACAACAGCTCTTGAATAACACAGTAAGTGGAACTCCTTCCTATGCAGACAGGAGGGAGAGAGATGCTTGTGTTTTAGCCAGGAAAGCTGTGTTTTTTCTACTCTGTATGCATGATAAGGCAGAGACTTGGCAGCCTTTTCCCCTGTGAGAATACTGCTTTGGACAGGAGGTGTATGCCCACATAATTACAGGGGGAGAAGATCTGTCCCAGAGAGATTTCCAGAGACGCCTGTCCTGCCGGTGTTTTCCCAGTTTGTTCTGAGGGGGCTGAGCTTCCTTTGATGTGCAGGGAAGCTGGGCTGAAGCACTGAAGGCAACACTCTTTCACTGCCCCAGCCACAGACAGAGCTGAGGAATAATGTGTGTCAGTAATGAGGAAATCTGTGCACAGGAAATTTAACCAGAATATATACTTGGAGCTCAGCCTGCATGAAGTATGTGCTCTAGATCTTATCTTCCAAAATCCTTCATTGTTCGAATGGTGGAGCCCCTGCCTCAAAAATGTGAGAAATGTTATTCCTTTGGTTTCTTTCCCAGTCTCAGCATTAAGATTAGAAAGAGAAAAATTGGGAAGCCTCCCCCACCACCTTAACTCTCCTCTCTCCATGAGCCTTACAGGTGAGAACAGAACAGAAACCTTGCAAGCTGATGAACACTATCTTTTGTTTTCGTTGATTTTTCAACAGAGTTTAAAGCTGTGACACTTGGTACCACGGGACTCTGAAGTCACAGAGTCCCGTAGTAGTCACAGGACTCTGAACTACACAATTATGAGTTTGATGAATTACTTTAAATGAGCCCCTTTCAAAAAATGAAAAAAAAAATCCCCAAACAAGTAACCAAACTTGTTGACAACGGCAGAACACAACAGATAGTTCTTGTCCATATTAATGAGATTTTCTGCAGCATTTTAGATAACTCTCAAAAAGACACACAATTGCATCTTGTTATCAACCCATCAGTGGAGTGTATACTGCTGTATGTAATTGCAGCCAAGCAGCTGAATAGCAGATCTCTGCTGGCACCTCTCTCTCCCTTCCAAACCCAGCATTTTTTAAGCCCCCCTCCCTGGAGCTGTTGTGAACCACGCTGGGGTAACACTGATGCAGCCCACTCCACTCCAGCTGCATGATGCGGGGCATTAAGTCAGGGGAAAGGCATTTGTGCAGGGATCTGTTTTTCTCATTCGTGAATGGATTGTTCTGTACACTGGAGTGTGACAACAGTAGCTATCACATTTCTAACTTAATAAAATACCCTGACACTCGGTGAGACGCTACCTCATAGCACCGGCTGCGCCTCTCGTGTTACGGGGAACTCGGGGGGCTGCCTGCAGCCACAGCGTGCACCACGTTCTACCTCTTGGTTACAAGACTAATCTTTCATTCTTGTAGAATTTCCCTGAAACCTCAGTGAGTGGGGAATCAAAGCAGGATACCTCGGCTGCTGAAAAGGAGGAGGTTGTTCGAATGGCAGGAAGGCTGCGATGGGGACACGGCCCAGGTTTCACAGCTGCTGATGTTTCAGCTGCTGCTCTGGGATCTCAGGGTGGATGATGTGTGGCACACACAGCCTGTACCTCAGCCCAATGTGTAAGACCTCAGTGAGCCCTTGCAGCTCTGGGCACTGGTCTGGTTTTACTCTTGGGCTGTCTCTGGGTGCTACACAACCTGCCTCCACGTGGGACCAGCCACATTTAAAGGAGGCTGAGCTGTTTTAAATGGCACTGCTGGCTTGGAGAAAGCCTCTGCTGCCTCCTTGTGAAATACAGGGCTCCTGAGGAGCTCCTTCCATTATCCCTCACATTCCCTCTGAATACTCCCAAGATATGTCTCGTGCAGGTATGAAAACAACTTAGAAGTGCACACACAGTCTATCTATGGATCAGGACTGTGCCACAGAGTTTTAAACATCTCATGGATTCACTGATCAGTGGAGCTTGCACCCCTCATTAGGTGGGGGTTTAACAGTTCCCAGAACACAAAACCTCCAGGGATGGCTCTGAAGGGCAGCAACTTGTAAACACACTAATCCCCTTGTTTGTTAATTCCTCATCCCCTTGTCAGTCCTTCTGTCCTTAATACCTGTTTTCCAGAGAGCCAGACAATAATATCTCCAGAGGGATTGGGGGTGGAAGGTGCTATTCTTTAGCCAGCATTGTACTGTGAACAAAAGGCATATGGGAAAAAAAGCACAACCCTGGAAAGCCCAGAGTTTGCATTTTAACTTCACTGTGATTTGTAACCTTGGGTAAAGTTCTTTTCTCCCCGATTTCCCCAAAAAGGGGAGCAGAGAGGGAGAACGCCTCCTGTCAGGTGAATATTTGCTGATATATTCTGCCCACGATCAGAGCCCTTTGTGCACAACACCTTGCATGGCTCACACTTGCAGACTTGTAGGGGTTTCATCTGCCTGTAAGACTTAACTTACTGACAGAGAATCCCCTTCTGTAAAAAGACTGCAATGTTTTAGTAGGAGTCTAAGACTTCTCCAGTCACTCGCCTGCCCTGGGGACCAGTGATCAGCCTCCTTCCATACAACCACCCTGAGGTCTGGGGTGCATCAGCTGGAACCTGGCCTGTCTACTGGACTGTAGCACTAAGAGAGGATGGGCTGAAGCAGGATGGATCTCAACAAATCCATCTGAATGGATCTTTTGGGTCACTTTTGCACACATCCATGATTTCCACTCCCAAGCACAGCCAAAATGCATTCAGCTAATGCAGCCAGGAAACGATTATCTGAATCCCTTCTGGGTAGATCCTAAGAAAAGATAAAGCCCTGGCTAACCAGAGTTTCAGAATCTTTTTTTTTTTTGACACAAAAAAAGGAGCATTCCAGTTCAGAAATGTTTTGCTTTGTTTAGCATCATCTGGTAAGAGAATTCCTGCTTTGGTTTCAAATGGGCAACGACTCCACTGCTGTCTCAGCTGCAGCCTCTCAAACTCTGCCCCAGCACAAAAGATGGTCAGAAATGGTTTCTGCCCTGTGCAGTTTTAGCTCATTTTGTCTTGTACAGGCCAGCGCTGCACCACATGATGGTGCTAATGTATATGGTAATGCTTGTGGGTCTACAACTGAATCTGTTTCCGTGCTGTTTTTCACAAATTCTTTGTTTCATTTTTAAGGATATCATTCACTGCATTTTTTAAGCCGAGTACTCAGTGATGTATGATCCTTAAATACCACTCTGTGAATACACAAAGGTGACTTTTTATTTATCATCCTAAATGAAGGAGCAGGGTGGGTAACTCTGGATGACTCTGTTGCTGCAAATTCTTCCAAACTGACACAGCTTTTTTGGAAAATAAAATCCTGTAAGGAACATTTACCTTCCTTGAATTCTCCAACATCCCTCAATTTTTTATTGAAAAAGCTCAGCTAAAACCAAATCACCAGTGCCCAGAGCTGTTACTGACAAATGTGCACAATTTGATGAAGACCAGACAATTTGCTGCTTCATTTAAAGTTTTAGAGCAGTAAGTGAAAAAAGGAGAAAACTTATTTAAAAACTGGTAATTCTTGCAAAAGTCCAGAAAGGCAGAGGGGTTTTGGAGGGTCACTTTGTGCAGGACATGGAGCTTTGCTGCATCACACGTTGAGATCTGATGGGTGAAAGGTGATGGTTCTGTAGGAAGCATTATCACTACTGAAACAGTGCCCTGGGCTCTGGGCTCCCAAAGAGGAGCTCTGGGTTTTTTTCCCCCCTAAGAGAAAGATTTTTTACTTTGTACTTTCCATGCCCTCATCACAAACTCCCTCTCTGAAAAAACCTGAAAGAGGAAAAATCTCTCAGTTCAGGTGCTTGTCTTTGAAAGGAAATAAAAATTCTCAGCAAGTGAAACCTCAAGACTGCATGGAGCCAGGTGGCAGGAAAGGTTGTACCTCCCCTAGCACAGGGGACCACAATGCAATTAAGCAGTGAAGGAACCAGAAATTCCTGCTGAACTCCTCAGGCACAGAAAAAGTTCTCTCCTTTCATCTGGCACAGAAACAAATTCTTCCTTTTTCAAGTGAAGAGAAAAAAAAAAAAAAAAAGCCCATAGCAGTCTGCCCAGCAATGCCAGGCTTTTTTTTTTTTCTCCAAATGCCTCCAAGCAGTGTTCTGATTCCAAGGTGCCCACAGCACAAACCCCACCTTGCTCGCTCTGTGCAGGATCCATTCAGGCCGTGTGTTCTGATGGCAAATGCCAACAGATTTCCATCACTGCTGTACAGTTGTTTCTCAGCTGCTGACAGCATTCTGCCAGCATCACTTTGCCTGCTTTTTACCACATACTCAAAAGGATTTTTGCATTGTGTAAGAGATAGTCAGGTCTAAAACCATGTCACCAGCAAGAAAAATTCTTCCTCTTGGTCTGTTACATTGAAACTCCCAGAGTTTTAGCCTGCAGTATTCCTGAGCTTGAGCACACCTCCTGCTCTGTCTTGTGTGTGCAACAGAGCTTCCTCGAGAACAGAGACCATTTTCAAAACCTCTGCTTTGGCTCATAGCTAATCGCTGCCTGCCCCCATAGGATCTGTGCTAATTTAGCTTAATAAAATTATTAAATAGCCAATTTCAGGAGAAGCAGCAGCAGCGTCCTCATTATTACATTTAGTAAACCTGCAAGAGGCCATCATTGTTAACTGCGTGTTTAGAAAGAAATTCCTGAACAGAATGGAGCTGTCAAAGGGATGCTTCCAATAAGCCACCTATGGTCCATTTCTCTGGGGTCAAAAATAAAAAGTTTCTTGGCCAAAACCCCCCAAGTTTGTAGACCACATGCAAATGATTACAGAGAAAGAGGGTATATAAAATAAGCAGCTTCATACCTCCAGGTCATTAAAGAACAGATGTGTATCTGCAAGGTTGAAGATCATTTCTTCCATCATGAGACCTATCCGCACAGACGTCGTGGTGTCCTGTCGGGGGAAATTCAGGCTTTTTCCATTCTCTTTGATTTTCTTTTTTGGGGAGAGGTGTCAGGGGTGGGAGAGCTTAGACCAAACACAGGATCTACACATTCCTATTTCTTAAGATACATTTATTAAAGCAATTTTATTTCCCAAGTAAAATGTATTTTAACATTACCGTGATTTTCCCATCCTTTCTTTTGCTCTCCTAGATAAACAAATGCTGTTCTTTGAAGGATGTCTGTGACTCACCATGACCACTAACAGCCCACACACTTCAGATGATACAAAGATCCTTTAAACACCTGAAACTATGTAAGAATTGCTTCAGTAGGTTAGACAAAAAATTGATTTCCAATAACATCATCAGTGAATAGTTTGGGGATAGTTACCAGCAACAGGGCACCCAGAGGGTGATTCTTTCCTTACTTGTCCTTCAAACCAGCAATTCCATTCCCACTGAAGCTGCCTAGTTATTTATCAACATCAGCAGAGTTAAAACAGCCTCATCCTACCATGGAAACCCAATTATAACATGACAAAATCTTTGTCTGACTATTGCTGCTCAGGACAGCAGGCTTACAGATCCTCAAATGCAGCCCCAATGGTAGTTACACCTTAATAACTACATTGCTTAAAAAAAAACAAATAAAATTTTAAAAAAGAAAAAGAAAAAAAAAAAAAAAAGGCAAGGTAAGACACAGCACATGAAAATTCAAACTTCCTGAAAGGGAAGCAGAAGCAGAAGCTTTGGCTGCCTGCAGTGTTTTTAAACCACTCTTTTTTAATGACTGAATGTGAAGATGCCCGTGCTGGCAGCTCTAAAGTATCTTCTACACCTTCTGAAGCACACGTGAACTTTATAACACCCAGATCCTGCTCCTGCCAACATCAGTGACAAAACCTTTAGTGAATTCCCCTGGGGAAGGATGATGCTACCTGCAGCTCTACTTAAGTATGTTTGGTTAATTCATCCTAGAAAATTAATGTTTTTCCCAGCTGAGACACCACAACGGCCTGTGAAAGGGCTGTCACTTCATTGCCTCACCAAGTCAGCAACTCAACAATCCCTTCTGCCCCAAACAAGTGAAACAAACTTCTTCCTAAACCCACAGCAAGAGCACAGAAACACATTGATGCAAACAAAGTTATGAGCAGTACATTTCCTTATTCATGAAATACTTCAAAAACACAAGCAAAAATAATCTGTATTTAATTTGATAAACAGTCATAGCTCAAAAGCATTGTGCCTGTTCCAACTGAACAACAACAGACAATTTGGAAAAAGCCCACATTCCCACAACAGAATTTTTAAAAATTCATCTTCAATAGGTCAGGGATCTCTCATCTTGATGTCCAAATCTGCCTTGCTTTAGCATGGTGTGTGAGTTCAATAGAGGGAAACCACCCACTTAAACATAGTCTCTACTCTAATTTTCTGCAGATTTCTGTGGAGTCCTGTTATTGTATGACAGGACAGTGATGAATTGACTGAGGAGCTCTAACAGGGAGCACAATGTTGGGAGGGTGAGTACATTTCAATCAACCTTTGTGGCAGACGCTGTTGACATGGATGGTGTACTACACACTAAGCTAATTATTACGCATTCTTAGTGAAGTTCTCTTTAATTAGAGCAGAATGGCTGTGGTTTCAGCCATGTGTGTGACTCACAAGCACTGTGCCCATTACAGAGAAGCTCTGTCACTCACGTTTGAACACGCTTGCTGCTGTCCCACAAACAAGGGCACTGTCTCTGGGCAGAAAGTAAAAACCTCAACAGACCTGCCTTGAACATGTCTCTCATTTTTAAGCCCCAAACCTGCACCCCTGATGAGGCACAGGGACACAGGCCTAATCAGGGCATTTGACTGTGGCCCCATAGGAACAGCACTGAATCAAATTTTACTACCCAGGTGTAGTTACACGGGGGAACTGTTTTCAAGAAAATATGCTGCTAGGAAGAAATAATTTTGTAAAATAGTTTTTAATGAAGCAATTTATTTTTATACATTTCAAGGATCATTAGCCTTTAAGACTCTTTCAGGAAATCTCATTGGTTGCTATCTGTCATTTATCCTCTAAGTTTCATTTTAGCTTTATTGGTATTAATCACTAATGGGGAGTAGGAAACATTTCCACAGTGTATGAAGTTACCTTGTCTTTAACTAAACAACATGGAAACCAAACTGTAGATGAGAGTGGGGGGAAAAAAATATATCTTTCTCTTGAGATACAGAATATGATGGAATGAAAACAAAACAGAAAAATGCACTTTACCACCCAGAGGGGAAGTCGTTTAGGGAAATGATTTGGCATCACTGCTTCCACAGTATGGACATTTCCTCCACAGCAAGGCACACTTCCAAGTCTTAAAAAGGCTGATAAAGTTATAAGGCCAACCAGCACTCCCAGAATGACAGAGGTGTCTAGAGACACGAGGCCAGGGTTCCTCCAGCGGTTATTTATTTGCATTACTGTAGCATCTAGAAGCACTAGTCCCAGACTCGAACCCCTCTGTGCCAGAGGCTGCACCCACCCTGAGGAAAGACACAGCTGCTACAGCTGTCAATTCAAGTAGGAATAAACAGGAAAATCAGGCTGACAGAAAAGCACCAAAATGAGATCAGTATATCCAAATTCTCTGTACAGTGTGTAAGTAACTGGAAAGAGGATAATGAAATTTGTTTGAAGGTGCTGATGGAGTGCTCTTCCCAGGCACAGAAATCCCCTACCACTAAAGGACATCTCTGTGCTGCCAGGGGTGCCCTGGTGGACACAGTTAGTACCTGTGTTGGAGCAGTGTGAGTTCAGCAGAGCAATGTAAAGTTACCAGTGATCCCTGCTAACGTCCTTCTGCAGGAGAAGTATGCCCAGGAGCTCTGGGAACAAGCTTCCTGACTACCAGAGCCAGCCAACGTTTCCTGATGCATGTGAAGCCCAAGGACCACAGACAGCTTGAAATCAAATCTCCTCCAGGAACCACTTTTTACAGCAAAAACAGATTAATCTAAAAACTCAACCCTCAGTGCTTGTTTAGTAACTTTAGAAGAGCGAGGTCCTCCCTCTGCTAATCTACGAGTCATGCTTTCACAAACAAGGACAATGAGAGGCAGGGGTGGAAAACAGGCAATAAACTCCTTTTGTAAATAAAACTTCCAGCAGCACAGTGTATCCCCACATGCCTCACCTCTGCCATGCTCCATTGGTGGAGTTTCCTTCAGGGTCAAAATTAAACAGCCCCACAAATTACTTTTAGTGCAAACCTCTGGTGCTCAGACCAAGCATTCCTGATCCCCCTATGCACAGCCTGAACAGTTTCTGCCCATGGCTGGGCGAGACAAGCATCAGGAGGGAAGTGATCATTCTCAATTATTCATTCCTGAATACAACCTTCTCAGCACACCCTTATCTCCCACTTTTAAAGAACAGGAGTCACAGCTTCAGAGCTGCCCACTTCTCCTTAGGGCACATCTTGAGGGAACTGAGAGGTAAAAAAGCCCCCATTCCCTACCACTCCTTCATAAACAACAAGGGATCAAAACATACAAAGAGTTAGGTAAGTACCTTCTCAACATTTTTGATCAGAAATGTTTTCCCTAAAGAGCATCCTTGGACATGTCTCTTGTTTCTGTCACCTCTGTGACTTTCAGCTAAGGCCTGATGTGTATTGCCTACTGCTGGCAATGGCCACACCTTGTGGGCAAGGTAATTGCCACTCTAAGTGAAGCACTGACAACTCCCAGCTCTGTATCCACTTGCTTTGGGGTGCTTTTGCTGCCTGATCAGCACACAGTCCTACTAGAGGAAAACATGGGCAGCAGAAGCCCATGGAGCATGCTGTAAAGGAAGACAAAAGCATCCATTCAGCACATTTTCTTTCATATCCCAAGGGCAGGAGCTCACATGTGCTGCCAGTGTTGCTTTTAGTTTGGCCACCTGCATGCAGTGCTTCTAACCCTTGAACTAGTCCTCTACATTTGAAGTGAACTGTGTTCTAAAAATACAATTTGAATTCAATTATGTCCTCTTAGCCAGTAACACCTTGCCTAAAATTAATTTCTGTTTTAGTTTTCATTTTTAACCTTCATTTCAAGTAATAATATAACAGAAGATTGCTAAAAAGAGCTTGTTGAACAGCCTTCAGTTTGTCTTAAAGACAATTTCCATGAAAACTGGAGGTGAGCAAAGAACAAGTATTTCCCTATGACAGCAGTGGGAAGGTAGATCTGCTCACACCATATGAAACTCCCACTACTCTGTATTTTAGCAGAGCAAAGGGAATGCAGGATGTGCAGGCACACCCAAATTAGCTTTAGGCTACCAAATGTGGGTACAAACTGCTGCCAGGATGTTGGAACGTGCTCTGTGTTGGTCCCTAGACCCTCCTCCAGGAGCTGGCCTGCACAGAAGCCTTCACTGCTGCACCTTCACTGCTACAGGTACAGGCTCTACCTCCACAGAAGCCCTTGTGCATTGAGTCACACTCAAACTGCACCACCAGCATCCTCCCAAAAGGCTCTGCATTAAAACCACATCCCCACAGATCTGCTGGAACACGGAGATTCATTTTTCATACACTGCTTGCGCTTGCCCTAGAATATGCATTAAAAAGACATGTATTTGTTAACACCTGCAACTAATCCAAGCTGCATGTCCACAGCCAGCTCTCCCTTCTTGTACACTGTAATTCTGAAAGGAAGAGGGAAGCAGACTTATCTCTGGCAATCTCTCAACTGCAAGTCACTCATGCCTCCAGTCCTGGATCCAAAGCCCTCTCCCAGCCTCTGCCTTGCAGGTACCCTGTTCAGACTTGCAGGCCATTAGCAAAGGGGCAAAGCTGGCTCCTTTTGAGACAGATAACAAATCTGCTTGTTGTCTGACTCTGCTTCTCTTTAGCAACGTGACAATTAACTCGACATTCAAATTGTCAGGACAAAGTCACTCTGAGCGTGGATCTTGGATTCAGACACCACTGCCTCCCTTAAAAACCCCACCAATATAAAGCCCTAGTATTTAAAACTAATCAGTCCTTTTAAACCCCTGCCAAATACCTATTTATGCCGTGAGCAAATAATTACTTTTCTACAAGGAAGAAAGTATTAATTAAGAGTAGTCATCAGACTCCTATTCTATAGGGTTTATCTGCCACAGGTGTCAGCCAGAGGTGAGAGACGGATTAGTGTACAATCAAGGGCCTTCCAAGTTAAATCTCCTCCTTGTGGTTATCTGTTAATAACAAAGTTGTCACCAAAAGAAAGATTTTAATAGTTTTAATTGGGTTTAATTACTTGGAAATGCCTGGAAAATGGACCAGCTTGGTTGTAGCATAAAAAAAAATAATAATCAAAAAATTCAAAGATACAAATACCAGGGTCACATGTTTGAACAAAAAAAGTCTGTGAGAATAATCATCCTTTCGTTGTAACATTTTATACCTTGATCAAAATTTGAGACATGAACAAGACTTTCCCCTAATAATGGGAAATTACCCATGTGTATGAGTTCTAGTTCAAGTAAATCCATGTCTTTTTCAGGAAGAAACCACATTTCACTCTTCTACTAACTACACCTAAGTAGCTTAGCTTGCAATTTTATCTCTTTAATAACACAGGCTACAGCCTGACTGAGCCTCTCAGAGCCTTCCCAGTGAGAGTGGGTATTTGTGAGAAAAGTTATTTAAAGTAACGAAAGTAGTTCAGGAGCTAAAAGCCATTTTCAGAAGTAATTTACTTAAGGGACTACACTTTTTTGAAAAGGATCATCCCTTCTCAAATAGAACCTCTCAGTTTTTCAGGGTCCAACCTTTTTCCCACCAAAATAAAGACACTGTTTACCTAAACATTGCTACATCCAGGTAATTTAGACAATCTACTGAATTTAAATGAATTGTGTCAACAGACAGCACAGCGTGACCTTGTGAGAAGTCCATGATAGATGGAGAGCAAATATAACTGAATCCCTTTTCTTCAGATACCTTTCCATATTCACCCTTAATTTGATTTAAGAGGTATTTCCAAGTATGCTCACTGTTTAGTGAAGGACTCCTTTTACTGTCATGTATCTCTTCACCCAGGGTTGGAAATTATTCCAATAAGCAAACAGGCACACAGGTCACTAAATCCTCACATTTAAGGGCATGCAGAGGTTGAAAAGGCTCTCCTTCCTCTCCAAAGGAACTATGCTTATGGATAGGCAGCAATGACCACACTAATTTACCCAGTGTCTGAACCCATCAAGTCTGAAGTGGATTCCAGTCCTGTGGGAATACTGTACTTAAATACAGGTTAAAAGCTGGGCCATGATGCTTGAGGATAAATGGGAATTATTTTTATTTAGTAATACAAAAGGTTCATGACCAAAACCCTACAAATAATTTCTTTTTACTATACATGGCATGCATTTCAGAAAAGGGAGTGGAATTTAAACCAAATTAATCTTCCTTTCCTTCCCCTCAACACAGGAAAGTCACTGTATTTCTATATGAAAGCCCTTGATAGCCCTGTGAAAAACACAAAACCTGTGGAAAGCTTGGTGCAAACACATCATGGAGTGTAACCCTCAGCACAGTGACATATTTTGCACATGCAGCTTCCTAAAACAAGTCATGCTCCCTTGGTTCTTCAAACTTTTCCCCTTAAAACTGCAGCCCCAATTCAGCCACACTGGAAAGTAGGCTCCCTCTCCTCAAGCTTGTTTAATAACCCAGCATTGTTTCTGATATATACTTTATGTCAAAAATAATCCTTTAATAGCTCCAAATGCCACATGTGAGGTTTGCTCAGAAACCCCCCCCTGCTCTCCTAAGCTCCAGGACAAGAGGTTACATCTACAGGAGCTCAGAGCATCTCCTGTGCCCACCTCCAACCTGCTGGGGGATCTGGTTTTGCTGCTCCTGCTGCTGCTTCTCATCAGCCAGCACAGATGATAAACACAGATGTTTGCTCCCGAAATACACATTTGAAACAATCAAATGGCTGGAATTATTTACTCCCCTCTCTCCAATAATGAGCTAAATAATTGATATAGCAGCATGTCTAAAGTAACAGACTTCTTTATTACCTGCAGTGATTGAATGCTTTTTTAATTTAACTTAAAAAGGCATTAAACACAAGGTTTAGCCTCCAGTGGGTAAAAAAATCTCCAACTTCCTCAGAAAATCCTTTCCAAATTGTATTCATCTTGACTTAATCCATGATCTACTGAGTGAATTAGGCTCTATTTGTTTTGAAAATCTATTTTATGGAGTTCCAAGGACTGTGTTTTCCTTAGGAAGGGCTTATTCTGCCTTTCTGACCAGGATGGCTGCTAGCAGCCCTCAGCATAGGCCTCTGCAGGTTTTGAACGTCCCAAGGTGCCCCACACATATGACTAACAAAATGTAAATAAACACAGCTGAGCCAGTAAGAAATTGGAAGGTTTTCTCATTAAAGAAATAAAATAAACAGATGTCCTTAAGCACTTTGGCTCATGTTTGTCAAAGGAATGGAAAACTCTCAGATGTTTGAACAGCAGTCGTGATATAAGGCCACATCTCAAGCGAGAGGAGAAGAAAAAAAGCGATGCCCTGGCACTTAGAATTAACTAATAGTTCTCAAGGGAGGCCGCGTTTGATTTGAACCTTAGCAACTTCTACAAATAGTTTTTAACAGCCGAGCAATAAAATGGGGTTTTATTCCTTCTCAGTTTGTAAAGTAGTAAAGGACAGACCCGGCCATTAGGAGCATGAATCACCAGCAGATTTGATTAAATCCCCATGGTGTTTCAATCAGGTCCTGGCTTTAGGGTCCTGTGAGAGAACAAAGCAGGGAAAAGCACAAACTACTTGAAGCATTCAGTGAAAGCAGGGAAGGGGAAAAAAAAAAAGAAATTAAAAAATCAAACCTAGGGTTTTACAAGGATCTCGAGTAGAGCCAAGGAGGAACTTTTCAATGACTTTTTAAATTGGAAATTATAATTCATTTAAAGGAAAACTTTTTATAAGAACATGTAACAGCCAGTGAAACTTTTGAGGAATAAGGCTTCTTAGATCCACAACATCATTTCTGGTGAGAGCAAGACAGTCCAGTTCACAGCCAGCATACAGCAGCTATAACATTTGTTTCAATGCTAGAAAATTGTATTTATGTCCTGTCCTCAACTGGGCCAAGCAGAAACTTTTGCTACTCTGTCCAAAAGGTCCTGAGGTCCCACTATCATTGGTGGGCCCTTTCCTGGGTCACTGCAAGTCTCTCATCAGAGGGGCAAAGCCCATCTCTGCACAGGCTGGAAACCTGAGTGCATGTCCTACCTCACCCACACCTGCCTGCTTACAACTTGAGTAAACCTCATGTTGCCACTTCTGAAACACAAAAGCATTAAAAAATCGTGGCTGTCACAGAAAACCAGCCTCTACTTCAAACAGGCAACTACGAGGCACACTGCAGGCCCCCACTGAATGCAGAGTGGCTGCTCCACGTAAAGCAACCACACGTTCCCAGCTCACAGGGACAGAGTAACACAGGGGATCTAAACACCTTTCACTTAACCAACACCTACAGCATGACTTTGCATGTCACTCATTTAAAACTGGGACATAACGTGCTTTAGAATTTTTTGCAGTATATTTTTTCTTAATTTGAGCTAATTGCAAAAATCTCAGAAATTGTATGACTCTTACAGGGAATTTTACAGATCCAAATTCCCAGGCATCAGCAGACACTGGTAAAGTTCTGATAAAGATCCAACGCAGTTCAAGACTTTAGACTGTCCTATGTGTTCAAATCTCTAAGTCCAGACTAAAATAAAATCCTTGTCATTTGATTCCAGGATTTTGGAGTAACTTGCATGTAAAGATGAATTTTAACTCCAGATTTTACTTTGTTCACAAGTCATTTGGACACTACAATCCCAAGAAGTGATGCAACACAGAACAAGAATACATATTCTTGGAACAATACAAAATACTAAGAAAAGGTATTGGCTTCGCAGAGCTCCCTCAAGTTAGGGAAAACAACACACCCAGTGCTCCCTTTCTTGATACCATTCCTTTGAAAAGCATGAGAATGGCACTGCAATAAAAAAAAAAAAAATTCTGCATCTCTTTCAGTCTGAGAAATGTTAAGGCTTAGACAACACAGGTTATGGAACAAGCTTGCAAATATCCCAGTCAGAGAAAGAGGAACAGACACACGATTATTTTTGGCACAGGACTGCATGGAACCTCATCACATTGTTTCTGAATTACTACCACCAAAAGAGTCTTTCTGTGTTTTAACTGCTATTGATGCTGTGGGCAAAGCATTTTCTAAACACCTGAGATTAACTCTCAATGCCCTGAGGAGGCCATATCTATGTCAAGAACCACACAGAAAACAAAGAGAACTTTAACATGATGTCAGGTCAGAAAACATGCATTGAGGCATTAACCATTAATAACATGACTTTTTGGTGAGTTCTTTCTCCTCTGTTTTTCTGTTTTGTTTTGTTTTGTTTTTTTCTCATTTTTTGGACAGCTCCCTGTTGCTGCCATCACCAAGGAAGGGACAACACACACAATCCACTTGCCATTAAGCAGCTAAAGAACACAGGAGTTTGTTCCTCCTCCCATCTTTCAAGAAAAATCACCCCACAAAGAGGGGTTATTCTTCAGCTTGAACAACTTTACAGACTAATTCTTTGAGCACCTGCAGCTCCACCAGTGCAACAGACAGGATGATACTGGGACATAAATGCTGGCCAGGGGAATGGCCAAGATCCCATAAACTGACACCTTTTCTGGAGGAAGACACAGTGAACCAAGATCTCCACGTGTGAGATTTAATTACAAGCATATGCATGTCTAATTACAGGCATGTGAATCTTTTATGGAGAATTTTGAGTTTGATACTTAATTTACTTTGAGATTAACACTTCCTATGCTATTGAAGTAAGAGATTCTGAAACTATTAACCTCTGGCTGCTTCACTTGTACTTGATAGTTTTGAATTGTGCTACTATTTAAGTTTCCAGGACAGCCTCTCTGAGTGTGCTGTATTTCCCTCTTGGTTTAAAGGTCTGTTCCACAGCCCACCAAAGCCTCTGGCTGTCTTTGGATCAAGCCACTAGCCTATAATAATTTTATAACACAACCATTTCCCTTACAGGAGAGCCCTGAGGAATTTAATACTGATGAAACAAATGAAGAGCTGCAAAGAAAAAAGTCCTTCTAGAAAAGTTTCTCAAGGAACCCGTTGTAACTTAATAGAAAAGGTGATTCATTCTTTCAAAAAATATTTCTCTTTATATCATTCTTTAAATTAGTGTAAAGGAAACAGCCAACAGAAGCCCCCACACAGCAGATTCCAGCTCTACACCCTCTAAACGTGTGCAGGAGGCAGCAGGTGAAAGCATCTGCTTCAGAGGTTCTGCACCAGGACAAAGTCAGCCCATTAAAGGAATTCTCCACATGAATACAGCAGCCCCCACCCAAGGCTAAGCTTGAGCACAGAGCAGATCTGCACAGCCTAAGTTTGTTTCCTGATCCTGCCTAATTCTTTCTGGTGTTTGTAGGCAGAAGGTTTGAGCTTACACACGTACACCTCGTTCATTACGTTCTCTGGGAAAAGGAACCACTTCAATTCCCTTGTACAACACGGGTCTGAATAAATCCCTGCGTGGAAACACGTGCTTGGGTTTCAGAGGGTGCTGTTACAAGTGTTAGCAGCATTCCAAGTGCTGCAGTAGACTTCCACACCACAAACACCATTTTATATCCTTCACAACTGTGCACATCTAACAGTGAACAATAAATCTATCTTACTAATTACACATTCAGCTTGTTATAACCATCGTAAAAAAGTACAGCTGGTAAAGCCATGAAATGATGTCAAATCATATTTCTGCTTTCTGGAGAGAAGCTGGGTTATTTTCCAGTCTCCTGATGAAGCTGAGTGCTCAAAGCCATGTGTGGAAACAGCTGCCCACTAGGTCATCCACCTTTAATTAGGTAATGATATTGTCTTTTTTCCTACCCATTTAAAAGTGTTTGACATTCTGTAATTCAAAGTGACTTAGGTGTTTATCATAAAAAGCTGCCTTAGGAAGAAATTGAAGCATGTGGTACTAAATCCAAAAGCCAGTGTTTTCTCCTTAGCAGCCAAGCTCAGGCTGTTCAGCCACAGAGAGTTACCTAAAAAATTGGAATTGCCTGTATTTCAAAGAGGGTATCTAAAGCATGGCTAGCTACATGTGCTTCTGAAACCCCATCAGAAATGTGAGCTTCAGCAGCTATGTGGGAAGCACAGCCAGTTCTTCGTGGCAACCTAGACTGAGAACACAAAATCTCTCTTAAAAAATTGTTTGAGATTCATAAGAAAACACTGGTCTAACAAAAGAAGTGTTAGCTCATTCAGGCTGGAGTTAATGCTGTCTGCCTGCTGGATGCTCCTTCTTGCAGAAGACAGACACTGGAAGAACATCCCAGCAAGCAGCAGCTGAAGCTTTGGAAAAACAAGGGGCTACTTGCAACATGAAAGGGAGGTAAATTAAATTTTCACATGTTCGAAGGAAATACCACAGGACACATTTATACAAATATGTCTGAATAAAACGGGCAGCATCTGTTTGAAAAGCTGTCTCATTAGCTGCCCCCACAGTTCCCGACGCAATTTGGCTGGACAAGCAGTAATGCTAAAAAAATTAAATTTTACCTTCCCATATCTGGATGCAAAGGTTCCCGTGAGTAAGGAGTGAAAAATAATTATCGTCTCATCCAAATCCCACACAAACACACGCTGTGATGACAGATGGGGTGGAAAAAAAGAAATATAGTTACATATTAAGCAACTGCAAGAACAGGTTCAGTCAGGAAATACGTCCTGTTGGACCAGAGATTTTTAAGTTCTCAAGCCATTTGGAGCACTGACTGTGGATGTTTTGTGAAAGCAGGCAAAAGGAAACATCAGGAATTTTGGAACTATGTGTGTGCTGGCCATCCCAAGAGCCTGCTCTCCTAAAAAACCACAGAAATCCCCCATTGCCTATCAAGTCAGGGAAACAAAACATCAGACTTACAAAAAGCCCAAAGGAAAGAAAAAAGGGTACATATGAAGAATAGTTTGAGATGTTGATAACACAGAAATTGAGCAATTGTTTTGACTACTCGTGTCTGCAGGTTCCAGTTGTGTTACTAATTTTGTTCTGTCTCTGGGATTTGCTAACACAGGCAACTGCTCATCTTTGCTGGATTTACTAAAGGAATATAAATTAAAGTTATTACCTCAATCTCACTGTCAGCAGTAGGGGAAGGATCGTTGCTTCTTTTTGACCGGGCTCGTACCTTGCCATCTGACCCTCTGTGATGTCTGTCTGTCTCTATATCTTTTGCTGGTGTTGTTGAATATTCCCCTATTAGGAAAAAGAAACTCCTCTGTAAACTTAAATTTTGCATTGTGTCATTGCAATTAGAGCATGAAAGCTTTTATTGAAAAGCAACAGAAACACTGTGAGAACACCATGAGAAAATCTTACTCGTTTCACATCAATAGCTAACAGTGTTAGAGAAATAAGTTTTAACTTCTAAGATTTGTTAAAACAATTTCAAAAATCACCAAAACTGCATATATAACATATTAAAAAGGACATGTCACTTCAAAAAACCTTATCAAATTTTCACTGAAAAGAAAAAAACTTTTCAAATTTTATTCCCCCCCATTCTTTTCAAAGAAAGAAATTAGAAAGGCAATAGAAACAGAATCCAAGACCAATTATATGTCTGAAAAGTTTTAAAATTTTTGTTTTTCTTTTGGTTTTTTTTAAAATCTGATGAATGCTCATGATTAAAAATATACTTTCAACGTCAACTTTTATTTAAAAATACAGAACTAAGCTGTTGAGCCTTACCCCATTTCTCAGAGGACAGTATTTTAGAAATAACTGAGAAGAGACAGTTAAAAGTAAACTTCCCATGTATAAAGTATCTGTTTTGATTGGCTTGAGTTTCCTAGACCTGTCTGGGTTTCACTTACCTTACATTACAAATCCTTTTCAAACATGTTTTTCTTTGCACCTTGCTAAGTTGTGGCCTCTGCAACTTCCTAGAATAACCATACTCTTCTTCAGACAAGCTGGGATTGTGCCTAACAAGCCTTTTTGAAATCATCCTTTCTCAACAAGGCTGAGATAAGATCTAAGGAATGGAAAATCCTCCAACTGCTTTTAGAGCAGTCTGTGATCACTTCTTTTTAAAAAACAATACTAGTTTATTTTTCTTTTAGAGCAACCACAGATGTTCAGATTTGTTTGGTAAGTCAGCAGACCTTCAGTGGGTGTGTACTGTGATCATCCACAAATTGTGTGGTGTTTTATATAAATGTTATTGCACTCCAATGAAAACTAGTAGGGAAGTGATATCTGAAGATTTCTCTTGAACAGGGCACTGGGGGATCATAATCCACCAGTAATTCCAGAAACTACTTAAGCTTTAAAACTTTAAAAATTAAGCATTCAAAGAGAGGCCACAAATTTTAAAGCTTTTTTTTTGGTGTGGATTTTATCTTGAACTTTCAAATTAGACACACAGTTTCTGTAGATTTTTTAAAGGGGGACTTTCTCTTGATGTACTTGTTTATGAATGCACATATTACATGTAAGAGGTTAATACAATCCTTGACAGAGACATGGGCTGAAAAGTCATCAGACTTTTTGAGGAAAGTTCCTCATTGAGGAAACTGAGACTTTTTCAGAGTAGGGCTGTTTGTTTTGAATTCATTCATGTCAGCCCTCAGTACTGATCTGGAGCTGGTATGACATTGTCTCATCATTCTGTACTACCTTAGTGAAGATCAAACTTCATATACTCATGAGAAAAACACAGGATGGTTTTAGACAGCTTGCATAGTCTAATCTCTTCCCAAACCCCTGCCTAAGAACTGTTAAGTGCCAGAAAATCTGAGCTATCCACATAAATATATATTAAAAAAAAAAAAAACCCCAACAACAAGGTTATAGTGTTTATGTCTCCAGGTGGCTGAGGCTGCCAGCCTGGGAACACAAGAGCTGCACCTACCAGAGAGGGATTCTGTGCTCTGGCTGGTGATGTTGTGGGAAGACTCCTGCAGGGAGTAGGTGGAGGTGGGGATGGCCGAGGGGCTGATGCTGTTTGCAGACACGTACGGGGAGTTGTAGGATGAGCTGTAATACTGCGAGTACTGGCTCTGGGGGAAGCTGGGATACGATGAATATTCCTTGGAAGAAAGAAAAGAAACATCTAACTCACGTGTATCTGCTTTTATCTTACAAACAAGTCAGCCACCACAAAAGCATGGCCACTTGTGCATGCAGCAAGTCGTGGCTCAGGAATATTTCACTAAAGAACTGCATTTCATTCACTTGTGACATCAGATTTCTGCTTCTTCCAAATATACTCCTATTTTATTATGACTGACTAACCAACAAGAGGTCAGAAATCTGGCAAGTTCTGGGTTTTTTTATAGGATTTTAGTTATCAGGGCTGACACATTTTATATTACAGAGTTTAACAATTTTATGTAAGTAGAGCGGCTTTCTGAAAAAGGCCACGATGGAACACATAATCCTCGTAAACAACAAAATACCTAAGAAACTGCAAGAACAGAATGAATAACTGTGTGAGGGAAAGAGCAAAACAGGCTGCATTTTCCCATGATCAGCAACATTTTCTGATCAGCTGTTGGGCTAAACAAATGAAAAGAAAGTAGCAATTTTTTTGCAGCAATGCTCACGACAGAGTCTGCCCAATTATCTCAGCAATAAATAAATGCCTGAGTGATCTTCCCCACCTACAGAAAAATGAACTAAAAATACGAGGTGCAAGTGACGTTGGGGAGCTGAGGTATTACAAAACTCTTTGTCTTGATTTGAAGGTTCCCAAAGGAGCCCCATACCATTATCCTTGTATGTTTTGTGGGTTTATTGTGAAAAGCAGGACACTGGAAAACATTATAAAACATATCTCTGAACAATCAAAGCATAAAAGGTTCAATCTGTTTTTTTGTTTTAATTTCAACTCCTGTCCTTGTCCACTCATTTGCATTTCCAGATAGAGAACCGTGTTCATGCTCCGGGCATTGTCCTTCAGCAGAAGGCTTCTATTTCCTCAGAAATTATAATTAGTCTCTGGTATTAAATAAAATTAAATAATAAATAGTCTTTTGAAAGACTAAAAGCACTTTCCTCCTTAACAGCTTACATCTTTGTCTGTGACAGCTATTTCATTAACTTTCAGTCACCAGGGAGCTCTCAAGAACAAAGACTCAAATTGTCATAAGAACAATTAGACTGAAAAAGAAATGAGATAATTTCATTGCTTTCTCCTACAGAATATTACAAAATAATGAAAAAAGCCCAACTTTTCCCCCTTTTTAGGTAGTCTCCATACTTCAATCAAATGCACTTCTATCAGCAAATGCTGATGTTTTAAGCCCAAACTGAAGCAACAAAGAAATTGCCTACTGTTGTCATTAAAAACAGAAGTCAGCAATCACCCTACAAACAAGGAACTGAAATTATTGGCCAACCAAAACACATTTTCTGGGACAGTGTACTCATTCGTTTGGTCCAAACAAGAAGAGCCATTTGCTAGTGAGAAACATCTGTCTCGTGTGTATGTGCCTGCTGTTTATTTATACACACACATTTATCAAGGTATCTGAGGCATGGAGCCCATGGACAGGTGTGTTCTCAAACAGGGAAGTGCACAGACAGCTCAGATGGCTCCACAGCCACCAGGGCCTGCCAATGCCTCTTTCAGATTGTTCCCATTTACTGCTCAGTGCCAAGGCAGCAGACGACAGGATTCTAGAGGCCCCCTGGAGAGGATGCACAACATAGCTGGAAGTTGTAAGATGGCAGAAGAATGATGGAACTCTTGGCACCGCTACAGAAGCAAGTCTGAGATGGCCAGGGCACCCTCCTCCTGCAAGGACTGCACTCTGTGTGCGTGTATTAAGACACATCTTAAAATAAATCAAGATATCTTGAAGTGCAGCAAACAGACAGGCCCAAGGAGTAGAGTAGAAGGGTGCTCAGCAAAACACAAAGCAATACCTTCCTTAAATATATGTGACCACTAAAATAAGCTCTCTGATCTATAAATCTTTCAAGTGTTTAAAATAAGTGACAAGGTTGCCAATAATAGATGCTGAACCATACCTGATGCACAGCACTGAATCCTGCAGAATTTGTCAGGCCATTGGCTCCCTGGTAAATCCCTGTCGTGCCTAAGGGAAAGAATATCACAGTCATAAGATACACACCAGCAATCAAAATAACAGGGTATGTTAATAGAAATAATTTCCAACAGGAAGTAAAGTACCAGCTCACTAGAAAAAGGTATGACACAAATCTGAGGCTGTAAAGACTGTGGGCTGTTACTGGGCTTTACTGACTGAAAGGCATTCCTTACATACACTAAAACATTGCTTATTGGGCTGGGAAACACAGCTGGAACACAAGGATTCAGCCCAGATTTAAAATTCAGTTACTTCTTTTTATGGTAAGTAATGGAATAGTATTTTTTATCTTCACCTCCTGTAGGAAAGCCCCTCAGATTATGTACACATCCTCCCACATGTGCTGTTTCATGCATGGGTATCCTGGCACCTGTCCTAATTGATCAGGTACCCAGGAATTTTCAGAAGAAAAATTTGTTCCCTGGTGTTGATATTCCCAGTGTGAGAACAGTATTGCTGAGATTTCTGGAGCAGCGAGGAGCAAAAATATTTCTTCATCCTGGGATATTAGAGGGAGAAAGGATGGACATGGTTCTGTCTCAAGCGAAGCGGCTGATGTTCAGCCAGGCTTCCTCAGCTGGAAGAAGCACTATCACAAAGATTTTGTTTGGAGAGGTAAATGTTCAGGTAAGATCTACAGGAGTGGTCTGTCTTTGCCTCCCATCAGGGCAGTGATAGCAGAGCCATAAGCTCTCATCCCCTCACAAGTTCTAGCCTTGATTTAATCCCACTCTATGCTGCTGTTCATTTCAGTATTTTTCATTTCACATGGTGTGTGAAAGAGGTATGATTTTGGTGCTGCCTGGCTGCACTGGGCTCATCTTGGCTTCATTCTGTCACCTCAATATACCATCAGACTGAGCCCTACTCAGGCCTTCAGCCTTTTCTTCTCATCTGGCTTCTCACCACGTGAATTACTTTGAGCAGTGCTGTTTTAACCATATGACACTCTACACGTCTTCATGTGGCAACCGTTCTCCAAAGTTGCACTTGCTTTTATTTTAGGACACCAGATTAGCTGGGGAATGGACAGCTGAACAAACTCCACTCTGCCAAGTGCAGCTACAAAGCACATGCACTGAGAAATAAATCTCAAGCCAAAAAGAAACAAGAGAGAGGACTCTGCCCTCCAGAATTAATTTGTTGCCACATGTGGTCTTTAAAAAGAAAACAGCAGAGAGGAGGAAAACAGAGCGCAGGTGACTGCCAGGTACCTGGAGGCCTGGGTCTCCCCAAGGCTCAGAAAGTGCTGGCTGGAGCTGAGCCAGTGCAGGTGGGCTCAGGTGATGCCTCCTCCAGGCACTCATGCCTTGGAGGCAGCTCTGGGTGGACCAGCATCCAATTCCTCCTGCCTCCAGCAACCCAAAGGGGAGACTGCCCCAAGCAGCATCCCGAAGACAGCAACACATTCAGCTCTTGGCATTTCCCCACTTCCCACCCATGATAGGCTTCTGCAGGTCTTCCAAAAGTCACAGGTATGCAGCAGTATGAATATATTCCTGTGGTAACAGCATTTCTCACCACTGTGAAGGAGAGAAATAGAGCCCCAGTGCTTACAGGCAAAAACAACTTTCACAGAAGACAAAACAGCTCTTGTACACCAGAGCTCAAAACAATACAGGGGGGAATTTTTGATTTTCCTAAACTGTCATTTAGAAATAATCCATCATCCTTTATTAAAGCTGTCAAGAGGGGGATGAGTTACCTCGAGGGACTCACGCTTTATGCGTAAATCGTGATGAGAACATGTTTATTGCTGTGCTACCTGCACATGATACTGCAGCTTCCTGGTTTCCAAACAGTCAGAGAGAGTGAGAAAAAGGAGAGATGTGCACAGCTGGATTAAACTTACTCAGAACTTTGTACCAGCTGTGAAGAGTGAGTGTGTCCATGCACACAGAGGGCAGGTAAGTGAGCAGGGAGAAGAGGGCAGGAAGGCAGGGATGAGAGGATGGGGAATGATTCGTGCTCCACAGCTCCTCACAGTGCACTGTGACTGGACCCAGTGTGATGGATTTTACACTGTGGTTTTGTAGAATACATTTTTGCCACTTTAGCTGAGCTGCCCAAGTTCAGGTGTCTCTACAGGCCACTGCAGGCTGGCTCCCTCTGCCCAGGGGATTTTCCAAAGGAAGGACAGATTTTTTGCCTACATACTTAAATATTTGTGAGAGTGCTAGAGATACTCCTTATAGACTGAAGTTCAACCTGGCAACTCAGGTTCTTCTCTTGTTCTGGCTCCTGTCATTGTACCCTGACCAAGGAGGACTATCATCTCAGCACTGTTTGTCTAAACCGAGATCAAACACAACCCTTTTTCTTGCCCTCCAGCAGCGCATTCAGAGATTTGAAGCCCCTCCCCCAGGTACACCTTGAGAGTTGCTAAGCTCAGTATGTCTTGGCAGCTCAGTGGTACAGCAGAATAATTACAGATAAGGACACTGGGGACAACCAAAGTTAGCAAACACTTGGAATTTCTTCCCAACTGAACAAGGATGAAAAGCTGGGAGAAAAAAAAAAAAATCAATTCTCTGCATGGGAAAGAAAGTTCTTAGATTCAGGTTCAGCAAGATTTGTCTTGGGAACTATTATAGCTCAGACCCTGTTCCACTTCACAGCCCAGACTGGAGAGACCGTGTTTTCAATGATGCACCCTCAGTTCAAATGGCAGGAAAACAAACAAGTGCCACCGGCAATGAAGACAAAGATAAATCCTCTCTCTCCATAAACAGAAAATGAGGCCTGCTGCTCACAATTTCTGTGAGCAGCCTTGTAGAATTCAGCAGTTCAGAACACATACCAGAACCAGCCCCAAATGTTTGCTTTTCCTCCCTAAGTTGTTGATAGGAAATAAACAGTTCCATAACAAAATGAATTCTGCCACATGCAATTTCAGTGTTGCATCAGTAAATTTTACACTCAAGAAACTGGAAAATTATCAACAGATATTGCAATTTAGCCCTACTCCCCATGTAACCATTTCCCCCCAAACACTTTCCCAGGTAATAGCGCTTCTTGTAATATTCAGAGCTAGACTGGAATGAAGTTTGAAAGTGGTGCTATGTGGAATGGGGCACTCCTAGGAAGCCTCTTGGTAAGCAATGTACATGAATGCCTGGCCCCCTCCCATTTCTGCCTATTTCTACGGAACTTTTGCTTTCACATATATTGGCTCTTCTCCATGGATCTCTGAAGACAACACACAATCTCAGACTGAGGCTGGTTTTACATTTGCAATACTGTAGAGGTGAGAGCAAGCGATTTGTTTCCATCTATCTTGGTAGCTCCACGCCGAGTAATTGCATTCAAACTCCCTGCAAATCAGAAACAAGCCTAGGATCTCTCCCTTTGGATCTTCTCCATATGGAATATGGCTCACATCTGTGTTCAATCAAGCCAGTTGCTAAATGTCACAATGCCCTCATTCACAGGTAGCTTAAAGAACATTTAGCTCATAATAAAACAATCTGAACTCTGAAGTAGAACAGCTCTTCAGATGTATGGTACTGTAAGTGTTCCTGTAAAGTATTTATATCACAAACACACTTGCATGGAAAGACACCGCATGAAAGGCATCCACATGCCAGGCACAGCCAGTGCCATGATTTTTCCTTGATAAGTAGATGTGGTCCTTCTCTATGTGAGTGTCCAAGGGCAACATGTATAGAAAAACTCTTCGTGAGCTGATTGATGTTATATTCCTGTTCTCATACAGATGGATTTCATTTGCTATTTTCCCTTCATTCACTTTCTGATTCGAGCATTCCAAAAAAATCTATGCCATGGTCAATGATAATTTCAATGGTGCGTGATCTGGCCTGTGTTCCTGCAAAAGCTTTCATACCAGCTTCTCACCCTCTCAGTCTCAACATCTGTCTTTCAGTCACTGCAATATCAGGCTGCATTTTTTCCCCTCCTTGCCAGGTACGAGCAAGTAAAGAAAAGAAGGGAATATTCATGGTTATTTCCAGTGTATTCAGAACTAAGCTCTGGCATTGCTAAAAAAAAAAAAAAGGTTTTTTTCAGCTTATGAATGCACAGTATGATACAGGAATACTGTTGTCTTAGGGAGTGGTGATTATAAAGACAGGAGGGGTCTGTAGTGTAATTCAGATCAAAACCACAGCCAGCTTTGAAAATCAGATTTGCGTCCTTGTCTTTCACAGGTCAGAGGGGCCCTAACAACAGGGAGGTGTTCTCCAAGCCTCCTGTACTGCTCAAAAGAGAATAAGGTGCTATATTTAGAAGAACAGATGGTTTGCAGTTTCAACATTCAATGAAATACCCAACAGTCAGACGAGGAGAGAGCCAGGTTCAGCACAGGTGGGCAGTTTCAGTGTTTATCACAGCTTTCTGGGCAGCCAGCAGCAACTGTGAGTCCAGGAACACTTAAAAGATGCAACACTGGGGATGGCAACCATGGGCATTTCTGAATATGTTGCGTCATGATTTAACTCCCAAAAACCAGAATGATGAAGCTTAGACCTAAGCATTTCCTCTACCTTGTACATGAATCACACAATGGTTCCACAGAGAGTTCTCTCAAAGGATTATTTGACCATTTAGGATTAATAAAATAAATGCCTGCAGGGGTCAGCTGAATTGCATGGTATTTTACGAGCCTGCACATAATGGCTCGTGCATTCTGCCACCATCAAGCTGTTTTCCTACAGGAAGCAAAGCTGACTGTGAGTGATGCAGGCAAAGGCCCCAGTCCACCTCCCTGCACAATGTGCATTGCTCCATGCTATGAAAAACATCTGCCTGAAGGCTTCCATGGTCATTCACAGAGGCTCTTTGCAGTGCTTCAGCTCTCTGACAAGCTAGTGTTTCCTGCAGTAAATACTGCCTTCTCCAAGCTGCTACATTTTTAGTGAGAGGTTAAGCACTCATCAAAATTACCTCCCACCAGCTATACTCTAGTGCCTTGTAAGGTTCCAAATCCTACAACATCTGCCTGCATTTACTGGGCAAGAAGACTCATAAAACCTTGCATGGTTGTCAGCTGTGGAGGCATTTCAAGACTATCTGACCTGTTAAAGGAGAAGAAAAACTCAACCCATATGTACTTTGCAGCAGATTGCTCAACTGTTTGCCATTAGGCGTAATGAACCCTTCCCCAAAAAGTCTTGTATTTCTGTCTGGAAGGGCTCAGACAGTGCAGGGAAGAGCACACTGCATTAACCTAGATGAAAAGCGTTATTCTACAACGTTGCACCACTTGACATCAGCAGTGTCTGTTAAAGGACATTGCTCCCAAAAGCATAGGAACACCTCCTGCAGATGATACTCTCAGATACACAACCCATTCAAAGTGAGTCCATTTGTTTCCCACCACAATCCCATGCAGTCCTGTCAGCCTGACCAGGTGTTTGAGGGCACTCTGAATGGTGATATAAAACACATTTCACGGTTCAGTTTCTCTGAGTTGAAGCTCTTCCCCTGCTCCTGGGAGTACTCAACCCACAGAGCCTCAAAGAGCTTTAATAAGTGATGACCGGAGCAGTTTTAAGAGCCTGGCTTTTACCATCCTTTTGAGCTTGGTCATCTGTATAGCTCAATCCAGATCAACAAAGGTGTTGAAAGTGCTGGGATGGTTTATAGTTACTCTCAGGATTTGAACCATGGGAAAGCAGTTAGATTTTACTGTATTTTGAGAAAGTGTTTTTAACCACTTCTCTCTAACAACGCTACAGCTATGGAAGGAAATCACACTGGACTGTCTTCAAAAACAAATCACAAGGAAATGTTTCGGGCCAAAAAGTAAATATCCTTACAGTGAGGATGTAGAGGGTTTCTATGCAATACCTTGTTGAAAAAAAAAAACAACCCAGCAAAACTGACTTTATTTGGGTGACTCCATGGACACCAAAGAATAAGGATTCCTCCAGCTGCACTTTCATCCTGGACACAATCCTTCACTGATGGATAACAAGACATGATAAAGAAAAGCTGGATTTGCCACCTCCAGTTCCCAGGTCAGCACTCAAATCTAAGCAGCCTTGTCACATCTACAGTCATGCCACAGGGGATAAAAACATGCCCTGTCAAGCACAGATGTGTATTCAGCAATTCTCTTCCTCTCGAGCAAAGAAAATCTCCAAATACCAGTGGAAAAGAGGGAGCCTGGTCAGCTCTTCTCCACTCTTTGACCCATTCCTTAGCATCCCTGTAAGTCTCAGCAGAACACTCTAGATCCAGGCACTTGTCCTGAGGCTTTTGCAGCCTCCATGCACTGCTTCAGTACTGCAGGGGCTGCAGGAGAAGAGCCACAACAGTGGCCAACAGAGGATGCTCAGCGTAAGAAACTCGGTAACAATAGAGCGATCTTTGTCCTGGTAATGCCTTGTCAGCCTCAGTTAATCTGCCAGTTACAGACTTTCTAAGCCAAGTTTTTATCCTCCTCTTTTTATCTTTAATAACTCAATGGGCTCTTCTTCAGACAGTGCAGGTATTCTCGTAGTTCTACAGGTCACAGTACTGCAGTGCAGAAGTGTCAGTGTTCAAACCCTGCCTATATAAACAGAAGGGGCATCCAAATGACATATAAAAAGGCCCATGCAAGAGTGTTATCCAGTGCCAGCAGAGCAGTTCAGAACCTCCTGAGCTGCACAGCCTGTGCTGACTGAAGCAGGGTCAGGCTGAACTTGCCCACAAACATCATCCCAGTCTCTCATCTATTTTTCCACCACAGCATTACCTCACACAGCGCTTGGAAATGAGATACAACAAAAGCAGTACCAATACTGCACAGCATCATGAATCTGATGTTTCCTAACTTCGAAATGCTTGACTATGCAGGTATGATGTTTCTTGATACAGATTTTTAGATGTAATTTTACACTAGCTCCTCTATTGCCTTCTAGACATTTTCAAAATCATTAGGTACACTGAATCAATTATTCAGTGAAGCTTCCATAACATTTTAGCATATTCTTTGCCAAGTGCACTGTAAACTGAATAATCAAGGCCAAGTTCATGATTTCCCAAGCTGCTACCATCCTGTGTTTTTGGGTTTTTTTACATCCTAAAGAAGCAATGAAAATAAAACCCACAGAGAGAAGTCTCTGTGACATCCAAACATCTCTGTGACTGTTTTCTATGCTGATTTTGCTCATTAACCCATGTTTTGAGATTTCTATCTGACCTCTACAAATGCTCCCAAGACAGTCAAGCAGCAGGTTAGGGAAATTCTTTCTTTGTAGATTCCGCCCTTCTCAGCACACAAACTTTTCTTCATATTTTCCTTACCCAGTCCCTTTACTATTGCCCCTACCTTACTGCTCCTCTCTGATTCATGACTGTCACAGCTGCTCCTACCTCCCCAGTGCTACCCTCACGACAGAGTCACACAAAATTCTCAAGCAGACACAAGATACCTCCAAAGTAAATGCTCTGCCTCAGAGAAGATCCCTGTTTTGACTGTACTAGTTAATATTTAAATTTCGTTAAATGGGAAGAGTTAGAGCAGAGCTTTCCCTTTGGGTAGCAGTAGCACAGATCCTTGCAGCCTACAGTGCATCACTGTCAACACCTTCACCTCTCCCACGGACTTCCCTCTCCTAGAAGTCAGCTCGTTTTAAAACAAAGTAAATGGAGCACAGTCAGCCTCTGGTGTTTTAAGAATCTTTGAAAGGGAGCCTGTGCTGTTATTCTGAGGAACCTTGTATTTACACTGTAAAAAGTGAGGTCTGACCCCTCCTGAAGAGAGGCCTCTCCCTGCTGAACCCACCACGGAGTGGAGCACAACTTTACTGCCACGGTTTTAGACTGCAATTAATGCAAACCAGCTGTGAAGCAGAAGCTTTTGAAAGGGGCTACTGGTTTTCTACTGAGGCTTTAATTTTATCAATTTAAGGCATCTGAGTGACAGTTTGCTGAGAACATGCTCTCACTTTCCTTTATTTTCTGGGACTTCACATGGATTCACTATCTGTATGCCAAAGTGTGATCCACATTTCTCAGGTGTAGATTGAAATTTCATCACTATTTTCACCACCGAGTACTTCAAGAATCAAGCTTAAAACGAAACATGGACTTCCTTTGCAAAATTCATGCAGGCAGAGGTAACTGTTCACGCCAAATTGGTATTTATGACCTCGTATTAAATTTTTAAAACACAAATTGGTACACAATTGCAAGAAATTCTGACATCTCTTGGAAAAAAATTTGTCTAGATTATCCAGGTATGAACAAGGGTCAAAATGTTTTCAGCATAAGAAAACATTTTAATTGATTAATTATTCAGACTTTACTTGTTCTCAGGCCAGGAGAACAATTCATAACCAATTCATTCCACAAACATAAGCAATATATATATAATTAATCCATTTTAAATCAGTGTTGCACAAAAGAAATGCTAATTTCTATTCATTCACTACTTAACAGCTCATCAGAAGTGCTCTACAAAGAAAACAAATTTTCAGCAGCAGCAAAGAATTTCACTGCATAGGTCTTTGGTCCCAAATTTAAGTTTGTCCCAAGCTCAGTACTGCTTTGCAATTCCTTGGCAAAGGAAAGTTATCCCAGTTACATAACTGATTTTTCCTTTGTAATGTAAAAAGCATTTTGTGGGTAGATAGCTTTGGACATTAAAAACCCCAAAAAAGCAGTCAAATCTTTTCCTGCCCAACAACAGCATCCACAGTGGTCTTTGGCCACAGTTTTAACTGTTGTGCAACTTCATAGTTTCATACCAGCTGTCATTTTAGCAATTATAACTGAAGAGCAAGGCATTGTCTAGGAATTAATGACAAGCTGAGAAGAGATGGCCTAATGTGCAATCAAGGGGTAGCACATGCTCTTGCAACCACAGGAAGTGCTCTATAAGCTGGCTGTTATTGCACTCTCTGCAGAGCTGATGGGTTTCTGGGTTAGCTGATGTGCTGGCACAGTTTTCTCTTTGTATTTTACATAGCTCACTAAATGCTAAGTTTCTTATATTCCAAAGATTTCTCCCCCACCCTCAGCAACAAGCAGTTTCCTCAACTGCCAGTTAAGACAGCAAGTTTTTGGGGGCAGAATAGAAGACAATCTTTGTGTCTCATGTTCAGTTTCTATCACTGAATAATAATTTTACCAGAAGTCTGAGCAAATCACTGAACCGCTAAATTGTCAGAAGATGTAAACTTAAAAAAATGTGTGCTAAAAAGCAAAATATATTTCTAATACCAAGCCCAGGGTGTTTGGTAATTTGGTGCTGTAACTGAACGGTTACATGAGGATTGATTAAGAAATGAAGTGGACCTTGAAGAAACATTTTTCTCAGCATGACAAATTCACCACTTTAAAGGCAAAAATCTAATGCAAGCTGTTACCTCCTCTCCAGATTCATGACTCTAAAAGTGAGTGCCATCCCCAGACTGGCCACATGCATATTTCAGATATCTTCATTATGAAACAAAGAATTTTGTACATGCAATACTGACATGGAACAGCACCGTACACAGCACTGGTTAAAAAGAAAAAGAAGAGAGGAAAAAAGTCACTCCTTCAGAGCAAATATGCGAATACCAGATTTCAGTCTGAATGTTTCTTGAAGCCTGATGATATCCATTGCTACATGCCAATTCAATTCTTTATCTCAATCCATAGTACCTCTCCAATACGGTTTTGTGTCATTTGTATGAGCTATGGAACTTGCTAATCTCATCTTTTATATTTATATATGTGTGTGACAACTTACATTAGCTATTTGGCTTACAAACTCTTAATCAATTTGGTTTCATGCTAGGGAAGCATGAAAATAGATTTCCCCTTCTGGCTGGCTGGAAAATAGCTCTTTTTCTTTACCACTTACTGACCAAAAGGATGTTACATCTTCCTTCTTGCTCTTCAGTGGATCCTGTTCTCACTCAAGAACCAGGATACAATTGACAGCTGGCATTCAAGATGAGAAGCTGAATGCTACCCCTTTACACCTGCATCACCTGTGTTTGCATTGCAAATAGACAGACCTTAACAGAGAGCAGAATTTGGCTTCAGAAGCACAATTTACTGATCACAGCCTCACAGGTATCCCAGCCAGCCAGTGCTGCTGCCAGACAAACACCAGAGGGAACAAACCAGCACCAACTATGCTGGCACTTACTGAAGGACAGCATTTGTCCTAGAGCCCTGGGAGACAAAAATCTGTCACCCAAGAGGTCATCTATTCCTTGGTGAGTGGTGTGACACCTACAGTGGGCACCTACTTGCTGCTGGACCATGGAACTCATGAGGGGACAGTGAGGAGAAATCACGAGGGCTAAACAATCTGACCACCCACCCTCACCCACAGATGAGTTCACTCTCTGGGAGCTGGTCCTCAGTGGAGGCAAACAATACAAACTTATTTCACTTTTGTACCTGAGCTATTATCACCTTACAATACTTGCAGAGAATAGCTTAAAAAAAGTAATTTTTTCCTTACAAAACTGAGCAGCAGTTGGAGATACCTTTCTTTGCTGATGCCCCAACCATCACCCTCTTCTCGATCTCTCTTCCCGCATGATGCAAAAAACACTTTGTCCTTGAACTGGGGGTTAGGAGCTTGACTCTTCGAGTCCCCCTGAACTTTTTAATAAAAATATATCAATAAAAGTTTGCCCTTTTCAGCTGGTTTAGCCCATCACCAGCAAAGTCTCAGTGGTCCTGGAGCTGGGTGGCACAGAAAGCTGCCTGCTTGCATTAGGGAGCAAAAACCTCCCCACCCCCAAGTTCTGTGGCGTGGGAAAGCCCCGAGCCCACATTCCTTGGTAGCACTCAGCACAGGAAGGCTCCTGGCTCCTCACTCAAACCTTTCACTAGCACTCAGCAAGGTAAATAAACCATACAGTCAGGGAGCTTCAGACTGTTCCTCTCACAAGCGAGGAGAAGAAGGATGGAAATATTTATTTACAGGAAGACACATTTACTCCTGCTCCCTGTGCCTTGGAGTAAGCACCTGCCACTTGCAGAAACTGTTTTCTCCTGTTTTCTTTTGCATTAAAGGCTTAGTGAGCTGGCTGAAACGATCTTCCTGGAATGAATATCTGAAAAGAACTGATTTCACCTAATACCACAGCATCACCCTAGGGCACATTCGTGCTCATACACACAGCTCTCCTCAGCCTGTTTTGGTACAACTCATGGCTGTGTCACTGTTGTTTGCAAATGTAACATTTTCAAGGGCTGATGCACAAAATTTGCTTGTCTAAACCTCTTGACTGAACACTAGGGGCACCTTAAAAACCTCAGTCCTAAGAAAGTCAAGAGTCTGCCTTCTCAAACAGCTCAGTCAGCCAACAGAGAGCACATGTGGAAGTAGGGCAGGTGAAACCTGTAGGAGTCAAGGTGACAAAAACCCCAAACCCATAGGCTACCTTTTTTATTTTTTTTTTTTTGTGTCACATCCAGCACAGGTGTCTTCAGCATGTACTATGAGGTATTCAAGCCCCAAAAACCACCTTTGTCTTAGAGATAACGTGCTCTGACAAAACTAGCAGGTGAAGTCTTAGCCAAGGGTCAACTCTTGGTCTTCAGCTTTTTTAGATAATTTCTGGAATGAATAGGATTTGACCTTATTTTCATAATTGTTTAGGATTTTAGTTTCTCTCAGACCTAAAATAAAAGTGGATGTGTATGTCCACCTCTCACTTTCAGCACTGAGAAGAATTAAGAGAATTAAGAGACAGTTTTGCAATGGGGCCAGCTAAGTATAATGTCACAAAAGGGTCTTTTGCATAAAACCCTCAACAACAGCAAAAAGCAAAGGGACAGATTTGATCTCTCCCTTTCCACAGCTTCTACAAGAGTCTGGGAAAGCCATGCAATTCCTCTTTGGTTTTCCATCCCCTGGAAAATCTCAGATGGGAGGACAAAGCCAAGGCAGAGCTTTATCCTCGTGTGCATTTGTCTCTCCTCAAGCAGAATCACTTTAATTTTTTCAGTATCAAAGTATCAGCTTTTAAAAAAAAATAGTAGGGAGAATATACAGCAGTTTCAGCACAGAGCAGTTTGTTCAGGTCAGCATAAGGCAGAAAGAAGCATAATACTGACAGGACTGTCTGTATGAAGTGTAAAACCACCTTTGTTTTGCTTCCATCAGAATGCAGGAATTCACACTAACACAACAATCCCAGGTATGCAGTCACAGAACTAATTAAAAAAAAAAGAAAACACAGTTTCTGCAGAAAGACAAAGCTCATATTGATCAGAGATGAAATTCTGCTAGGACATAATAGTGTTAAAGCCAGTCCCTCAGCCAGAAATCAATGCTTTGATGAGCAAAACAGATCAACCAGAGACTCACCTCCTTCCCTATGCTGCCTGCACCTACAAGCTTCCTGCAGCAATTGCAGGAGGAGAACTGATCCAGCGTGGGGATATGGGATTCTGAGTGCCCGCAGCACATCCTGCCAGGCACTGAGCTGCACTCACCGTGCATCTGGTACGTGTATGGAGCCTGTCCCGCCGTCGGGGTGCTGAAGCTGGAGCCATAGCTGAGAAATCCACCCTGTCCTGGGGAGTGGCTCAGGCTGTCCTCTGTTTTAATGCCTTTGGGGTACACAGCGGGAACCAAGAGCAGAACATGAGTGCTTGTCATTTAAAGATGTAAAAAAGCAAGCGTAGGAATTGTTCATTTTTAACAATTAGCAATAAACTCTTTTTTTTTACACTTTCTTTTACACACACATACACATACACATATATATAAAAATATAAAAATAAAATATATATATATATATGCTTAATTATTTGCATTACCCAAACAGGCCTCTTAACAGCCAAACAAATTCATCACAAATCGTATTTGAGTCACCTACATCCTGTACCCACACCCAAAAATACTTTTGCTAAGGTGGGTAAACAATCATGAATAATGTTGTTTTCAAGAACAATTTCTGAACATACAGTTTTGTTATAGAATTGAAGAAACTCACTAACTCAAACTTTCTGAAGAGTTATCAGATGCAAGCAATGATTAACAATGGAACAGGACCTTCAGCAAAATAACCTCAAGATTTCTATTCTCAAAAGAGTTATTTTTTACTTGCATTATATTTTCAGCTTTGGTATCAAAACATTTATTGGCAAGTCCTACAGGAGGGTTATCATCTACTCAGTTAGATACAACATACAGTTCAGGAACAATAGGTAAAAGCCCTGAAGCCACAAAAATCTTTTCATTTCTAAAACCAGGCAATTAAACTGACAATTTACAGGGGGAACAACAATAGTTGAATTAAACATTGCAAGATGAAACCCTTGCTGGTAATGAAAGGGGTTGATATTTTATTCTGAGATGCTGCTGAGATTGTACAGCTGTATTATTAAAATAAACAGCTCAAAGGTGCAACACATTATGAACCCTCTGGGCGTGATCCTTCCCTCCTTTGCATCCTATTTGCACAACAAAAAATGGCCATTGGACACACCCTGGGCACTGGGCTTAAAGACCCTGCTGATGTTTGGGCCTTGGATTTACACACTTTCCAGGCTGTTGCCATCTTTTAGCACTTGTAGGCAAACTCGCCAAAGACAAGTTGAATTCAGGTGCCTCTCCCCAAATACGCTGCTTTTTAGCTTAACGAGTCTTAGAAGCAACAAGTCTGTGCTCGCTCAGATTCGGAATAAATTCTTCCAGAAAATATTTTCTCTAATAAAAATCACTTATTTCAGCTTTAGGTGAGAAGAGCTGCAGTGCAGTTTAAGTAGAAGCTCGTAACTGTGAAAGGCAGGAAGTTTATTTGGACAGTGAGGGAACAAGTGCTGGTGCAAGCGTGTGGCTTCATCACTGCTGGGAAAGAGAAGTGTGTGAAGAGAAGCCTCTTCCCAACATCCCGTGCTTTTCAATTCCACCAGCACTCCACAGGCCAGCATTCAACCTACCCCAGTTACAATTAATCTTCAGGGAATGGGCCTCTTTGGAAGCCTAAAAATCGTTGTCAGACAGCAAAATAACTTAGCACCAAATTAATTTCCACATAATGTTCTGTTTTGTCTAGAAACTGGCCGAGTTTTATTTTTTGTGCCTAAAAACAATACCGCTTCATTGTTCTTGGTTGTCAGCCAGGTGGAGTTTTTCATATGCTGGGTTGAGTATCTTAGAGAGGGGTTATGGGCCGGGGGAGGGAAACCACTGCTCAAGGATGCTAAGAGGTCACCCACAGGATTTATAAGCAGCATATGGGCCTGACACATGTATGCCCTAAAGCCTCTAGGCAGTAGCAAATGGCTCTACTTTCACCTGCTCTAACAGGACAACTGTTCAGAGTTTTCCTTGGAAGTCAGCCAGCTGATGCAAACACACAAATAGCTCCAAGAAAGGGTCTCAAAACATTCCTCTCATCATCCTGGTAGAGCTTTGGCTCTGCCAAGGCCACTTCCCCAGCCTTCCAGCCTGCTGCACTAAATTTCCCTTCAGTAAAAGCTTTGTCAGTGGCTGCATAAAAACTTCTTGTTGGGAAGGGATACTGTGTTTGCCAAGCAAATGAAGGTGTTTAAGAGCACAAGAGAAAAGAGGAGTGGAAACAAAACTACGAAGCCGAAGCCGTTTCAATAGTGCAAGACTCAGCCCTCATGGGAGCAGCCAGAAGTAAGAAGCCCAAACCTTTCTGTTAAAGAGCTGTACCTAAACAAGAGCAACATCTCTTTGGTCTTTAGGAGTGGAAAGAACTTTCAGCTTCCTCAAGAGCTCAGTATTCTCTTGCAGAGCTTGAGGACACTTAAGGCTTGGTTTACCAGGCATTCCTCTGTCAGCAGTGCTGGTTTAATTAGTTCCCTGTGTGAACCCCCAGCTGCTCCTGCCCAGCACTGCCTCCCCACAGCTGTTGGCAAGGCTGTGCAGAAAAGCAGGGAACAAAGCTGACTGGGGTTAGAAATGTTGACTGCACATATAGCTAATAACTGTCCATTTAAACACAAACTGTCTTCCAAAACCAATGTACTCTGTAACGTTTCACTCACGCCTTTTTCTGCTCTGCATTTTGGTTCTTCTGTAATAACAGACACAAAAATTATCTCAAAGTACCTTGTGTCATAAGGCAGGCAAAGTATAGTTTTCATAAATATCGTATTTACTGTACTTTGTCTTGACAGTGAATCATGGGAACACTCACCAGCTACTACTAAGTGGCACAACCTACTGAACCTAAAATTCTCATATCCTACTACTGACTGGCTCCAAACTTACCTAGTTGTAAAAACATTACCCATGATATGAAGAGCTGATAGGCAGTTCAAAGTAAACCTAACATTTTTCAAGTCAGACTTTCCTCTAAGCCTAAGAAAAGAACATTGCTGAGACACAAACGACACCTCACCCTAAAGCTTAAAGACTTCAAATATATTTTGCTAGCTATATTTTGCTGTATTTTGAGGACGATGTCCTCACAGGTACCATGACTCTGGAGTACTCACTGTAGGAGGGTATTCCATAGGGCTGTCCTGGGGGAGGATAGGCAGTGTATGCAGCAGCCTGCTGGATTCCCGTGCTGTACTGAGTCTGTCCATACGCTGCCATCGTGGGGAAGGATGGGACTGTCACTATATGGGGATAATGTCTATTCAGAACAAGAAAACAGAAGGGTTTAAGGCAATAGTTAGTGTACATGATCTTCTAGAGCACTAATAGAACAGTTCTAGACATCTTGCTAAAATAACATCCAACACAGGATGCTGAATATTTTGGGAACTTGGACTTGACTGGACTGAAGCAAAAGTTTGTTTCAGTACATGGCTCCTCATATGAGCTATCAGATTAAGCCACCCAAATGCATGGTGACTTTAAGACAGTGCAAAATATCTGCAAGTTAAAAAATAAAATCAACACTGATTTTTCATGTTGCATTTTGAGTTTGACAAACAAGTGAGTGCGATGGGAAACCTCCGACACTTCGACACATCCCCTCTGTGGTCACTCATAAACACAGCAATATTCAAACTGATAAGGTTTGGATTCCCAGAGGTACAAAAACACAGTTCGCAGTACCTCAAACCTTATTTCACTCCATATCCAAGAAGATTAAGAACCAGCTACTTCACTGTGCCAGAGACGTGCGGGGGAACAGGTGGATGGGCTTAGGGCAGATGTTTTTTAAGGTGACAGAAGTCTGCACAAAATGGCTGTTCAGCAAAACACGGTTTTAAAATTACAGCACTTGGCACGAGCACTCACTTTGTGGTGTACAGATGGAGAGGACACTGCGGTGCTGCTTTGCTGCTGCCTGGAAAACAAAATTAAAGGGTCTTAGATTTTCATCACGTTCTGTTCTATGGCCAAGCTGATACAATTGTTTTTACCACTGCTGGTTTGAGAAAAATATACAGGAATCAAAAGACTTTTTATTTTTTAGTTAACATTCCCAAACTGAGGTAAGAAAGATATTCTCTACTTAACAACAAATACAGATTTAGTTTTTAACTGAGAGTGATACCAGTTGTTTGAACTACCAGTTTCTTCTTCTCATGGGACTGATATCAATCATGAAGCTGGGCTTTGAAGCAATAACTCACATGCTAAAGGCTATAAAAGCCAATACTATGATTGCTGAAGTGATTTAAGTTCACTGCACATTTCGCTCTTTTGCTTTTTTTGGTACTCTCCTAGACCATGACTCACTTTCTTTAATGTCCATTAAAATATACCAAATAATAGTAAATACTAAAAATACAACATCATAAATCTCCTTAATTTGAATTTTTTGAGTTAACTATAGCATACCTTATTGAACTACCAGCAATCAAAAAATAATTCAGTAGAAAACCTATCATACAAGTTATATGTGCACGATGCCTTCTAATGGACCAAACAGTTGAGTCCTGTAACAGCCCCAAAGAAAAATGTGCCACCAGCTTTATTCAGATATAAATTTAGATTTACCTAATTAAAAACTAAAAAAAAAAGCTAAATTAAAACCTGCAAGTTGCCTGCAAGTTGTACTGAAAACATCATACCAAAATACCACCATTTTGCAGCTTGCCTCCACAGTGCCATCCAAACTTTGTTTCTCGGTTCCTGGCTGGAGCTGTCATTAATTCAGCACTATAAATGCCAAAACACTCTCACAATCATCAATAATGACATGAGGCACAACTGATTCAGCCTCTGTGTCTCCTGGTTGCATCAATGAACACACCAGAACTGCACATGGCTTCTCCACCCACCTGCAGTGACCAAAACAGCACAACTTCCTTTGTTCAGACATTGGTCAGTTGGTAAATTAAACATTTAAACCATTTTTCATTTAATGAAATATGCAAGTACATATAAAGTCTAAATACATGCAAATAGTCCTGTGGGTTTGGGTAACTTGTTGTGCCATAAACACGGACAGAATGACCGAAAAGATCCAACATGCTCACATCTGAAATGTTTGTTCTTCCTGATTCAGACCTCTTTCGAAATTGTTCTTTCATACACAACCCTTTTTCACAACATTTTACGTGGCTTGATCATTTTACACTATGATATGGATTTTTAAAAACACTGCCATTTCATCTGGTAACTTTTTAGATTAAATTTCAATAAAAACTGCATCACTGTGAGTTCTTACTAAAAATATTAATTACTAGGTATCATTCTTTCTTTAGAATGTTAAATTATGTAATTAATGGTGAAACCTATAGAGACCTAATCACTAACAGGATCACCCTAATCACTATCAGAAACAAAACCAGAAAGACTCTTTCTTCAAACCCTTGCAACCCTCCATCACCTTAGAAAAGTAAAACTCACCAGCAGCCCTACCTTGGTTTCTGTATCTCTAAAATGTGGTACAGTAACCTATTTCCCAAGCAACAGGCAGAGAGGTTGAGTTTAAAATACTGACAGAGGACAGCGTTATACAAATGTACATATTAGTGACAAAGGATATTGTTATACAAATGTACCTATTCAGTTACACAGAAAAAAGACTGGGTTTAAATCCAAAACTGGGCTCACCTGAGTCACCTTCAAACTCACTATGAAAAATTTGCTTTGACTTACCTGAAAGAAAACAGTTTAGAAAATTACATTTTTAGACTGTGAAAACAAGAACTACACCATTTTTGTCTGTCCCTCATTACCAAACAGAATCACATTGAAGAAGTAAGACATTTTACAATTCATTCCTTTAATTCATAATTTTAATTACATCAAAAATCCAGCAGAACAGTTTGAGCACAAGCCTCATTTCTTTTCTCTTTGAAAGACATGACAGCTTCAAATTTTTTATTTTGGTACAGAGCAAGTAAGTTTTCCAAGAATACCAAGAAATAATTTACTGTGTGTGAATATGCAATATGCTACTGTCACTGACAAGAAAAGGCAAAGTTGATCCTACAGGCAAATTGTGCACTTGAGAATTATATTGATGTAACTGCACTTCTCATGACAAACACCCATGAAAACAACAGACCAGACAGCTACATGGACACCTAAATGAGTAAGTACTATGACTAGACTTACTAAATTTAATACTGTACGTGTAATACAGAGCATAAACTTGTGTGCATTTGTTACATTAAGAGCTCTGTCAGTCTGAGAATTGTCAAATACACAAGTATTTTCCTGTTCTTCAAATTAACAAGAAGTATTTTCAAGGGAAAGAGCACAATCTTGGTAGCACAGGGGATCATTCTGTAGAAAAAAACACCATAATATTTCTATAAGAAACAAATCAACATGAGCTGTCACTGGCAAACTGGTGTCCAACAGTACAGCTCCTGTGTTGGCTCTTATTTATATTTACATAATAAAAAAACAGTTCCTGCACCAAGATGTTTACAAAATGATGTACCTAAAAATCATTTCTAACTCTAATCTTTTCTGCAAACAGGAATATCTAAAAGGATGTTTCCTTTAGGCTGTTATTTCTTCTACTGCTCTTGTAAACAGGTACTCACGATGTACGTGATTTAACCATGCAATTCCTAATGCCTCAGCAAACATGCAAACAAAACATCTCCTGGGCTTCTAAGAGCCTATAAATGAAGGGTTAAACATACTACTAAAACATAATAGCCAGTGCCTTTTCCTAACTCCCCTCTAACAGGAAGGCTGACAGATCCTGACCGCAGCAAACAATAGCTGGGATTGTACTAGCAAGAACTAGTTCAGCTGCATCACTTGCCAATAATTTTTTTAGCAGATTTAACATTCTTCTGTTTCCTTCACTTGAACAGTATGATGGGGCGGGGGGGAGGAGAAGGAGGAGAGCAGATAAATTTCCATCAGAGCCTCAACCACTGAAAGAATTTGTCCCTGGTACCTGCCAAATGTGAAACTCCAGAGCAGAGGCCAGCAGGGCTAACCATTTGGGGATGGCAGCAGAGAGCTCAGAGAGATGCAAACTGGGGCACAGAGGTGCTTTGGCAAGAGGTTTTCTGGCTGCTCAATACATTTCTGGGCCTGGGAGCCCCCACAGCCCCCACCTTAACAGCAGCAGCAGCAGCACAGCCACCAAAGCCCACGTTCACACCACCACTGGGGCTCCAGCAACAACTACCAGGTCTACACAAAATATGGTTTACACCTGCAACTCTTCCAGTGGAACAAAAAATCTACACATGCATGTGTGTACATGCAGGCACCAACTACACACAGATACATATTTACATATGAAATATTTCTATTCCATTTGCATTCAAGCCATTGCGGAACTAAAAGGATTCAACCACAACTGGCGAGTCTACAAAAAAAAACCCCAAATAACCTCAAAAATCTCAGTTGCTCACTATACTGTAGAACTAACTGCCAGAAGGAGAGGCCTTGCAGTGGCCAGCTCCCTTTAGTCACACGTATACATACATGTTATGTTAAAGCAGCAAACAGTAAGCACAAGAGCAGCCTACCTTCTATGTCATCTGGAGCCGTGGCATAAATGTGAGAAAGGTTAAGCTTCAGTCTGTCAGGGCACTCTCTATTTACAGTCAGACTGGGTGATATCACTAGATCTAGCATTTCCTTATACCTGAAGGAAAACAAAGGAAAAATACAATTTATTCATTAATTATGCATGCTTACTAATGATTCAATTTTTTTTTCCCTAAGAGTATAAATATTAAAGCTGATTACCTAAACCCAGGCTTCATATAAATTCCACATAATAACATTCACTAAAGTTTTCATCAAAGGGGAATGCTGAATTAAAATGCAGTACTTGCTTCCTTGGAGATTACACCCATCTGATTAATGATTTCCCTTTCTTCTTGGATTTTGCCATACAAAAACTAAATTCCTGATCTTTCATATGCCATCAAAGCAAGAAACCAGTGTCCAGTGAGGCTGCAGAGCAGACTATTACAGGCTGAAAATGAAGCTGAGGGCAGTTAAGATCATTATCTTGTCTTACAAGGTAATAAAGTTAGTACTAGTGACAGGATCAGTTTTCCAGGGGACACCCAAACCAGGCACCCAACTGCAATGTCCTGGCCATTAGGTGGCAGTGATACAGGGACAGTCCCTTTCACACGAGCAACCTTATCTGATGCAACCAAAAATTTCAAATTAACGATAGCCAGGACTTACATCTCCAAAGAAAAACATAATTCTTTATGTGTGCACATTACCCACACCACAATGAAAGCTTAAACCTCTGCATTACATGCACAGTCCAGAAAAGAGGACTAAATCATTATTTCAAACCTTATGTATAAAATCAATAGGTCTATTCCTGTACACACCACCATTTTCACATGTGCCTATCTCCAGCTATAGACCTTTTCAGCTGCTGACTTCCCTTGGAAGTGTTGGATGTTTTGGATGGGTACAAAATCTGTCATTAAGTGCACAGATTTACACACCTATGTTTGCAAGTTTTGGTAAAGACAATGGGGTAAGTACAGTAAGGTCTGTTGTATCTGATATCTGCACAACTCCTTTTATGCAAGGCAGGTTTCCTTGAAACCTTTACTCCCATAATGTTCTCCCCTTGTTCCCTGTGCAACCAATGCCTGCATCTAGAATTGTGAAGAACCCACTGGCCAAGGAAAATCTGGAGCTAAATTTCTCAATTTATTGTCTTTATTTCTTTTTAAATACACACAGTGCAATGGAAACCTATTTGAATTTTCCAAAACTAAACTTGCAGCTCTTGGTTTAAGCCCAGAACAGATGATGAACAGAGAACTCAAAGGTTATATGCCCTTCTTTGCTTTCCATGGCCACACAGAGCACATCCTTACTTCAGTTCCCTGGAAGTCATTGGGTGGGATTAGGGCTATTAGGGGAAAGCATAACTCTGCTCTTGGACAGAGCAGGGCCTGAGCAAGAGCAGACGGGGGAGAGGGAATACGGTGGTGAGTGGACCCAAGGCACCCGGCTGCAGCCTGCTCAGGCTCCCTTTCCCTCATCACTGAAGTGCTGCCTGCCAAGGCAGCTGGCACATCCCTGCTCCCAGGCTGGCACCTTCCTGAGCCGGACTGTACAGGCAGCAGGTGGCATGGCAGCAACTGGCTGGTAACAACCCACAGCACACCTAAAACATCGTCAAGTTAGAGCAAGCAGCACATAAACCTGGAATCTTCAGGCTTCTGCAACACCAATCTATGTGCTTCTGGGAGAAGCCAAGAGGTTTGTTTTGATTTTCTGTTTAAATACCACTGTATGGCTTTACCAGCTTTGAGAAACAGAAAACCACATACTTTTTATCTGAACCTCCCCAATTCCTTTTACAAAGCCTGCAAGTCCCTGTGAGGGAGGGCAAGTATTGTTAAGAACAGGCACAAACCAGATCAAGTATTTCACCTGTAACTAAACAGCCAAGACCAAAGCTGAGTTCATTTTCACTTCTCACTTAGAAGCTGCCCAGACAGAAAAAGCATGAACCCTCTGTGAATCCACAGAACTACCAAAAATAGATATGAAGAGGCATAACCATGTACAGTGTCCACAACCCCAGCACCCCTTTCTCCAGGTGGGATCTGGGATCTGTCTGCCTCCCTTAGGAATCCATCCACATGGATGTGCACTCTCATCACCAACACAGCCTCAAGTCCAGAGGCTGGTAAAGGCTTCCCAAGTACGTGCCATGAAGGAGACATTATGAATGACCAGGGTGGTAGAAACGCAGTACTCTGGATCCAACACTTGTGTCCTTTCTGGTCCCCAAGTGCTACCCACTACAGATTTGCTAAGGAAACAAGACCAGCATAAAAATCAATGTTGCTCTGTAGCTGTATCTCTGTTGCCAGTGGGTCTCAAACTGGGCCACCAGTTGTGTCCACAGCCAGTGTCCATGCCACCAACTGCGTGGAAATGCAACAAGGAGTCAGATGTGTGCAGGATACAAAAAAGTCCCCAGGTGTAAAAAAATCCTACACAAGGGACACAGTCCAATGACAGAGCTGAAACTGCAATCCATGAGTCCTCACCTAACTCAGAACACAGCTCAAGAGAGGCTTCACTCAGCCTCACAGCACTGGAGGAAGTTGTGCTCCATCTGGTACCGAAGCACAGACTGTAGGGCAGTAAGGGATGGCCACGGCCCTTCTTATGCACACTGAGCTTATGCCAGAGCTTTTTCTCCTGAAATGCCTCATCCCACTCTTTTGCTGGCACAGCCAGGCTGCCACAGAGAAGGCACTCAGTAAGAATTTTGTGGTGCTTCTCAGTGGGGTGGAACAAGGTGTCACCTACAAGCTATGGCTCCTAAGGCTCTCTGAAAAGCAGCAGGGTGGGCAGGTGCTTTTTTCCCAGAGGAATTAGTTTATTCAAATCCACTGGCATCCAATTAAACTTTGTCTGCATGGCTGAGAAGGAAGGGTACCACTTTATACAAGCTTCTCCCTTCCACTCTAAGCACCATCTCATTTCTTTTCCCCTTGCTTCCTCGGTGTTATACCTGAACTGAGGGGAAGCACTGCTGTCCCAGATCCTGTCAAGCTGGGGTTGTTCCACCTTGTTTCTCAGATAACACATGCCCTTCAGCATAATCCAAACCCCCATCATTCATGACGCTGCCCAGGCTGTTGCCAAGTGAACAGGAGCAGATGTTTAAAGGGAAATGATCTCTTATAGTGATTAATGCACTTTAATGACATCATTGTTCAGAGATTTCATTAGCTACTCTCTGCCTGATGATTTTTCTACTGGTTTTGTTCTGTTCATTTTTGTATTCAATAACATTTTCCTGTGGTTTTTTTCAGCTCTCATTTTTCTTTAGAGTATGTATTGGTTGCATGTACAAACAGGTAACTTTTCACAGAACTGCCTGTCTGGTTGTGCATGTCACGTATGTGTGCTGTTAGTGGCTTTGCCTGTTTTGCACGCACCATTTACTGATTTATTCATGTGCATTTCTTGCCTATGGACTTCTTGACAAGAGTTTCTGAAATTCCAGTTTTAATGATGGCAAGCTACAGAAAATAGTCAAATAATGGAACAGGGCTGGTATTTAACATAGTAAATGACATGCTGAAGTGCAACTGATGAAAATATCAGGTCTTTGTTTTCTTTTTAGAGCAAAAACATTTTCTGGCTTAAGCAGTGTACAGTAAATCAGTAATAAAGTTTGCTGAATATGAGCTTTTATTAAAACCAGTGATGGCAGCATCTAGCATGAAGGGCTGACAGACATCTGGAAGAGCTTTTGGCTTCTATAATTAAGAAGAACCTTGTGTGAATTTGTTGCTCAGCTTTTCATTAGAATTCCCTACTCAAACCCCAGTATTTTGCCCTGAAAGTTAGCCCACAAAATCTCTGCCAAAAACAAAAACTTTTTTCTAACGTTTAGGAAGGAAAAAATAGAAATAGAGGTATTTTTTCAGTCATTATGAAGCTAGGAATGCCAGATTAAACAATTTAGGGTTTCAGATTTTTGACTGAGGTGTTGGGGCAACTGAAAAATCACATATTCTTTTACAGTGATGTTTTGAAGGCTGTGATTCCAGACCCCAAGTCAGGACAGTCAAACGTGTGCTGAAGATCAAACTCCTGAGTGATCCCATCTCTCTCCAGAAAAGTACTCAAAGGTGGGTGTAAGTGCAATGCCAAGGAGGGACACAGTGTGCAGACTGAGCCTGCAAGGTGATGAGAGCTCCACGGATCGTATTTTGCAAGGATGGAACAGGAAACCACCATGGCACTGAGGGCAGATGGAACCACAGCACAGCTCTGCCCAGCACAGCTGAGAAGCCAGAAGGCACCAGCAACAGATGAAGGAGTCTCCTTCCAAAGCTTGGAGCTCTGCTGCTCAGGCATAACTTAAATCCTCTCTCAGTCTGCTCTCACTTGTTATTAAAACATCCTCCCCAGAACACACGAAAGGCATCTCAGGACCACGGGCACTTCCATCCTCACTGTGGACTTGTGCCTGGGAGTCTGCACTTTTCACTCATCTCTACTCCATTTCTAGGGTGAGAAGACAGAATTCTGGCTTCAATATGTACATGAATAGTACAAAAAACATTCAAAGGAGACATTTCAGGGCATTTTCACTAAATAAGACACCTGGGTGGTTTGAGGTACCAGGGTAAACTCAATGGCCAAGTGATTAAGAGATGTCAGAGGGAATATGTGCAAGGATGAGCAGAGCACTTTCCCGAAAACGACAGCAGTCTCGGGAGGGCATTTGAGCAACAGAAAGGACAATTGCGAGTAAAAGACACTATGGGGGGGAAAAAGCTGGCATGGGTGTGGGAAAAAAAGGAGAATGAGCTCTGCATCTGTCATCAGTGAAGGAACTGAAGAGTTAGGAGCCCTGCAGGTGAAAAAGAACTCCTCCCCTTGGGAAAAACCGGCCAGATCCTGCAGTGGAAAAGACAAGTACTTCAAGGGAGTGAGAAATTGCAAAAAGTTTGTCCATGAGGGGAGAGGTAAATACAGAAATTATGCTCCCTGCAACAATCCCATGCAATGATCTTCTCAAGAATTTTACTTGTATCTGGATGGAGGCCAAATACAAGCTCAAACCACCAGATCTTCCTAAACATGTGCATATGCCAACACAGAGCCCTAGGCAGGAGTGGTACAAGCCAAGCCCTCTGCTTTTAGCTTTGCTGGGAAGGGGAGGAGTAGAGACAGAGATTGCAGCTGAATTGCAAGAGTAACATTTTTGTCTTGCTTCCATGACTTTATCTGGTTTTAATTAGTTGATCAACTGCTTTCATCTTTCTATCCTCCTAAAAAATGGTGCAGATTGCTAAGAAATACTTTATGACTCCAGTGGTACTCATCATTAAAAAGACGACATTCTGATTCCCCAGTTTATTTCAGAAGTGAATCACGTACAAAAAAATCTGAAGATGGCTTTCTCACCCTCTGATTCAGAGAAAACAAACAAAACCCATCCCAATCCTAAAAAAATTGGGTTTAATTCATTCCTAGGAAATACAAGATTAATTTTTTTCCCCATGGATAAATTTTTCAAAAGCACCTGCTATGCCTCGTTAATTTTCATTGGGAATTAAGACTTCTACTGTTTTAACTCCATGGGAAGCATAGTAGCTTAAGCAGCATTGCTACGACTTTTGGTTGCAAAATTCTGCTCCAAATTTTACTTTGCTCCTCTACAAAAATAAAGGAATCATTCATAAGCAAAGAATACAGTATTATCTTGCAGCCACCTTCCACATGGTATAATCATAGGGAATCTCCCACACTGAAGATTTTGGCTACTTCTATCCACACATTTCAAAAGCAGAGGAAAGTAATTTAATTTCCTCTGTCAGTACATTCCTCCCCACACTGTTTGGACGTTCCTCTCTCGATCTATAATAGATTCTTTGTTCCAGTTCAAAAATGCTTCAGCAGGTGAAAACCACGACCCTATTTTCTCTTTTATAATGAGTCTTAGTTCATCCACAAGTACATCTGATAGATGGATGCAGGAAAAGCCTGAACAGGCATAAAGTTAAACCTGGGCTGGCACTAATGCTCACGTCCAAGACTGACAGTACAGCCTCGATGACAAGATATCCTTTCAAGGTGACCTGCAGGGCAGATGCCTCGGGCTGTTTATATTCCTGAGAGCTGCTTTTTACTGATGTAATTGCACAATAAAAGCAGCAGTACTTGTCTGGATTTATCATTGCCCAGCCTGTTTCAGACACAAAAGAAAGAGGACTCCTCAGTACAGCTGTAGCACAGCCCCTGGGGTAGGGATACAGAGCTGCACATATTATCTCAGGCTGAGGATGAAAACAAGAGAAACAAGACAAAAGTTATGTGATAGATAAGGAGAAAAAATGGTGTGGGTTAACACTAAGATTTTCGAATTCCTCTTATTTTTTTAAAAAAAGTGCTAATTCTAAACAAGCTTAAGAAAAATAACTGAGAAAAAATAACAAAATAGACCAATTCTTTCACACTTCTGAAACCACTATTGTTTAAAAATAACCAAAGTATTCCATCAGCTTTAAAATCTTTCCCCACATGGTTTCTGTGTTTTGTCTTTTTTTTTTTAAATGAGACAGTCTTTTTTATCAGAATTTTACTTTCACTGGTAGTTTTCTGTCTTGCTCTAACCCATAGACCAGACAGTAAAAACCAGATGAAAATTCCTGTCTCATGAATTTTTTGAGCCAAATTCACTTTTTTTTTTCTTTTTGAAAGGAAAGTCAGCCTTAAGATTTTTGAGCGCTTGGAACTGGCACAAATAATTGCATGCCTTGTTTCCCTGGAAGTCCTGAATTTCCAGAAGCACTGACTTGCTTCACCAGGCTTCATCACCTGCTATTCCAGTCTGCTTTTCAATGATTTTTTCTTTAAATACACTGATTCTTTTTTGTCTCAGACATGTAAATTAAAAAAAAAAAAGTAAGGTGTCTTCATAGAAATAAATGTAAATAAATTTCTCCTCCTAGCGAGGCTTCACTACTGCCTTCTCCAGGTGCTCTTTTCCTGACCTCCCCCTGCAGACACTGAAGAGACTGAGATGAAAAAGGGGGATGAGCTGGGCTGTGATTCCCCTGCATTTCCTGTGATTAACACGGGAAGAGATTGAAGGAAGATAGAGCAGGGGAAGCAGCAGCATTTTCTGGCTGAGCAGTCCACAGTAAAAGGGATTCAGTGCACATAAAACCGCCCAAGACAAGGCACCTCCACCATTCATTCTGAAAGCACACTCCGAGAGGCAGCTTGAAAATCTGAGAGAGCTCATGCTGGGGTTCACACCATAGACTTTCAAGCCTGACCAGAAATACATCATGACACTGGCTGGAGCCACTGGGTCTTTTAAAATTCATTTCAACAACAGTATTTCACTTATTCTAAGTCAAAACGACAAAGTAGGATTTTTCACAATGCCTTTTTTTTTTGGTCTGTTGGACCTATTTGCTAAGTGGAGCAACGTTTACTTGCCAAAGAGTAAAATTGCTCAGCTCTCTTACTGTAAACAAGCAAGTACTACACAGAACAGCCCACACTGATAAAGAAACACTATGAGCTTATAGCCTACAGTGATTCGAAAAATAAAATTGTATGTGTATGCATACATACAAATGTACATAATTAATCTCTTTCAGCTTCCACATTCCTCTTTGACATTCACAAGCTTTATAATTTCATCACACCTCTTCCTATTCAGATCCCCCAGGCATGCAAGGGCTGCATGTGACTGCAGAAAACCACTCCAGCAGCTCCAGCTGCAGCATTGGGGCCCATAATGCAAAATAACTGCTTCCAGAGTCAGGGCTTCCCAAACCAAGGGCTGAAGAGTCCAGCTCATGACACTTGCCACTATTTAGGTACCTCTTTCCACTTTGTAGAACTACACTTTTTACTCCTCCTCAGAATCACAAGGACTAAAACCACATATAAATATAAATATAAATATAAATATAAATATAAATATAAATATAAATAATTGGAGTTTATTCCCCTCACTCAGTTTTCTGCTTTCTCCTCACATGTCATGGTGAGCAAAGAGCAGCATCTATGTTAGGACATGAAACTCTGGTCTTACCAGGAAAAAACTCATTCTTGGGTGTGTGTGTTTGCAGGGCCTTATTTTGTAAAACATCTGCATCAATACACAGTAACATAAAGCAATCGCATAAACAAAATGAAGCATCCAGAAACTACTTCAGCTCTACCATACCAGGATGAAGCAGAGACAATAAAGCACTAAACATCACGGAAAAAAAATCTGCTTCAAAAAGTAGTGGAAAATCACAAACAGAAAACAGAACTTTCCTTGCCTTCCTGCGGAGCCTTGGGCACACCTGCCCAGACTCCAGTGGCATGAGAGAAACTACTTCTAGGCAATAATTTTTATAAAACCAACTATTCAGTGTGGCAAGTAATAACTTCCCTGAAACGCTATTAAATGCAGCAGGACAAGACAAATCATCACAAGTTGCACAGGGCTTGGGAGGGAAAGCACCTCACACAGCACACAGCTGGAGCTGCAGGGCAGCAGGAATTCTGTCACTGCACAGTTTAATGCCGTCAAAGTTGGCCATTAGCTGGAACGAGTGCCAAGGGGAAACATTTTCCAGGAAGTTTAGTACATTTATACCACCCACATCCTAACAAAAACCTCCTCATTCACAAGGTAGTGATGCTCCAGGCATGAAGCTGCTCCAACCCTCAGAGTGTGAGCAACCTGGTCTAGTGGAAGGTGTCCCAGCCCAGGGAAGGGGGCTTGGAACGAGATGATCTTTAAGGTCCCTTACAACCCAAGCCGTTCTATGATTCTATGAAGTTCCCACAGAAAAATCAATGTATTAGAAAGTACTTGCCTGTGCTGCTTGAGAAGTAATATTCTTACTAAAATCCACAGGTAACTGTGTGCAGGAAAAAGTGGTGCTTGCTCACACAGGAACAGCTCTCACAAAGGACACAATGAGATTAATTCTGTCATAGAGAAATAGCAGATCAAACCCTGGTCTGAGACTTGGGGTTTTGTCCCTACTCTGCCCCTGCTAACTCAGCTGATTCCTAGGCAAGTCCTTTGTGTCACCACTGTGCTTCCTGACCTTTGTGTGGGTGTTCCCTAGAGAAGCTGCAGGGCAAGTGTTCTTCTTCTATGCATGTGAAGCATTCACCAGTGCAATGGTGTCCTACTCTCTGTGAGACCTCCAGGTACTGCAGTACTAAATAAACAGCAATAAGAAAAGTTATTTTCCCTAGGGCTGCAGTTTACCTTGAAGTAACACAGAGCAGCTTTTACTGAGTTCTTCCAGTCACTATGAGATTGGGCAAGTTTCTCAAGACTACATTAAGGCCTCTGTAAAACTGGGAACTACAGTATACATTGCCAATTAAGCTCTTTTTAGGGGCTGGAAAGTGCTCTGAAATCTTTAGGTGAAATCTGTTACACTGCTGCAGTATCGATATCCATGCCAATGAATAATGACCAACGTGAACTTGAGACAGCCAAGAAAGAGGCGAGGCATGAGAGCTGTCCTTCAGGGCATGTTCTCTCACTATTTTTGGTCCAAAAGCTCTCCATTCCCAGACTATGAGAATTTCTTCACCATTTTGATTTACTTCTCAAACCTGTCAGAGTCCTGCAATGGCTCCAGCAACCCACTAAGAAAGGTAGGGCTGCCCCTTTATAACAGGCCTGTGTCAGCACCTCCATTCTCAGCCTGTAAAGGAGGAGCACTTGGGGAATAATAATTCAGAAAGAGCTGTGGGAAAAGAACTATGAAATGTAAGTTAGCAAAAGGACTTTGGATGTGAGGGAAAAGTCTAGCATAACAGTACAGGTGAGGCTGGAGTGAGAATGACGTACTCTCTCCTTGGTTAAATCCCTCAAGTCAGACTTTTCTCCGAGCAGAGAAGACAGAAAAGAGAAAGGTCTGTTGTGTATGCAGAAGGTTGACAGAATCTCTGATTGCCTCATTTTCCTTATCAATAAAAGAGCAGTGATGGTGATAAGATTATGGCACTTCTGAACAGAACTGCTCTGTTAGTGCTACAATTTATGGAAATACCAGATTCACGAAGTTTAGACCATTCTGTGATCAACAGCAAATTTTTGGCTGGGTCATCTTCAAACATGTTGAGTCAAACTAGTTAATCCCTATAATACAACAAGAGCTGCTCCTCTCCATCTGATGCTGCTTAACACACAAATGCTGCAGGCAAAGCCTGTCCAGCACTACTGCAACTGCTATGAAGGGCACTGCAAATGCAGGTGCTCATTCAATACCATTTCACCCTGAAGCTGCTTCCCAAATGCACGGCCTGGATGAGGAAATCCAGCTGTACTCTGATATACTTTCCCTGTTTAGACACAAAGTAAGTCAGGTTACCACTCTGGTTTTAGCAAATATTGTGGTTCCATAAATCAAATTCATGAACTTCTAATATTCCCTTATTCACAATCCTTTCTCTCTGAGAAGAGCAGAGGATAGACCTGGAAGAGAGGCTATCATTCAACTGAACTTCAAGAAGTTATCCTTCCCTCCTCTTCTTCACAGATATAACTGTGAAATATAATTATATATTTCACAGTTATATCTGTGAATATATAGATTCACCTTTTCCTTCAATTTTTGACTCTTAATAAAATAAAAATCAAATGTCATTATGAATAATACTTCTGTAGTGAAAGGTGGTTACCTCACCAGTAGGGATACTGAAATGTCAATTTTTTTGTTCTGGTATCTAAAACTGGAAGGCTCAAAAGGGATACTCTGAATCAAGAGATTGGCCGACAGTGGCAGTTTATAGATGAAATTTCTCGTTTTAAAGAGCTACAGCACAACAGCAGTGAGCAAAGTAGCACAATGTAATTGCTACTTATCTTGGGGATGTTAGGAGAAAAAAGGACAATAATCAAAAGCAATGCTTGAGAAAACTGCACTTTAATTTGTTACTTGTTCCAATTAATAGTGTGGAAACAGCCAAGGGGAAAAGGAATCTACTCAGAGCAAATGCTCACAATGTTTTCCTTGATATGAACTCCACTAATAATTTGTTTCTGTGGGTATTTGAAAGTCAGGCTAAAATAACAACACGGGAATAACAAATGGGACAGTGTGATTCACTTTGTATGTTCAGGTGGGCCAAGGTCTGATTTCCCAAGAGTTCTGGTGTCACAATAGGCTGAAGCCTTTTTCTTTAAGCCCAAGTGAAAGTTAACCCAAGTTCCCAAAGCTGTTAGGTTTATTTCCAAGACAGAGGGAAGGAATTTTTGCAGGGATAACCAGAGGATATTATCAAACAAAGAGGACTCACAGAGATCCCACCATCCACTCACTGATACTCTGCAGGGCAGCATGGTAGTGAAAACCCCAAATAAAACAAATGCACCAACCCAATGCCATGTACACAAATGTTCCTGTTTTCCTTTGCAAAGTCTGATCTGATAAAGAAAAACATTTCCTGAAAGTGCCATTTTATGATATTAAACAGACCTCAAATGACTTAACAAAGTACAGAGGGACATTAACATTTGAACTGCAGGAGTTTTGTTTTCCATCTTGTTTTTCCCCACTGTGAATATTGCATTTGAATAACTGAAATTTTTTAAATCTCTTTTCCTCCTTTCACCATGATGTAATGCAACTGTTGCACAAGAATAACAATGTAGAGCTACTGCTGCTGGAGCCAAGTTTGGCACCAAGAGAGATTAGGGCTGGCACCAAACACCATGATCTTTAAAATAAATTTGGCAGCCGTAGCTCTTGCCACTGCTGCCATAAACAGCAGTCAGGGCAGTAAATGGAAAAGTGCTGAAAGAGACCGTGAGTTTGTTACTGGAACAAAGATGCCCATTAGCCAACCACTTAATCTAACACCTTCTCATATATGAAAAGTAGAGTTTTACAATGGCATGTCAAAATTAGCAGCGGTAGCAGGTACCAAAGTGTAACATAACAGTGCCTTTCATCTGTCCATCACACCAAACTGAGCCTACAAAACCCACCAGCCAGCTACCTGTCAGCCAGGAGAATTAACATGCACAACTGCAAGTTCCACTAAATTATTCAAAGAAAAATACTTAATCTATACAAGAGCACATCTGTCTCAACAAATTTCTCTTTCCAGTACTTTTCAGTTATGCTTTCCCAGGAGGACATTTGCTCCTATTCAGTGATGCTGGAACAGTTCTCTGGAAAGAGATGGATATGCGTGTTTTTCTTCTTTAAATGCAGATGGAATAGAAGAGAAATGCAAGGTTCCCTCACTGTATCCCTCCTGGCTTGAACTGAAAGAGCGTGGGCTGATTTGCTCTGCTCTATAAAAAGGGCCTGATGATTTGTGATGTGGACATCTGCCTGCAACTGGACAGACGCCACCAGCTTATTTCACACAGACAACTAGACAGCCGTGTAATAGCAGCATCTTTCAATTGCTACCTAATTTGTTAAAAAACCCCAACCCATTACTTAGCAGAAAAACTCCGTATTCCATCCCAAATTTCACTAAATTTAGAAATTCTTTAAGCACCAACTCTCAAATAAGGGACCTCCTTCAGCTGTCAGATAAAAGCCAGAAGCATGTGTGGCGCTGTAGCAGCCTTTTGCCACTTGGTTGGCACTAAAACACAGAAGAACAACATTCAAGGCAGATTTAAAGCAATTCATCTGACCCTCAGCAGTAACTTTCATCAGTAGTACCAACAAGCACTCCTAATGGGATAACCAACATGGTGTTCGTGTAGGGAGGCACACAGAAGTTACAGAACCTTTCTGCAGCTTACTAAGGAATAGATGAAAAGCAAGAATTGGTTTAAAGGTGAAAACTTCCCCCCCCCCCTCCCAAAAATCAAACAAAATGAAAAAAATAGGATCTGATTATTATGACCTAACTTTTTTTCCTGATGGCGTCAAATTCTTCAAAAATCCTCTCAAATCCAAAAACAGAGGGCAACTTTCAATGACCACAAACCATGGTATCTTTTATTAGAAGTTTACAGCTTCAGTGACAAAACTGGCATCTTAAAGCCCACTTTGTTTCTCTAAAGAGCAGTTACCTCCTATCATATTATGCACCACTTACCCTTGGGATCAGCAGAACAACTCTCAAGAAGCTGCTCTGTGACACAGCTCATCACCTCTGAAGCCACCTGGCAACAGCGACCGCTCCAGCCCAATTTGGGGCTGCTGGGAACAAGGGTGTGCTGGGATCCAAACCAGCAAGAGGCAACTGTGGCATTCACAGGACTGCAGGGCAGCTTGAGATAATTCCTTGAAGGTACAGAAAATGGCCTGGAGTTCTTTCAGATAATCTAAGAAAAGAGTTTTATCATCGGTACAGATTAAGAAATCCAGCTGCAAGTACAAGCCAACTTTCACTGCTTGGATATCTGAGAACAAGCTCACATGTGCCATGGAGAAGGTGACTGCCTTAGACTTAAAACTCAGATTTGATCTGCAATTTCCCTAGCTTAAAGGCAAATTTCTCTCGCACACGTGAGACTTCAAAGGCCCTCACCCTTTCACAGCCCAGAAGAGCAGCCTGACAGCCTGGTTCAACTGTGGATGTGTTTCCTGACATTGGATTAACTTCAGTTCATCACCTTCAGTGCAGCTTCTCTCTGACACTTTTATGGAATAACTTCCACCACAGACAAAAGAATCAAAGTCATTTCCTCCCTCCAGCTACTACAGGATGGCACAGGTATGTCCAATTCACTCACAAGCAGCACGCAAAGATGCTCTTGCTGACTCCAACTGTTCGCAGCAATGAGCTACCAGAAAATAAAAAAATAAAATCAACGATCCAAAATATATGAATGGAGTGCTTGGCTTCCAAAAGAAATACAGCAGCTCACCTCTTTTTCCCCCTCACAGAAAATCTGTTAACTCTAGTGAAAAACTAGGAAAAAGGAGACTGTGCCTAACTTCAGATTGTGGGTTTTTTTTTTTAATTAGTGCATATACAGGTGTAATACAAAAACTGGAGCAAAGGTATCTGAGCTCAAGCAAGTTACAATTCTACATTAATTTCCCTCAACCACTAATTAGAGAGCCATCTTAAAATACTAACACAAATAGAACTACTGTTAGAAGAACAATTTACTTTTTTTCTCTCAAGTGAAATTGTCAGAAATGGCAAATTTGATGCCATGGCCCAGTGGCCAGGGCTCTTTTAAGGGAGACTTGGATTCAGTCCTGTGTCAGCCACAGGTTTCCTGCTACCAGAGTAGTTTACAAAGCCAACTCCTATTTAACGTGCTTGCCTCTATTCCCCTCCTCTGTAAAACAGGGGTTTCTGCATTTTTCCACTTCTGAACATGCTGAGCTCAAAATTATGACAACGTGCTGCACTCAGGTAAGTCAGCACAAGGATATGAGGGAGAAAAATATATAAACAACAAAGACAGAAAAGCAGCCCTACACCTATGAAAAATGCCATGAAACCAGTGTATTTCTGACTTTTGCTTTCTACTTCAGAACCTTTCTCTGCTCTTGTGCCCGTGCAGGGAGCAGGCACCGCCTGCAGTTGTCAGAATCAAACAGAAGCCTAAATCTCACATTCCTATTCCCTCCTAGACCACATAATATCCCTCCTCATTCCAGCACCCAACTTCTGCACGGTTAAATTCTCCCTTTAATTCACATTTGGCTGTGTAACTCCTCTGTCCCAGTCATTTCACTTCAGTTGGTCTGTTCCTATCTGGAGCAGTAGGTGCCAGGTTTGTGCACTTTCTGCTCACACATGTCCTGCCGTGGTTCACACGAAGCATGACCAATGTGCTAACCCCTGGACAGCTGCTGGTTCTACAGGCTGTCACCACAAAGACTGCCTGTGTGCCTGCTCGGAGGGTTTTGATTCTTGAAGAGCCCAGCAAGTGAATTCATTCAGTTCAGCTGAAAATGTAAGGATGGAATTGAAATGCCACAATTAAGAGAACCGGCCTTGCTTAGTTCAGCTTCTAATCACAAATTAGCATCTGGGGATCATCTAATGTCCTAAAATCCTGCATCCTACACTTCTAACACAGTTCCTGAAGGTTAAATGAGTGCATTTTCAGCAATAGATATTGCAGAGTAAATGGGTGTACAGATTCCAAACTGCAAGGTCTCACAGCAGAGGATAACATGTGCCAGAACCTCCACCTCCTGAACTCATCTAGGAACCACTTCCTTAGTGTTTGTGTGCCAGTGGGGTGAAAGCTAAGAAAGACAAAAATCAGTGAGAAAATAACACAAAATAAGAAGAATATGTGACACAGATGTAAAAAGCTCCTGGGATGTGGGCCTGAGAAAAGCCTTTTGAAATGCTATGGAGTACTACTGAAAAACATAATCTCTGTAACCTTTCTGTGCACTGGATAAAAAAAAACCCACCCAAACAAAACCCACAAAAACTTTCAGTACAATTTCTAAACAAACAAAACAAGTTTCTGCTAGAATTACACTCCATCTATTTCCCTCTAATTCTTGTGGACTGCCCACAAGAACTTGAGTTCCTGGCTTGTTGGAGAGAAGTTAACAACGTCTAATTGAAAAAGGCAAAGTTTTCCTCATCCTGTCACATACCACTTTGCCAGTTAATACATGGGACAAATAATTTGAAAAGCATGTACACACATCTTAAGCAAAAGTCCAAGTTTTAAGAGCAACAGCCTGACAGTGAAAGCTGTAAGAGTTAAGATTTTTCTCAAAGCTAAGCATACATTTTTCCATGCAAGCAGCCGAATCATGGATATCTTTATTAAAGAGTAGTTTATTAAACTGTATACAGCATATCTCCTACTCAGCTCCATAAAATGTGTCCAGTGCTGTACAAAGCATTAAAAAGCATTTAAATCTAGAACTTGCTGGCATCCACTGGCACAGCAGAAGAATTGAGAGAACTCATCTAACAGCTGTCTGGAAACACAGCAGATTTATACCGAGGGTTCAGTCATTAACTGTAGTTATCTGACTTATACCAGAACAATGAATGAGCAGTGGTGGTCTCTAGACTAATGCAATGTATGGCAACCCCCAAAATACAGTCCTGGCTCCAGGATGCTGAAATTAATTGCTCTACTTCTTAGTGGAAGTATTCCAGTCTGTTTAACAAAAAAGTGGAGTCAAAGAAAAAAGCCAAATAAAGGCTACATACAAGTCAGTTTATCAAATATCTGTATACAGAATGGGTTTATTGGTCTTTTGCATTGCTATAGAAATGAATTTTCAGGCTACACACAGCAACTGAAAATAGGCATGATTTAATAGCCCAACACTTCAGGTTTGTATTTATTTTTTAAAAGGAAAATAAGGTAACATCAGAGAAGCAGAGGGATAAACAGCATCCTTAGCTGTATGGAAACTTACATCTAAGTATGCATTTGAGACTGCAGTGTATGGCAAATATTGCTAATTGGGTTAGAATTCAAATGTCAAGTCTGGTGAATTCAAGGGAAAAACAGCTGCATGAATACCACAAGAATCTATTAATAACTGAGCATATAAATGAAATTCTAGAAAGGCTGGCAAAATTACCCTCAGTTATACCAAAACTTCAGGTTCATGCCAAGAAAAGCTCTATGGTTTTTGACATGAGTACTCAGGTGGGTGGAATTCCAGGGGAACTTCACTCCAAAAGGAGGTTTTCCTGCGGCACCTCCTAAAACCTCCACTCTTCCTGATGACCCATGGGCACTCCAGGGCTGGAGGACAGCAGAGATGTTACAGACCTGGGAGCCAACTGAGAAAACTCCCGTGGATAGTTCTTGTGAGGACTGACACTGAAGGCATCAGAAGCAGAAATCACTCCATATTCTACCAATAGCAAGGCATGGTGCTAAGAAGCTTTTCACTGTCATTTCGTTTAACAGCTTTTAAAGACTGATGTTTTTAAAGACTGCTATCAAGGACAACACTGAGGTAATGTGAAAGCTGAGCCTGGCTTCTCCTCTCCACCTCCCATCCCCCAGGCCCCTCTCCCTGCAGTTTATTTGGCAGAGAGGCGTTGCACAGAGTCTCATCCAACGCTGCTACCCGAGTGTTCCTGAACATGATTAATTTGCTAATGATACAAATCTCCAAACAGCACGTTAGTCCTGCTGATGATTTATGAAACGCCAGAGATCATTCTCTCACCAGCGATAAGCTCTTTCAAGCTCGTGGTTTTGTATGAAACTCTTGCAGTTTCTAAGGCCATTCTCGACTCCGCATCACTCCCAGACAGGGCAGGGGCAGAGCTGCAGCAGGGATTTCTGTAATGAACTGCAGGTTATGTATGCACACAAATAAAATAGAGGGTCAGATTATGAATTCTTGCATGCTTCCATATGCAAAAAGCCCAGAGTGTGCTTTGGAGCAGAGACAAGCCTCACTAGGCAAAAACTGCTTGGACTGTTCTCCTCCCAGGATGCAAGTGCTCACCAGCAATTGCAAAACTAGGGAACATTTCCTCTTCTCAACTGCTCAAAATATTGTCCTTGGCACCCCAATGGCCCAAGATACAAGAGCAGGGAATCCAAATATAGTCTCAGAAACGCCAGCAGTTTTTCACATTTCTTTGCCAGACATTGCCTATGCTGTACAAGCCACCTGAAAACCACAATACCCCAAAAGTTACACTAATCACAGCATCCTCTTGACCAGAAGACACAAGTGATACCCAACTGCCCTCAGTTATGATTTTATTAATTTGATCAATGACATACAGATTATATTTTTATTCTTCAAGCAACATTTGCAGTCAGCTTGTTTCCTTGTGTTCATTCTCCACATTTATGCAGACTGCAAGTTATTTTTACCTATGCGGAATAATCACAGATAGCTGAAAATATTTAAGATATGAGATCTTCACTACGACCAGCCAAGAATCCTACAGCTGCTCTTTTTGTTCTGACAAGTTAGCCCTTGCTTAACAAAAACACTTCAAAACTGGAAGAGCTGGGCTTGATAGGACAGTTTTGGAATTTTTCCTGAGTCTTAAGGGCTGGCACCAGATAGTAATTCCTCTAACAGTAGGCTACCACAAGACACCTCTGCTGAGTGCCATTTGTTTTCCTGTTGCTACCTTCCCACAAGAGCGCTGTGTTTCCAAAGGGTGTGGTTGCCTCTCTCCCCAGTGCATTTACTTGCCCCCAGTATGGGTGTGCTGAGACACAGCTGGAGCTCTGTCCAGCTTTGTTGTCTATAAAACAAGGCATTAATTTGTTGGCATTACTAAGCATGCCATCCATCAGGGTGTGCATGCCCAGGGTTAGCCAGGGGGATTTTCCACTCGTGGTGCCTCCGAAGTCAGATGTTTGAACCACCTTGTACACCACAAACTCAGGGTCACTCCAGGCCTGCCCTGCATTCTTTCCGGGCACAGAAACAAGACGATCTGGTCAGACTTCTGTGCATAAACAAGCGATTTTTATTTGGGAAAAAACTTTTAAATCCTATCACTATTCCTCTCTCCATTCCTCATGCACATTTGTATCACTGAAATATTTCAAAGAAACAACTCAGTAATGCCATGTATTTCTTTCCCCTGTTCCAAGTGTGGCATCTTCTCTAAGGCACTCCAGATTATGACATTGCACTAAGACAATCTCACATCACCTCTAAGTTACTATTACAAGCCAGCAACAGGCACAAAACCTGAACTTGGAATCTGGGTACAAAGAGAAGTCACAGGCAGGAGGAAACAAGATTTGGGAATTCTGTATGAAATCCAGACCTTCCATTCCTATCATAACTAAAAATAATAATCTGGAATTGAACTGCATATATACTGCCTAAATACTGTTGTGGCTTTCTTTTTGTTTTATCATAGAAACTGATTAAAGTGTGTGATTTAACATTAGGGCACTGTCAGTTATAAAACGAGACTTGTACATTTCACAGAAAAGGAGTTCCAGTTTGTTTTGTAAATCAGCGTAACTCTGGTTGCATTTAATAAACAGGAGAAAGAGAGATTTTTACAAATACTTGTTTAAATGTACTTCTGTGCTCAGACAAGCCTCAGAGGTTTGGTTGTTTCAGTTCTACAATTCTGCCCACAAGCTGGAAAAGCCATTATTGCCACAGAAACCTCACAGGAGCAATAAAACAAACAAACAAACAAACCAACCAACCCAAGAGCTCACAAAAACCTAAAATCAAAACTACCTATCTTCATCTGCATGCACAATCTGACTGAAAAATACACATCCAATCAAGCTACAATTAGCTCCTGACACTATGAGCAACCTTCGATGCCAGAGATCACCTGCTGTGCATAAAGCTTGTAAAACCAAACATTTCTTTTCACTCTGGGCTCTGTCTTGGTTCTCTGCTTCCAGCCCAAAATGAATTGTAACTCCAGGCACAGAGGTGAGGCTGTGGGACCAACACTGCTGCACTCCTGGAAGCAGAAATGTTTGAGCAAAGGTGAGGAGGTCGGAAAAGGGCAAAGTCCCAAGTAATTTTAAGTGGTTCGGCTAAGTAGGGAAGGCTAATGGGAAACCATTTTAATTTGTTACAGTCATCCCCAGTGAATAAAAGGACAACGTTTTTCTTCAGCAGCTTGATTACAAAGCAGTAAATCCCTCTGTGTATATAAAAGATCTATGAACAGTATAGATCAAATGTCAAAAAAAGATTTGTACTATGTGTTGGGAACAGTTTTAGATACTCAATCATTCTCACTTTTAAATACTTCCAACAATTATTTGCTCCCTAGAAACAGACATATGTAAGTAATTCTGCCATTCTCTTCTACAAAGACACAAAGTAGCAACATTTTTGCAGCAAACATTTTTGGGCCTTCTCTTTCCACAAACACTTAAGAAACACAGTCTTGAGCACAGAAACACGTAATCTTTCCCTCTCTCCCACCAACACTGTCTGACTCTCCCTGGCAGCAAAAATTTATGCTGCTTCAAGTACGGGCTACAATCTCTACTTTACAGACCCCAGGCAGCAGTAAACACACAAACAAGGCACAGCTCAAGGTGACAACATCCTCCAGCTACAGAAACATCTTGGACTAAGAATTATGCCAGAAGAGGATTTTCTCCAGTTGCTGACAGGGTTTTTGTGCAGTGTATCAATTTCATTTTCCCTGACAAACTGCCAGTTCTGATGGACCCATAGGCCTGTATACAACCTATTTCATGCACTCATCTAAGAGGGGATGGAAAAAACATTTAAAACAGTGAAAGTTGTAGGTGCTCAGCCACAGGTTCTTTTTTAAAAAGAATTTTTTTTTTTAGTCAGAAGTGGGATTTTTCGGCTTAGAATTAGAATGCTCAGCCATTAGGAATTATTAAGCTTTTCTAAAGCTCTATAATTCAGAGGCAAACCCCAAATATCTGGTTTATTTCTCAACAAAATAATGACCTGGTCATGGCAGTTTGTATCTTGTGTCCGCATTGTTTTTTTCTCAGATCGTAAGAAAGAAACATTCTGAGGCAAGAAGCACTTTAGTTCCATCTACATTCACAGCAGGTCTTGGACCTCTACCTGTTGCTGTAATCAACAACCACCAAACACTGTCTGAGCCACGAAACACCTTCTTGTAAAGCAGACTCAGCACTGCATGCTAAATAGTTCTGTCAACTCAAGTTTCCAGAAACCTTCTTGTATTGAGTTTGCCTTTTGATAAGGAGCTTCAACCAGTCCTGCAACTGTGGAAACCCTCGAGGTAAAAAATCCTGACAGCCCCCCAGGGACTACTTAGGAGAGATGTTACACGATGTCTCAGCACACACTTGCATCAGGACAAGGGGCCCTTACAGTGTGCTGGGGACACGATCACATTACCAACAGCTCAGCTACAGGGTGGTAAAGCTCCTTGAGAGCATTATTCACCTTTTCCTAATTAAAGGACCAAATTCTGCTGCTGCACCTCAACTGCACAATGTATACCTGCTTCATCAGGCACTCACACCAACACCTCTCCACTCCAGGGTCTTGAACTAACACTGTTCGTAGCATCCTCAACCAGGTTTTGGAGAGGTCAGCTCTGTCTTTAACAGACTTTTCTATACAGAGGCAAAGTTGAATGCCACATGCCACATAATTCTTTAAAAGGTTGAATTCTTCAACTTTTAATCCATTTATGGTCAATAAAGAACTTTACAGCAGTTTGGACATGTGGATATCGACCCCTGGCCAAAGCAGGCTCTGGTGTTTGTGTTCTGTCTGCCCACAACACTGCCTGTCACTTCCACTGGCTAAAATATTCTCATCTGTGGTTTTGCACAGTGTCCCTCCCTGCTGTGGGCTACACACCACCAGTTGGGTTCCATCTCATATATGGCTCTTTTGAGCTCATGGGGAGCAAGGGGAAGGAGTGAGAGCAACAGGGGATGGGACCCAAAGCTAAATAAATCAATGTTTCTTTGATCCTTTGGGATGAGGATGCTGTAAAAATACATGGTTATTAGAACTGTGATTTTATTGGTAAAAGACTTGGTTACTGGCACTCTGTTTCAGCATGAACTTACATTATGGTACTAAGTACAAAGCATTCATTCTGTTTGTGGCTATAAGAATTAATCTCTTCCATGTGCAGAGAGGGTGTGTGATAATTCAGCTGAGATTCCCGTTGGTAGTCCGGGCAAGCACTCACCAGCTGCAGGGCTTTCAACAATGCACAGCAACAGCTCCAAGAACAAATGATGTAACTTACACCCCTCTGAGTGCTACCAAGCAGGGCCAGAGCAGCCTCCTCATTTCAGGGTCTTCATCCAAGTAGGTTGTCAGAAACCTAAAAACCTGAAACTAAAAGGTGAGTTTCCCCCCAAACACTCCAACACTTAACTTTGGACAGGATTCAATAGCTAATGGGCTATTACATGAAATTGTATGGTTCTCATAGCTTGCATTTGCTTCAATAATAAGAAAAGGTCTGATCCTGATTATTAAAAATGAAAAACTAATTTGCAATGTTTATGTGGATGGCAGCTTTATATGCACGATAGAAATGCTCCAACTGCCTTTACAATCCAGCTGGAACAAAGTTTTCATTTTTCTTTTTCATGAAATTTCATTTATTATGAGCACTGTATCTTAGTAAGGCAGCTGTTGGCAGCAAGCTGTGAAATTTAAGTTGAGCTAGTTAGTACCAAGAGCCAAGATATAATATGTTTTTGTCAGAAGTTTTTCTTGTATACATGCAACCTACATTCAGTAATTAAAACAGTTCGTCAGTCAATTCTATAAAGCCCACTTGAAGGAAGAGATATTAAAATACAATTCACAAATTGCAACCAAAAAACTGGGATTGCTACAGCTCATTTCAGCGAGGTAGGTAATGCACCAATGACTTCAGAAATTAAGGATACCTGGTTTTCATCACTGTCCTACTAACATGCTGTTAGATTTTGGGCAAGTCACTTCTGACAAGATTCCAAATGGGAATTAAATAAGGATCAGTGTGTTACTGTTATACACTGAGGATGTCACACACAGCCTGCACCTGCAGGAAATCCATCCTGGGCTTCCTGTGTCTGGGGCAAGCACTCCTATCATTGAATGCATAACCATGATTTTACTCCAGCTTCTCTGGCTGTTATAAAAGAAAGCAGCAGTAAGCTTCACATCTTCCTCTGAACCTCCTCTGGAATGTGCTTAAGATGCACATTTCAAAAATATCTACCTAAAACTGCCCTTTTGAACCAGGTGAATGAACAGGACAGGACTTGGCACATGGTGTTGGAAGTTCAAGCCAGGTAAGGGTTGAAATTTTATAAATCAAGTGAATAAAAGAGAACATGAAACCCCTAAACTAAAGTATTAAGCTGATCAATCCTCAACAATTACAATAAGTACTTGCAAATTGACTTCTTTCCCAAATTGTTGCCTGGAAGTTCAGTTATCAAGGGTAATTGCAAAACTGTAACTGCAAAATCATCACCTGTCCTGGGATTTGATTAGCTTCTAATGATTGTCAACATTCAGAGACTTTACTGCTGACCAGAGATACAACCCTGTCCTGTCCCCAGGCCAGCCACAGCCTCCTGCAGCGACACAAGCCTGACCAACAAACTCATTTTTTCCTGTTTTTCTACTCAGCTGGATCAGCGAGTTGATCCAGTTTGCAGCCCATCCAATAGCACCAACACAGAGGAGGAGACAGGAACGTGCAGCCAGGCTGAGCTGGACACAGCTCTCAGTCAGATTAATCCAGTCTGGAAACCATACCTGGGATCTACCAACACTATTGCTTCAGGAGGGTCCCACTGCCCACGGGGTGACTGCAGTTCCACTGCCATGTAAGACAAGCCCAAATTACTCCCCAGTTTAGGTGACAGCTACCTGCACTTCCCTGTAAACACAGGATTACAGGTAAATACTCCAACACAGCTGAAGTTGGCACCACTTTTACTATCATAATGTTAACTGACAAACAGATTAATTTAATGGCTTTGAGGACTCTGCCCACACCACCTAATCCATAAACTATACTCAAGTGCAGACTTTCGAGCAATTCTTACTTGGTATCTACTTTAGGTGTTTCCAGCAGTGTCCTATTTGCAGGGGTATCAAACCACTTTGGGGGTTTACTTCTTGTCATGCTTAAAGCTTGACAGCCATCTACTGCAGTTAAAAACAGAGCCAAAAAGTTCAACTAGAGAACTAGAAAATTAAATGGCATTCAGGAATTGGTGAGAGATTGCTCACCGATGTTTAGTATCAGTATACACAGTGGCTGGCTTCAGGGTACTTGGAAGTATTTTTAAGCCAAAGAAAGCTTAGCAGGTTTTCTCCTCCAAGCAATTCTTTCTCTGAGGAGTTTTTTAAGGGATAAGCATTGGGGTTTACTCTTCTGACATGCATTGTTAAAGACAACTGGATTGTATCTCTTTTGTATTAGAAAAAATAAATCTGACTTGTCAGTATCTAGAGAGTAAAAATCCTCAGATCAAAAATGCACTTAGTACATTCAAAAACATGAGAGCTGGTGGCCATCACTCCACAAGTACTTCCTCCAAATACACACTCACAGATTTACAGCAGTATAAAAATACAAGGCTGGCAAGAAACTGAAATGAGAATAAAACACATATGAATCATGCACACAACTAATTAAACATGAAAATTATCTTCACAGTCACTTACCTTCACCATTGTAAGTTAACATTCAGCAGAACAAATTTGAGAAGTGTATTTTAGACATATGCAATCTGGGAGTAATATTTCTTTTAAACTCATGTCAGGATAACACAGCTTCCTTTCCAAGAACTGATTATTTTGGGCTCTCCTAAGTGAAGCGAAAAATGCTTAAGACTGAACACAAGCCTTGGCTGACAGCACATAAGTGAGCCTGGAAATCTTCAAATTTACCGTGTTGGGAACTGCTGTGTAACTTCTAGGCTAAGGCTTCAGGGCAAAGCATACCTATATTCCGTCAACTCACAAGTTAAAGAAGTCAAATTTTGGCAACTGAACTCTAACTTCCTTTTGCATAAGTAATACACCAACATCTAAGCACTTGACTGTTCACTGTCAGGGGACCATGTGAAAAACACCTCAACAAATCACATCCCAGCTATTTATTCTTTACTAACATTTAATTTGCAGCATACAATCCAAACTGCACTTCCCAAAGTCACAAGGGTGTATCAGCCACTTCAGGCACTACAAAAAAACCACAACAATATTTGGAGCTTGATTTTCAGTGATGCTGAAAAAACCCCAGTGTGCACTAACCTTTAAGAGTATACACCAAGAGTAATTACAAAATTTTCAGTTCCAGAGACTACAACAATGCAGGTTCCATTCTGCTTCTTCTGGTAACGGTATTTGCATCAACACAGAGAGCATCCCCTTGAGGAAAGGCAGAGAGCATCGTGTTGGCACAACAAAACCCTTTCATTAAGGAGACATCTGGGCCATTAATAGCAGTCTGCTGGGGAAGGCTGCACCTCGCTAGATTGGGTTTCAAACCAAGTTCTCCATGAGGTGTTGAGCAAAAGAGAATTGGCTGCAAGCAGGACAACACGGGCCTGGTGGGTTTTGTTTACTGTGCAGTTAAAGGACCACTGAATGATTAATGAAGGACTGACAGCTTCTTTGTAGAGTAGCAGACAATATTTTGGGGCAAGACTTTGGCTTGTCAGGTTAAACATAAAAATGCTTACATAGAGCTCTCTCTCCTGAGCTCACTGCTGTTCAAATGACTTTTCTAACTTGCTTCCCAGGACAAGAATATAAATGTAAGGCTATCTTGAGGAGAAAAAAGAAGCACAACAAAATATTAGTTTGCCAGAGCATCTGGCACATTAATATGTGCAATAACACCAGCATCACCTTGTTAGCAGCTACAGGCAAATCTTCAGCAAGATCCCGCTCAAAGTAAACCTAATTCTACTGAGAACAGCAGGATCCTTCACCCTCCTCAGACAAACTCTGCCCTACACTCTCCAGGCTCTTCCTAGACGAGGAGCTGCCATCACCATCAGGAATGGCAAGTGGCTCATAAGAAACTGAATTTATGCTCCTTCCTTTGGAGCATAAATAAGGTAAAAAAATGATGCCATGCAAGCTTAAGCTTAATGGCTGAAAAGCCCTGAAGCCAAACCAACCAAGAAATTGTTGTATGTTATTTAAGCCTTGGATGCATGATTAAAATCAGAGGATGGCCACCATTTGATGGCAAGATCATCTCACATGTTTCTACACTTCAGATATGAATATTAATAGAATACAGGCAAAAGACCCCAAACATTAAAGAAAATTTGGCCTCTGGAGAGGCAGGGAAGAGGAAAGGTTCCCTACAGCAGCCTTTCCAGTCTTCAGAGTAGTTACAAATTTACTGGCAACTTAAAATCAAAAAACACACTTAAGAAAACATATCTAGGAAATGTAAGATCCTGAACATGCAAAAAATGTGTCCCTAGTTCAGGAATTAATGTAAAAGACAACACATTTCATTGCCAGCACCTTACCATACAAGCACAACTAGATTTTCAATCAAAATTATTCCTTAAACATCAGTCAAGCACAAGCTCAGTTTTTCATGCAGGATCACTTGTGCCAACAAGATGCCTTTGTGCATCAACTCAGAGACTACTGAAGAGGTGGATCTAATTTTAGCACTCAGGTCTCTTACCTCAGGTGGGAGGCAGGACAAGCAAGGCTGACTGACCTTCCCTGTCACCCTTCCCTCTCCTTCCCTGTCACAGGACACTCTAAACCTGGCAGGAATTCCTGCTGCATGGGATGTGCCATCGCTCCAGATCCCAGTCTGATGAGAATTTAAAAAGTGCTGATTTTGTCAGGCTCTACCAGGTGTCTGCACCAGGCACTACTGGGGGCTGCAGGGAAGGGTGAGGGTCTGTCCTGGGCTGCTTCCATCCAGCTCCACCACAGACCCACAGCAGGACCTGTCTGAGGCTTGGTGGCACCTCTGCCAAAGGGCAAAATCCAGCATGGCAGGAAGGAAAAATGTGAGAGAGACAGCCACAGTTCCTGGAGAAAACAGGCTGGAGCTGGTTCTCCTGACAGGAAGGAACTGTAGCCTGCAGAGAGCCCACACTGCAGCAAGGGAGAAGGGTGAGGAAGGAGTGGTAAAAAGGAAATGCACACTCTGACTGCAGTCTCTCACTCCCCATCCCCCTGGGTGAGGTAGAGGAACTGGGAATGTGGGAGCAAAGCTGAGCCTGGCAAAGGGGGTGGGCAGAACTGTTTTAGTTCTCGCCTTTGTTTCTCACCATCCAAGACTATTGTAATTGGCAATAAATTAACATTTCCCGAGTGGAGCTTGTTTTGCCTGTGACGGGAGATAGTAAGTGATCTCCCTGTCTTTATCTTGACCCATGAGCTTTTTCATCTCATTTTCTCCCCTGACCTGTGGAGGATGGGGAGTGGGTGAGGAGCTGGGTGGACGTCTGGCCACAGTCAATCCATCACATATGCAAGGGTGTTTCTTACTCACCTCAGCGCTCTGACTGAAGGATACACTATAACTGGAAGAAATGTAGCAAAGCCCATAAATTTCCTTTCCAATAATCTGCTTCCGACAGAACATAAAATCTTCCATTTCTCCAACTAACCATAGAAGAGCTGAGATGAAATCTTACTAGTGAGAAACAGAACTCTGTCACCACAGCCTGGAGTCTGCAGGACATGCCAGGGCTCCCCCTGTGACATAAACACCTTCACCACAAAGCTGTTGGGCACGATGTTTCCAACATTTACGTTGTTTGGGGCAGTACTCACTTCTCCTTCCTGAATCTCTAACACCACTGGAGTCCTAACACTGAATCATCACTTCTGTCATAGACATCTACTGCAAACACTCTTCCTGAGCAACTTTTTGGGTTGCACTAAACATAGGGGAAGAGTAAACCAGAAAGCCCTCAAGAAGCAAAGAGTGCTGCTGCTGCTGCTGCAGGGTCAGCAGCTTGGTCCTTAAGGGAGAGAGACTGAAATCCTGGCTTCACTCTCCCCTGGGATTGCGATGGCTCATGCTCCCCCCATCACACAAAGCTGATGGAAATGGCAGTACTGGAAGGACAAGAGCAGAGTTAAACTTTTGTTACTGCAGCAAAAGGCAAAGTGAGGACACCACACCAGTCTCTGAACACTGGAATAACTTTCTGCTGGGAAAAATGACTTGTCAAGACACTGATGTGGCAGAAACACCGAGATCTCCGTTGAAAGGTTCGAGCTGCAGATATTCTCTAGAAGCTTCTTCATCCAAGTCTTGGATTCAATTCATTTAACACTGCGATAAAGTACAAAAGCCATCAGTAAGCAGAGTGTGGCTTTTTGTTTTTACCAATCCAGTTCCTCCTCCAACAATCACCAGGATGCAGTACGTGCAGTTCGGGGGAGAGCTGAGTGTCAGCCTGGGTATTGCTGCGTGTCAGAGCTCCTCCTCTGGAGTCCTATCGAGTGACTTTCCTCCTCAAACATGTTCTAATGAATTCCACTGAAGCCTGCAGGTAAAATCTTTCCCCGAGCATTTTGCCCTGATTGATAGCTTTAGAGCCTTCCTTCACACGACTTCGGCTGCTTTCCAGACCTTTATTTTTCTCCTTTTTGTAGCTGTCTCCAACGGGAAGTTGCACTTGGTTTTTTCACTGTACGTTTCTCTTAAAACTGACATCTCTGCATTGTAATGAAGGAACCCCTGGGTATTAGTGACAAATTAGTCACCAGCTAAAGAATATTTTCTTTTCATTTCTATACCAGGTGGAAGATATTAAAATCTCTAGAGGAATTTCACCTACTCTGCTACAATAAATCATCACACAATTTTCTTTTAAAGTGACTTAATTTTACTGCCTCTAAAACGTCATCACCATTAAAATAATCTTGTGAAGTTGGTCAGGGAGACTTTACCATAAACAGTATGTATTTAATTATACTTTGAAAATTAATGCCATTTCACTTTCATACTTTAAATGATACTTTTAAAATACAGAATTATTCCTTTCTGAGAAGAAAACCCATGTACCTACCATAGGTAGAAATTAGCAGAAAAATAATTTCCCTCCTTTGTTTAATTATCTAATAAGGAACAGTATTTAAAAAAATCTCCAGAAGATCCCACACAGTCTGTAAGAAAAGGAGAAATATTGCACTCACTGTGTTGAAGAAATCATAAAGTAACAGCCAAAATAGAGGGAAAAAACCCTAAAAACACTGAAGCCACAGGCAAAATATTCAGTGAAAGCAGAGTCGTAGACATTTCTTTTTTTTAAAAAAGCAGTAATATTTTAGTAGTAATGTATTATTAAAAAGTTGATACTCAAAATGTTAACTTTACAACCATGCAAATTTTGTGTCATTTCAGTGGGGCTTTCTACTTCATAAGACAGATAAATTTCTAGGTTAGAACTAAAGCTAAATACTACACAAGTGGCTAACAGCTTCTGATTAAATGGCTTCACATACATTTATGTGCTCTCAATCATCAATTAAGTTAATTTTTCAAATTATAATAGCTCCATTAAGTAACCCAGCAGCAGAAGAGTTCATTTTACAACTGAAAGTAACACCAAGACCGAAATTTACGAGTCCTGCCCCACCAGCAAAGGGAGGGCAGGAGCATGTGTATCAATAAATACAGCACACTAAGTCTACATCCAATTGTTTCCTCCTCTGTTTGCCAGGAAAAGAGAAGAGCAGAAGATCAATTAAAAAGCAGAAATGTAAAACCAAAGCGTTAAACACTACTAGATATTTAAGATCCCACAGTGTTTCTTACAAGTGCAGTGCATCACTCCCCCGCTTCTCCCGGGGGAGTTCCAGCTCCAATAATTACTTTCTGTCTGCTCACAAAGTTCAAGTTCAAAACAATATTCATTTTCCACTTCCTGTCCTAAACCAGGGCACAATGCTTCTGTGCATCGTTAAGTAACCATCCTGCTCCACCACAGACTTGGTTAAACCACTGTTGTGGTTGAATAATCCTGATTTGTGGCAGGGGGGCTGGGAAAGGAGAAGCCCTGGGCTTTAAGAAGGAAAGCATCAAGCTCCAACATCAACGCATCTGACTTTCAGCATCCTTTATTCCATTCAATTAGAAATCAAGCATTTGTCTCCACACCCCACCCCTAATTTGCAGGGGGGCATAAGTGGTGTTTCAAAACTAATCTAGCCCAGAAGTTTTGCTGCATCTCAAATATTTTACAGAAGACTCACTTGGCTTCCTCAGTCCCCCTCCCCATCTACTTCTCTTCCCCAAATTATATTCATCTGCTGCAGTGAACAGAAAGGATGGTTGCCAAACAAACAAAATGAAATCATACATAATGGGCAGAATATGCCTTCCTTCAAACCACAACTTAAGAGTTTTCAGGTGAAGAGACATTGAAGAGGGAAAGACAGCAAAGGTCTGTGAAAGTGGTTATACAGAACATAATCTTACATTGCCTTGAACAGGGTTACACACATTTACAGCATTGCTGAATGATTATGTATTTCTGGTCAGAGACCTAAGCTTGCCTCTTATTCAGAGAGAAATGAATTTTATTAAAAACAAGATTCCTCTAATGTAGGTATTTACACAACAGGCCACCAAGGCTAAACAGAATAAGGATCTCATAATTTCATTTCAATAAATAAAACGAAAAATGGTGTCTGCCTTTTATTCCTGCTGCACACCTAACTCCACTAACACACTTAGGAGTACCAGGTCAGAGGAGATGTGATCCCAAGGACTAAGTCATATCACTACAAAGTTTTGGTGCAGCAAACAAGAACCACTGGTACCAAAAGGGCTGTGGTACCTCCCACTCAGGGACCTTCCCACCCAATCCAGCTTTTTAACTGCTGCTGGAAGCTTTTGCTGATGTGCAAAGAGGCCTTCGAGTGTGGACAGCACAGAAAGATTCCCACTCCCGTTTTGCAAGGCTCAGGCACTGAAGAAGTCAGCTGGACGTGCATTGGCAGCAGTTACGATAGGATTTAAAAAAAAAAAAAGTTTAAATATGCACTTTTGCAACAAGTACAGAAGGTTTAAACTGCTCCCCCTCAATAAGGGTCCAGCTCTCATTTGAGTGAAATGATTGGGAACTGCAGTGAGAGCACGACTGGATCTAATACATTTACGCACAGCTGAACGCAAGGAACGGGAAAATTTATGTATTTTGCTACAAGCATTAAGGCTGACTTACTCCTAACTTTATCTCAGTGAAGAGGAGTAATATCAACACAGCACTTACCAAATGTAAGCTAGCAAAAACCATGGGTTTATAAATTCAAAAAATAAAGTCAGCCTACATAAAAAGAGAGGAAAATTTGGATACAGTGAAAATAACATTCACATGTTTTACTTTAAAAAGCGTTGTGTTTCAGACAAAAATTGTGCTTTTTAGGTTGTTAAAGGGTGGAAAAATCTTTTTCAAATAAAAAGTATTGCTCAATTTTAGACAAGATTTTGTCATGCTTCAGTTACAGTAGCGGGGGAAAATAATAAATTTACATAGTTTACAAAAACAAAGTACACATTGTCAACATTTACTGAGAGTAAAGTATTTTGTAAATACATTTTGACTTTACTTAGAATCAAAGAATTGTCAAATAGTTGCAACTAAACTCTAAGGATGGTAACTGAGCACAGAAGAGCAGCCGCAAGGGGAACCAAAACGAGTGATACACATCTATATTCAAAACCGATCAAAGTTATTTCCAAGTAGCTGTAGGACAATTACACAGCAAACAGCCAAATCAAAGATGTCATCAAGAGACACGATTTGCAATAGATGGAAAACTTGTCTTCAAGACAGCTGATGAGCCTCTCTGCGTGGTGCACAGACAAAGCTGTAAATAACTGTGGCCCCCAGACTGCTTTGCTTACTCAACCTATTTAAAAAACAAAAACATTTCAGATGCCTGCCCCACTTTCCCCTCACTGTTTCTTGTGGGTGCCTGAGTAATCCCAGAGACATTTCCAGTTTTTAAGGCATTTGCTGAGTTTAAGAAATATTCCCCATGTCTCTCTTTGTTTGGAAGTACCTGGCTGTCCTGCTCTGGTTGAGTTTCTCTGTGAAGTCTGCCCTTTCCAGCACAGACAGAGGCATCAGCTCTCCGTGGGTTGACCACCTACGATCTGGGCTGACTACTATTAAATGATTTTCTTTATTTAGGATTATTTTTTTTATTTAGCTGGGCTGCTTTCCTTCTCAAAAGCAGGGATGGCAAATGAGAATTTCTGCACGACAAGACTGAATGTCTAGAGTTAGGTGTTCAAGCCAACAGCACGAACTTACCCATTTTCTCAAACCCTTCTGCACATCTAAGAAGGGGCAATTAAACCTGGAACTTCTTTGATTATTGCAACCCATAAAAGTAGGAGCCCACAGCCAGGAGCAGGCAGCAGAGAGAAACCCTTTTTGCAGAGAGACATGGCTCTGGTCGAGCTTGAAGTCTGTAACGCTGGTTTATGTAAAAACATTCCCAAAGAAGTCTATTATAGTTAAAATAATTCAAGACTTCCATTTTCCTGAATTATTAAGAGGTGTTGCAGCAAAGGCAAGTTGAGGTTCTACCACGCATCAATTTCCTCTCCAAAAAGCAGAGGGGAGGTGAATGACACCAGCATTTCATGCAGCACTCACGCAAAGACATGGACGTGAAGAAATCTCAGGTTTGTAACCAAATACTTTAAACCTTCATTTCCTTAAGGGGAAACCAGCTGGGAATAAGTCAGAAGTGGGCTATCATCAAGGAAGTTTCTAACATCTGAACAACAAACTTCAGTTCCACCAGTCTCTGTGCATCAATAACAAACCCTTCACCTGCTTTTCAAATTGCTAAGGCCCAAATCATATCCAGGCTCTCACGGCCTCGAGCCCATTTTCACTCTTTGTATTCAAACCTGGCAGCAACAACAAAAAAAACCCCCAGCAGTCTTGCAAATAACAAAATCCCACACCCCAACAAAACGCGCACCCTGCTTCTACTAAATAAATGTCAGTCAACAAATAGGCACAAATTTCACAATGGCTGAGGTCATTCCCTTTAAGTCATTACAGTTTGAGGGTGAGTTTTCCTGGTGGTTTTTACATTGGTTTCTGTGATTGCAGCTATGCTTATTTATGCATTTAAGGCGTATGATCTAATACACTTAGGTTTAACTACTTCATTCTTTTGACATTCTTTCCAAATTATAAAAAGGATTCTTGGTGTTTTCACTGCCTTGGTAAAGCAACAAAATTGCTGTCCTCATAATTTCTTAAAAATACAGAACAGAGTAAGTACTTGTTGAAAATAATTCAAAGGAAAAAAACCCTACCCCAGACATTCCCTCCTCCAAGATAACACTTATTTTTGTTCTCTCTCTCTCCCCTTCTGATGGAACTTACTATTTTTTTAAAAATAGATGTTTTGCTGGCTTTTTAAAAACAATATCCAGGCCTTAAGAGTGATTCAGCTACAACTTATAATCAACATAGTAGTTCAGCTTATTTTTTTAAGCCCTTCTATTTTTACTGTTATGCTTTTAAAAAACTGCACATTTGTGGTATGCTTCAGTCACATTGCATCTTCCACAGCACTTTGAATTCTACAATAATGCTCATTTTACTCAGTGCCTTTTGGTTATTGTCTACCTTGCTTGATAAAAATCAAAGAAGGCAATTTTCTACCTTTTTCTAATGGAAATTTAAATTATCTTTTCCCTCCAAGGCACAAAAAGCCCAAAAAGCCCCCACCATCCAAACCAGGCTGGAGAAATTCACTGACTTGTAGGAAACATTCAGAAACATTTTCAAGAAGCTGAAATGAAAATTAAAATCATGCATAGAGATGGGTGTGCACATCTCTCTCTCAATACTGCATGCAGTGCATGGCTATTAAGCTTGTATACAGAAGTCATACTAAAACATTGTAAGAAAACTTGAGGCCGTGGGTACTTGTACATTTCTGGAGTCCCTGATACAGTTTTGTATGTCCAAGCACGTTTCTAACCAGCAGCAGAAAGAGCAGAGAACACCCCACAAGCTCTGTGACTAGAGAAGAGCCCCGTCCTGCAGATGAGGTGTCACCTCTGGCAGCTGAGCTCAGCACCACCACCAGGTACAGCTGTCCTGAGTCCAGCTCTGACCCAGCCACACCACGCAACAAAACATTATTGACTGGCACACAAAACACTCTCAATTCCCAAGCCATCAGACCCCCCCATCTCCCAAATTCTGTAAAACACCTCCATCACAGCCACACACTCTGGGCACCACAACAGTGTCCCTGGCTCCTCTCTTCCCTCCCGCTCCATCCTTTCCAAGCTGCTTTTTCTAACCGAACCCCGACTAAAACAATCCTCCACAAATTACAACAAACCCTCCTTGAAATTCCCCATAAACCTTACCACAACCCTGCAGCAGACTTCTGGCTTTCCACAGAGCCTCTGTACCCAAACACCAGGGAAAATACCTTAGCACGGCACTAATGAAGCATTTTCCGGACACAGCAGAGGTGACAAACAGAACGAGAGCAAAGCCAAGATGCCATCTCGACTTCAGGCAAACAACCTCTTCTGACCTCTGGCAGCTCCCACACACTATTAAACAAAAAGTATTCTCTCTATGTTAATGAACCATGTACAATCTAACAGATAACGCTGATGTTAAATAAACACGTTTATGTGTGACTCCTAATGCCAGGACTTAAGCAGCTGCAGACAAATAATTTTAAATGGGAAGGATTATGCCCATGTAATCTTTCTCATCTCATTTTACACATCTTTGAAATAATTAAAATACATAATTAAAGCACAAGCAGAAAGACTGAGTGAAAAGAGGTTTGACTATTTTTACTTAAATATTCACTCTGTGACACACTTGCTGGAACCATCTCTGTAGTGAACATTATTTTGGATCCAATTTTCCTCTCACACCTCTTGCAGCAGTAAATCAAGAGCAACTGAACAGCCTGACAAAGAAGGGAGCTGGATCGGGTTTTGAATGCTGCAATAAAAAAATATTTTGCACGAGTCCTGAATCCTTATTCCCGCTTTCTCCTCTCTCCTCCTTCAAACCTTGGGTAGCACCAAATCTACCTGCAAATGGCAGCACCTCCAGGCCCTGACTGACCCAACCAAGAGGAGCAATTATTTGCATCCTAATTAAAGGGCTTATCCTCACCTGATTAAAACAAGGTGTTTGTTAAACATCATTACTTGAGTTAAGATCTGCAAATAAAGATGAAGTATTGTTTTAAGAATTTGACCGCCATGAAACAATTGTTTTCTGATGGGATCTCTTAATGAACAGTCCCAAGCAGGATGGTCTTTCTGGCTTTTCAGCAGAAAAGGAAAGGAAAGAGATTTGACAAGTTCTCCCTATTCATATCAAAGTGAGCAAATGCCAAGAGGTTTGAGTACTTTTTTTTTTTCGTAGACAGATACTAAAAAAATATTAACTCTTGCATTTTTTACTAAATTAAGCCACCAAAAAAGAAGGACGTATTTAAGCCTGAATGGATTTACTTTAGTAAATACCATTGTTTATAACTCTGAATATATTTTTGTTCCTATTTTTCTGTCCTGTGCAGTACAATGTGAAATTTAATGAAAGGAACCTGATTGTTAATCCAAGAGCCTCTACCACGAACTAATCAAATTTATGTTGCTACTGCTGTGAAAAATACACAAGTACAGGATAACTAACTATACACTGGAAACAGCAGTGTGAGATTTCCCTGCCTGGTCTACCAAATGACCCCTCCACTTACAGGATATATTTAAAATCTTCATATTAAAACAGCAGCGTTCCATGGCTTATGAAAAGGATTTGAAATTGCAACTTCATTTAGAAGTTTGTCCTGAATAAAAGTTACCCCAGCCAGGCAAAACTAACCCAAAAATATTTTCTTGGCATTCTAAGAACTTCTGCTAGTTTTCACAGATTTATAAAAGCATTTTTCACTGCATAAGTAATCTTAACAATCATTTCCACAGATTAGGTCTAACAACCTGTGAATTTATTGCACAAGGAATTTACTGCAAGGAATAATTAGTCTTCAGCACTGTTCATGCTTGTTCTCCTGCTGAAGACACCTTAAGACCATCTGGTTACTGCAAAATTTGGCACAGAAGAAACAAATCTTACTGAAGAGAATTATAGCTGATTGCAGAATAGCTGTTGTACTACTACACATCATAAATAACAGTTGGGAAGACAGCAGAAAATTACTAACGTCTTTAATTGTTTTCTTTGTCAGCAGTGTGTACATATACACACTGACACACAAATACAGCCACGCAGACTTCAGCACGATGCCTCGCAGGCTTGAAGTTAAACATGCAGCTAATATTTGCAGGATTAATAGCTAAATTACTAAACTTTTAGGAAAAAAAAAAAAAAGCATATAAACCCACTACGCACAACAACACAGCCACACACGAGACACTTTAAGTGATATTCTGAGATCAAGTTCTTTGTGTGAATACCTGAGTTTAATTCCTTCTTATAATTCAAGGCATATTTGCACACACCGTGGACTTGAATATGGGGCTTACTGTTGGAGGGGGAGTTATCAACAACATTTTTATTTCTCCCTAATGAAGCTTTTCTAATGAAACCTAAGAGTGCCAAGGTTGTGAGGTATTTGAAACAGGAACCCGTTTCAAAAATTTCAACCAAATAATGGTGATAAGATTAGCGAGTCATGGGAATCGAGTCTCCACACACTATTTTAAAAGAAAATGAGCTGAGGGGAGTGGGCTAAACAAAGCAAAGCAAAACAAATCGATGAGCGTAAAACCAAAAGCATACACCACTTGTTATTCAGCCAAATGTTTTGACCTGTTGGTGGGTGAGTAGAAGAGGCACAAGAGTTACGTGGACAATTTGACTCCGTAACTTCACAATTCAATTTTACGCCATACATTCAGATTTTTTTTTTTTTAATTAAGAGTTTTAAGTTAGAATAATTAAGTCAAATTATCAGCTGCTGTACCATTTCAAGTGAATTTTCAAAACATGCTTAAAAAGTTTCTGGAATGTCTCCAAAACTGAGAGTACTGATTATTTTCAAGGCATTTGTACTGCAAGTCTTTCCTACTTGCATGTGTTACATCTGAGGCCACACGATGCCTTCAATTTCAAAGCCGAAATAGAAATTCAGCTTTATTAAGGAATAGAAACAGTTTCTCCATGTAAAAAAGGATGATGAGAAAGAATTTATCCTGTCTGAAGCAACAAGTAACAAAACAATGCCATGTTAAATGTATGAAACTATCTAAGCATTAGTTTAGACACAGAACTATTAGTTGAAATGTATGCCATCTTTTGTGGACCAGATTGCCCTACTACCCACAGATGTGGACTAGCATAAAGAAATTTAGACATGTTTTTTCAATAAATTGGGGGAGAGGAAGGGGAGGGACCCTTCCACGGATGGCATTGCAGAGATAAGAAATTCTCAGTAAATTAATAAACTCCACAAGAGAGACTAAACAATAAACCATTCCTGCCACTGCCTTTAACGGCGCTCAGGGATGCGAGAATTTGATACTGCGCTGAATAAAATTTCTGTTAATATTTGATATAAACCAATAAACTGTTTATTGGTTAACTATATATATTTTAGCAATCACAACTTTATACAACAGACTATATCATTATTTGAAATGTCTGAACAACAGTAGCTGTATACCATGAATAATTTCCTTTAGAGGCCATTCACTGGGCTCAAGCACAATTTAACACTCAGAAAAGTTTACTTAAACCGCATAAATCACACACAAGTTCTCCTCATAGAAGCAGCCGCGGGAAAGCGCAGTGGCTCATTTTATTTAAACGCACGCTTCAGCTTTTAAAATAATTAATACGCGGGGCTCGCTTGACGGTAAAATCGAACCGCACGCTGGGCAGCAATTAACTCCCTCTGCTAATTCCCGGTCGCAGCTCCGCACGCGGGACCCCCCGCCGCCGCCGCGCTGCCCGGAGCCGCTCCGCGCCCGCGCTCCGCCAGAGCCGACCCCCGACGGGCTCCGCGGCTCTGCGCCCCCGCCCCGCACCCCCGGAGCGCTCTCGCA
>VZRV01006047.1:722420-889144 GCA_013398115.1 Falcunculus frontatus
CGGGGCGCACCTACCGCACGCGTGAGGCCGCGGCGCGTCCCGGCGCCCGCAGCGCTGCGCTGCCCGCGGTGCCGGGGCGGAGGAGGAGCCTCCCGCGGCTCCCGGGGCCGCCCGGCAGCCCCCCGCTATTTCCACGGAGATGCCCGCGCCCCCCGGGCCGCAGGGAGCGCGAACCCGCCGCTCCCGGGCATGAGCCGGGCAGCGCTCTCACCGGCGGCAGGTACGCGCTGGCCGCGCTTGCTCCCGCCCGTAGCTACGGTTTTATGTCGGTTGCTATCAGCGTTCATCGAGCTGCAAATCCTTGAACGAAATTCGTCGTGTAGAACTTGGAGCCTTGAACACCATGTGAATACCACCTTGTCTGTAGCGTCTGTTTCCATGAAAACAGTCATTTTCACTACAGTCCTTGTGTTACACATGTCTAGTGACAACTTTTAAATATAAATTTTTAAAGGAAAGGCTTTTGTTGACATCTGTTTTGTCTTACACGCACAGTGCCGCAGAGCCGTGGGTCTTGCAGAAACAGCATCACTCACGCAAGCCACCCGTCTGCACTCACAGAGCATCACACAGCTCTTGGCTCCCCAGAGGGCGAAAGCCTGACCATAGCTCCCATCACCTCAAGGGAGACAATGGTTTTGCGGCCGTACAGAGGTGCTGTCCCATCTGCCATGTCATGACAAAACCAGAGGCAGTCTGGCATGTGCCCCTTGTGCTCCTGCCTGAGGTGCTGGCCGCCTCAATCAGGCACCTCATCTGCTTTTTGCACATCCAAGAGAGGGGCAAGAGGCACCTTCAGACGGTTTATGCTGGGAAGATGAGGCTGGGACATCCCACCGCGTGCACCCTCCCTGAATGCCCTTGTGCTGTACACCCCACAAACAGCTTCCCCTTGCCCAAGCTGGCCTCGTCCCTGCTCAGGTACCACAGAGCTGCCCCTTTCCGCCGGCGTACCTGCTCACTGGGGATGCAGTCTGGCCACAGCAGCATTGGAGTGCTTCATTTCCACACCCTGCTCTTCCTCCTTCTTCCCCCTTCTCACGAGTCTGGGACACACCGCAGCTCTCCAGTTCTGTCTCTCCAGCACTAGGGAGGCATCGGAGGAGACCTGCAATTCTTTGTCCCAATGGCTTTTATTACACCTAGCCCTTTCCTCAGGAAGGAGATATCCCATGAACCGCAGTGGAAAAGCCAAAGGAGCACAAAGGGTGTTGAGTTCAGGGTTTGAACAAGCTGCAGCCCACTCATGGATTTAACTCAAAATTTTGACAATGGAACAAAAAAATCATTGCAACGAGACAGCTGTTTTTACTATCAAAATCTCTCAGATCAGTTTGACTGCAAAGTGTGTTCCTACAATCCAAAGGAGACAAAGCTCCCAGCATCAGTTTGGAGCTGGCAGACTTCCTAGCATGAGCTGCCTCCCGCCAGCCTAGAAAAACCAAAGCTCTTTCAGTTGTTATTCCCCATCAGTTCTCAGCACTAACCCCCTGATTTCCCCATGGATTATCTGCCGTTCTGAGTTTACGCTGCTCTCACATTAAACTCTGAACAATCACTGGTTGGGGGAACTTCCCTGCTGCCTTTCTCACCTGTAATTGTGGTTCTGGTGAAGAGTCTCTGAAGTACAAGAAAGTCCTTGGATCCATCTTGAAAATAAATCTTTTCCTTCCTCCCCCTGCCGTGCCCAAAAGCCTGATTGCCACATTAGCTCCTTTTGAAGCTGGTTTTAACACGTAAATTCATATCTAAAAATGCCTTGCTTGCAAAATTCTCCCGACCCCTGATTTCACAACATATTTGAATATATGCTTAGTTTTATGCATGTGAACAGGCCTACAACAATCAATACAATTATTTACCTAAGTGCTTAAAGTCAGGCAGGTATTTAAGAATCAGTATTGTTTGTGGTAATGCCACAGCAAGCCAGGCAGGGACCAGGACCTCATTGTTTGTTCAGCACCCTGCACACAAAAAGACACTCCTTGTCCCTTTCAGTATAAGTAATTTTTGTAAGTTGTGAGTAAGTTGTGAATCAGTGCCAGAAACACCTTTTTTGAGCTGGTGAGTAAACATTATTTGTCTACTCTAATATCCTTACTTACGGAAAACATTGTATGCAATATTTAGAAAAGTAATAAAGGCACAGTGGGAAAAGGGTGGGCAAAGAGGACAATAAAGGATATTTTTTCAATTAGGAATTTAAAGTATTTTCAGCACTGTTAATATCCAGGAAAGTACCTGTAGATCTTAAAAGCCATTTAGAAAGGCAAGGGAATAATATGGCTTCTGCCCCATTGATGAGACTGTGGGTTGGGGTGCATGGGTCAGACATCTGCATGGGATAAAGGCTGCAAGATGAGAGAGAAGGAGCCAGTCCTAGTAGTTGGCTTGATAAAAGTCACCATTTCATCACGTTGGGGCATCATCAGCCACATAATGCCAGAGATGTCTCAGCACCGTAGGATGTTTTTTGGTCAACAACCAAGGCAGGTTTAGAAGGGGATTTGCTTGACTTGTTGCTCTGTGCTTATTCCCACGTATCATAAACTCAAAGACTAAATGGAAACGGTGCAGAAAGCTCCACATATTCACCAAATGGAAATGCTCCTAATCGTTGGGCTGGGTGCCAGTGTTCTGCACAGATTTAAGAGATAATGGTTCTCCTTGGGTACCTGAGCAGTCAGCCCATACCCTGTCCTTAGGGCACACAGGGAGCTGTCTTCTGCCAGACCCTGGGATCCAGAGGGTTTATCCCATAGTGTGCAAGAGCCGCACCTCAGCCTCTCTGAGGAGAAGGTGAAGAGCTAGATCCCAAATTTTAGTTACTATGGGAAGTGTATTTCCCTTGAGGAAATATTGCCAGTTTCTGCTGTTGACCTCGTTGTCAAAATGAAGAGAGTTACATCAGTACAAACAACTGGTTCTGTTTTTAACAACAAGAAATGAGCCAGTATTGAACTTCAGCATCCTCCCTGACAATTAAGATGTGATATCACACTCTGCAACAAACCAAGGTGAGAAGTCCTCGAAAAGGATACAGAGGATTTATTGGGCTGCTGAATATGGTTAACCCTGAACACAGAAACACCCCAAGTCAGAAATCGCTTCATGAAGTGTAAGAATTTAAAAGTAATGCATTTTGGGCTCTTCCTAATTGTTCTCTGGCCCTTGGGTTCATGTTTTCAATTTCTCTTTGCAACCACAATGCTGAGTAACTTAGTTGTCTTCCAAAATTAAAACTGAGAATCTCACATTTTCATGTTTTCACATGATGCCAGAGCTCAGGCTTTGTGGGGAAAAAAACAAAAATAAACCCCAAACACCCCAACCCTCACATTTTAGAAGACTTTCAACAAAACTGCAGAAGTTGGCAACCATGATATTTCCTAACACATTATTTTGTGGATTGCAGTGAAATTTCATTCTCAAGGCTAATGGTTGCTTTTTCTCTGGTAAATGCCCCAAATTGCTGCTGCTGTTATTGTTAGAACATTGTTAATTTATGCAGTATTTTAAAAACAGAGGAGAGGTACTCTGTCCTCAAGTAATTAGAGGATAAATAACACAACCTAGAGACTATTTTAAATTTCTTTGCTGTACAGCTAAACAGAATTAAGTTTGACCTATTTCATGTATTAGTGCTCAGGCCCACAAGATACCAAGGGTCTGATTCTGGAAATACTTTAAATATATTTAATTTGAATACCACCAGACTGCCCCCAGTGCAACAGAGCTTTTCATATGGGACTGTACCATCTGAGGGGCCTTAACTGTGCTATACTTGGTTGCACTTTTGGAGCCAAAAGGCCTCTGCTCCTTATAGGATGAATTCTGCTGTGGATAACAAGAGCTGTGTCAGGATCTGAGTGCGAACATCTCACATTCAGAACCAGAGCCATCAATTCTGAGATTATTCTTCTTATTTCTGAGAACTCCTTGTTTGGAAAGTCGCAGGCCACTGCATTAAACACATTTTATCTCGGTCTTTGGTACTGATGATAAACCAATATGTGTTGTTTAGCCTGCTTCATCAACATTCAGAACATTTGTAACTGATAAACAAAGTGCATGTTAGCTATTAAAGCTCAAAATTAGGCAGGCAGTAAAAAGTAATCTGAGAGCAGGACTGTAGCTACTGATACTATTGAAGCTGGTCTTAAAACATATGGTTTCCAATCATTGACACAATGCACAAAAATAAAACCCTGCAACTGAGTAGTGCCTGATCTATTCACCACTAAATGATCAAATATGCCTGTTTGTTTTTTAGTTTTATGTCGCCTTCCTCTTTCTGGTTTTCAAAAGTAGAAGCTTGCTATTTAATATTAGCTGAAGATTTGGCCCTTTGTACCGGCTGCAGACGGGCTTCATTAATCAATTTCCACTACTGGATTGAAATGAAAAAAAACAGAATTTTTTTTCTTTTTTTTTTTAATACTCTCCCTCTATTTTGCTTGGAATTTCTCCTGTAGAAACAGCAGATCCCTCTACTCCATCCTTCCTGTTTCCTCATGCTTTAGCAGAAAAATATTTTGTACTATGCAGACAATGCAATTTCAGAAATAAAACATCCATTGACAGAAAATATGTGATTTGTTTCAGGCTGGGATCCTGCCACTCTTACTGCAGCCATCTCTAACAATAGGAGTAAACCAAATTTCATCTTTGAGCACAGCTGCATAACAATTAGTTTGCACAGAAAGGTATTAAAATGAAAAATAAGTATTATGGCCATTTTGTCTTTTTCTTCATGAGCTTTTTTTCAAGATCTCTTTTAATAACAAAATGCGAGACTAAAATTCTTGTGTTGTGCTGCCTGCATGGAGCATTATATGCAAATACAGGGTTCCTGCTGACTCACTTTGCCACGTGCAGTTATGAACCCAGATCCGAATATGGGAAATGCAGTGGCTCTGCTGGTGGAAGGGATGATGGTCTGCAGGAGAGATTTGAAAACCTGACACCGAGCTAAAGCAATATTTTAAAGTTAAGGTTTGATGTTATTTCAATTACCAGCAATAAAAAAAAAATCACTAGGAAGAATTCGGACATTGATCCATTTGGAGAGGAGTTGCAGGACTGAGGGGATTTTTTAGCACTAGAGCAGAGCTGAGAAATGGCCAGTTTTCAGTTCTAATCAATATGTGCATCAAAAGTCAGATTAATAAAACCTATATTAATTTTTAATAAAAGCACATTCCCTTTGAAACTAGTATGTATTGGTGATCCAAAAAGAAGGCACACAGTCCACTCCTGTGGCTGTGAATGAAAACAGAAGGGATTTGTGCAGTGATTTTCTCATGGGTCCTTGGCTTTTTTATTTCTTTCTTTACACTTCAGGTGAAACATTTTGTACATATCAGCTTCCTCCTCAGGGAAGACTTATGAATTCCATAGGCTGGCAAACCTACCCATGAATTACAACTTCTGTCTCTGTTTCATTCTGACTGGAGGAGTGTGCATGAGGCAAAACATAATTTGGGGCCATCACTGAAGTTGCCTCTGACCCCTATAAAGTTGTATCTCTGTCTAGGCAGCCAAGGTTTCAGTAAGCCAAAAATAGCTGAATTTTGGGTGGGCTCCAAATTAGGCACTGGTTGGCTTTTGATGCAGCAGCATCAAAGTGCCTTGGCTGTGGCTGCAGCAGCAACTCAGCAGCACCACTGGTACAGAGAGCCTGAGTAGCCTCCCAGAAATCTTTCATTTAATTTATCTTGTAGAATTGCAAGTATTTTGAAAGTTCATTCACACAGGAATCAAAAGCCATTCTTCCTCCAGCTTTACGTAGGATTTTGACTGCAAGGAAGAGTTTGATTTTAGGAATCTCAATGCAAGCACTCCAAAACTTTTTTAGTATGCCTGTCCTAGTGGGAATGAGTCTCATTATTATGTAAATTAAAATTGATAATCAAAGACAAATGCTTCAGTCTGTTATTTTAAACTTGGATAATGTTTACCTAAATTCTATCTACTTTCATTCAGGAATTCTCATCTGGCTTTCTAAACTGTTTTCTGTCTTTAAAGAACATTTCTTCAAGTCACATTATACTTGATGGAAAAGTAGGGACAAATTCAGTTGTACTTTGAATGTAATTTAACTGCACCATAGAAACAGGCTTTCAAACCTTTCATCGAACTGATTTACGAGCGGAACTAAGGTTTGCTTAGTACAACATTTTCACAGTAAGAGTTACATTCCCACAAAAGGGAATGCTGTCAGGTAGAATGACCATGAGTCAATTCTGCCAAACCAATCGCTTTGTTCAGATAAGCCAATCTGGCTGCCACAAAATTTTAATTAGAAATTTAACACAGTATTTTAAAAATTGCTGCAAAGCATGGCTGTTAAGTATTTTGAAACAATCTGAGAATACAATAGATGCCTACGAGCATTTTGCCAGTTTCCCATCATTAGTAGCCATTGGACTTTTAAATTTGTTTTACAAACTAATGAAAGGGCAGATGCTGGAGGAAGTGGAAAGTACCAAAGGAGATGTGCTTCCAGAGTGCAACTTATATTGCATTTAGTACTGCATGGGGTTACAAACTGTAAAGATCCACCCCAAATTAAAAGAGTAAGTGCTCTTTCCTAACTCCTATGCAAATACAGTGAAATTCAAGAAAATCAGATCTAGTCAGTCAGAGCTAGGAAATCACTAATTTTTGAGTGTATTCTCAACTTTTTGGTCAAGCATACAATAATTCCTGTCCTGTTTATTATGACAGAGATCATTTGCATCTTGCTGATCCGTATTACAGGCAGGAATAAGCTCCATCCTCAATCTGTGAGGCCAAGAGCTCCATGCACCCTTCCAATAACTCATTGGTCACCCTTTAGGAGTGTAAAGCAAGGAAATCAATATGATTTATAGTTTTGGGGGCAATTCTCTGCAGATCAATTTACCTAGGATAATTCTTTTAAAAACTGACTCTGGTAAAATGTTTCCTTTTCTTTCTGTGCTCAAGAAGATAATTGGACTAAAATGTTCCCTTATGCTCCAAAAATGTGACTTCGCATGATCTAATTTTTACTTTGTTTTTGTTTAAGCCTACATGCTCCTTCTTGCTCCCGTGCACTAGTGCAGAGGAGCAGCACTTCATATCCTTCCTTGGCAGAGAGGAAAGAGGCAATCCTCTGCCCTGCACAGTCCAGATCAGTGCTGACCCAGGAGATTCACTCCTCTGCTAGGCTGTGAGCAGAGTAACTCTCAAAAAAATAAGTTATTCCAAATTGTGGGAGGTATTATGATAAGATCTCCATCTGGCTTGCAGCAATTTGAGTACTTCTACCGCCTTGTTTATACCATTTTAAATATCTAATGAATACAATATGCTGTCCCCAAAATAATATTGCATATAAGGCCTGTAAATTTAGAGTTGGAAGTTTCATGAAAGAACTTGGCCCATTACCTCTCTGTAAATGTTAACTGAGTGTTCTTTGTAATGCTTTCCCAAGCTTCTATTGCACCCAACCAGAAGACAGGGAAGTACAGGTAGCCAGGATGATGAAGTGCCAACCCAGTGATCAAGCTTCCTCTTCTTCCACTGTATTTTGTAGATGTTTTCCCACTTCTAACAACTTTTCACTTAAATTTTTTCAGGGAGCAGCAAATGCCAATAGATTCCCAAGGGAAGGTGTCCCAGGAACCAAGTGTGGCTGCAGCACAGGCAGTGATGGGTGCCAGCAATGGGGCCCATTTAGAACCCCAGACACGAGGAGCAGTGAACCAGGGTCCATCCAGGGAGCCCACTCAGGTGGGGGCAAAGAGGAGACCAGAGGTAAACCACCTACAGCAGAGGACCAAAGTTCACCCAGGAGTCGAGGCTGGAGACACAAACACCTCCAGCCCAGACAGGGACTGGGTACCCTGGGGCTGAGCTTAAACAGAGCTCCTGGGCCATGGGCAGGGGATGTGGGTGGGGGCCCACGTGAGGCTGCTCAGGGCAATTAAGGACTCAATACACTCAGGGCGCTGCAAATATCTGGAAATAGCTGTGCTCCAAATGAATCTATTTGTTTGCTCGAGTTTGGTGCAGGGCATGAGCAAACAGGCCGGGATAAACAGGGTGCCGACTGACAGCTTGGGCTGGAGTCCAGCCCTTCGGAGAGAGCTTCTTGTGCAACCACAGCCCGGGGCTGGGCAGAGCTGGGGGTCGCCTGGAGATGGGCTTGGTGACAGCAGAGTGCCCACGGTGACCTGTGTGACTGCACTGCAGGGACTGGTGTCTCTGGCCACCAGCCATTTTCTGGGCCTCACTGGGTTCTGTTGTTTACGTGACTCTACCAACTCTTGACACAGATCAAACTGGCTCTAAGGCTTGTGCTTGTGGCCAGGGCTGTGCCCAGTGGGGGCAGGAATAGGGAGGGCACAGATGGAGGACATTGTTCCATGAAGTTTTTGAGCCTCTTTCTGCTGCACGCAGTCTGTGAGAAGACCCAACTTGTTTCTCTCCAAAACAAGTTGATGTCTCTTTAGAGCACTGAATGAGATGGATCATTTTCCTTCTGCGTTGTGAGGTATCCACATTGCTCTCTCAGAACATATAGGAAATAATAAGTATTTATATAAATTTATAGTCACTTTTTTTTTTCCTTTATGAACTGAGGGGAAATGATATCTTGGTTTGGGAGAAAATTATTTTGCCTCCAGACTTAGCGAGCCTCTCTTCATTCATTTCAAACATTGCCCATTTTAACATTAAGTTCCAGAGGCGCGGTATGCCAGCACGATACAGATCAGAAATATTGAGTGCATTACAAGTAGCAGGTTACACTTCAAAACACTTGGTTCACAGTGTTTGAGACCATTAATCATTTTTATTATTCTAAAGGACTGAAAGGGCTTAGAAACTTTGCCTAGGAAGCAGTATAGATTCTGAACAGCTGCACTATGACTCCTGCTCACATTAGGTTTTGGACAGACCATTGATTTTCAGTAAATGTTCTTGGCGGCCAGGAAGTGCTGAAACTGGCAAACTTTCTCTCACAAAGTTTTTTTTTTGCTTCTGAAATGAAAAACATGCTGGTTATTCTGATTTAGATCATCAGTATGGCCCTGATTTACCACTACATCACACCCTCATAAAACTGCAGTATCAAGGGACTTTAGTTACAGGCCAGACAAAATCAAATCCACTGCAGGGAGCATATATACATTTTTTGCAAGATTTTTTTTTTTCAGTCTGTGTTAATAGGCACTGTATATGTAAACTCTTGCAAATGTCTTTTCTTTGTTGTTATGACAATTGTTAGCAAGGAAGATACCAAATAGAATTTGGCTGTATGTGAATTCAGATTTTCAGAGCAGACTGAAAAACCTTACACTTAGAGAAACAGCAGCACACCCACAAACTAAGAACAAGGTATTATTTTTACCCATGCAATTGTGTCTGCACTAAAATGACATTTGATTTGGTCTCTTTATATTTTTGCATACTTTGTTCTGCAAATGAATGTACCAGACACTGTATGGAGAGATGACAGGATACTTTATCCTGGGTTTCCTTCCTGGAAGTTGCACTTTATTACTTGTAAACTGGAAAATACAACCTGCATTGTTCCCAAAGCCGTGGAACTGTTTAGGAAGAGAGGCATCTAGGACTAGCTACATTTTTAAGAGAAAATAGGACTGTAGTTTGGACTTGAATGTTGGACTTTAATGCATAAGAAAATCTCAATTCAATAATAAAAAAAGACTTTGTCTGAAAATGGCATTCTAATTAAATCTTATCAAGATTTCAAGAGACAAAGGAGGTAAATAAACACCATTTACATTCCCTGGGCAAAGCAATGTCACTCTTTCTTTTTTTTTTTAACCTTTTTATTTCTCTTTTCATGCTTCTTACAAACTGTAGAAGTTTGGTTGGGGTTTTTGTTGTAGAGAGGGAGAAAGTTAGGAAATTGGAAACCCTCCTGCCCTGCCAGCAGAGGTGGAAAACAAAATTGTTCAGTTGCCAAAACCTGAAATTATGTTCTGAACGGATGCAGTATAAAGCAGCAATATTTTGATATTTTCAGTTGGACCATTTAGAATGGAAATAGAATTATATCATATTTGAAAACAGTTCTGGAAACAGAAAAGCTGCAGTTATTGTAATTGGATTTTTCTTGAAAAAGGTTCTTATGAAGAGCACTTAGAAAAAAGAAGCATTGTAGATGGGTTAGTGAGGAGTACTGCAGGGAGAGAAATAGAAACATTTTCTGTTGTGACATTTGCAGTCCTATAGAACTCTTCATGAGGCAAGGCCTGGGGGAAAAGAAATTCAAACGGAGCATCTGATGTGATTGGTCAAATCTTCAATATAGAAAAGGCTCCCCTTTCCTTGCTCAGTAAAAATAAATTTACTGTTTGTGGGGTTTTGTTTCTGAAGTCAGGCCATTACACACAAATCTTTTTTCTTTCCTGTTTTGTTTGTTTGTTTGTTTCTGGTTCTGGGGGCCCTTTTTTGTTTTGGTTTGGTTTTTTGTTGGGGTTTTTTTTTTTTCTTTTTTTTGTTTGTTTTTGAGACAGAGTAAGTTTCTAGTCTTCGTTGCTTTCATAAGCTCAAACCAACTCATGCTGAATGAAACAAATGAGATCTCTCAAACCCTGTAACTTTTAAAATCTCATGATTCTTGAGTGAGTATCACGAAGTGAGTGTGGAGGCAGCACTGCTGTGATTTAGTGCACACAGGGGTGGCACAGCTGCTGAGGGGTATCAGACAACGAGCCCACTCGGGCTTTATTTATAGAGACCCACACGCTTTTCATCTCCCTTTGGTATTCTTATTTCAGTAGCATTTGAGATCCCAGTCTTCCTGCACTTTCACATGAGAAAATAGTGCCTCTCCTGATGAGCTGAGATTTTAAGACAGGCGAAGAGGGGAGAAGGCAGAGAAGGGCTCCCTCATTCCATCAGCTCAGCTCCAGGTTCCCAACAGGAAAACTGGGATAAAGAGCCTTGCCCATTTCGAACTGTGGTTTTTATGTTTTGGTTGGGGTTTTTTAAAGACAGTCATGCTTTGGGATTGCACAGAAAACCAATTTGCTGCACAGTGCCACTTAGAAAGTGAACTCGTGTCTGGACAATTTTCCACCAGAGCCCGTCCAACTTCCCAAACTGCTTTCTTTTGTTGCTTTTGGGATGAACTTGACTTTCATCGCAGAGAGCCCTCTCCTTTGTTTTCAAAGGCTTTTTCTGCCAAGCCAAGTAACTGTATTTCTCAAGCACAGTCCTCTGAAGGCACTGAAGCATGTTGAATACAGAAGAGTAATTTGTTCCCTCAGGCTGTATATGTCTTGTATTAAAAATTACAAGATGTGAATCTGTGGCTGTGCTGGGAGCACACACTGGATTTGTTGTATGGTGAGAAGAGAACAGGTTATGGCTAATCTTGTTCATTCATTGAAGATAAGAGAGGCGCTGCCCTTTCTGCTTTTTTGTTTTCTTGGGTCTGGATCAAATCCCCATCTGTCCATCAATGTGAACAATTGTGTCTGAGTCAAGAGTGCTTTGATTAAAAATGATATGGTTGGAAACACCCTTTTTACTGAGAAGAAATGAATAAGGAAATGGCCCTCGTGTGTGAGCTTTTGGGGAGAGACTGTCTGCTCAGCTCGCAGGCCAGTCAAAATATGCTCTCCAGCAGGGAAATTAATAAATAGACCAGCTTCAATAGATGGAGATTTAAGGGCAGGAGACTGATGTTGTTCTAAAATTCTTTTGGGTTGGAACTTAAATCCAATCTTAATGAGGTCATAGAAGAAAATTAATTTATTTTCTATTTTCCAAACAATATCTTCTTTGTTAAACAAGAAGATTGGAGATACTTTTTTTTCAATAATTATTTTTATATATGCTTTAAAATGCGCGAAAGCTCTGGCCCCTTTCATTTCCTGAAGACAATCATGTGATAACCTTAAGTGGACCACATGAATGTATTAATCTCATATTCCTAAGTGTTATGGAGAACTGAGAAACCTCCATTCTTTGGATTTCCTCTATATGGGATGTCAAGAATGATATGAAAGGAGTGGTTTTGTAGTGAAAATACAAAACTGCTGAGTAACAGCAACATGAGCATACAGGGACCTGGTTTGGACTAGTCTCCAGTGGAAGTGGTGGAAACTCCATCATTGAAAACATCAAAGTCTTGTGACTGTTGAGAGTCTCACTATACCGCATGTTTTTCTTAAATCTCCAGCTTCTGGAATCAATGAATTTGCCAGCATTTCCATGTATTTTACATAAGCAAGCACACAGACGAGCTACCAGTGTTGCTACTTGTGGAGAAAAGCTCAGAAATGAGACTCTGAAAGGTTCAAATAGTAAAATACAAAGGAGTAACAGTTCCTGATTTTGCAGATTTGGCAGACCTTGTTATTTTGAATCTTCAAGTTTGCCTATACCTCAGGAAATAAAAGTAGTGACCTGTGAAGTGTCCACAATAAAGAAATGTCACTGGTAAGAGGTGGTGTGGGCATCCTGGGATATTGACATCCTTCAAGGATTCCCTGCTCATCCTTTGCCTGTGGCTCTTTGGAGTCATACAGGCGTTGGGTGGGTGTTTTACAGAGCTGCTGCGAGGCAGGGAAGGGGCACAGTGTGAGGGCTTGAGGAGTAAAGAACTGCTGGGAACCACATCTGGGACTTGGCTTTGGGTCTGTCCTGAGCAGGGTAAGAATGTCACTCTGTATCTAAATCACTGGCTTTTATGAGTGATTTCCATGTTCAGTTTCCAGCATGAAGTGTGAAGGTTCTCCTCATCAGAAGAGGCATTTATTTAACAACAAAGGACTTGACAATGCACTCTCAAGAAGGGGGTAGTTCTTCAGTGGCAGTGTCACAGCTGACCCAGGGGAAGAGCAGAGGTGACTGATGAAAATGGGAACCTCTTGACACAGGTGGTGTCTGGTGGCTCCTCACTGTGGGCAAGCAGGTAACACTTCATCACCTGTGTGAGTCTCATCTGGATTTTGGAAGGAAATGAATGAAAGGCAAGGCAGATACTTCAGGTAAGAGTGATGTGATGGAATTGATGGTATAATAATGCTGAGATTTCTCTACTGTGGTCAGGAAACTGTTTCTCTGTTCATCAGATCCAGATAAATCTCTGTGTGTCTCACTGCTGCACACCCTACAGTCAGAGAGAACACCCAGCACAGCGTAATGTAGCTCTGCTACTACAAGGGCTTTCCAAGTGGCTGCAGAGATGCCTGGAGCTCAATTTACACACAACCTTCTCCAAAATCCACCCAGGGTGGGCCACCACATGGCCAAGGTACCATTAACTCTGCCAGCTGTGCAAAGCACCACCTTTGCACTGAAAGCAAAGGGTGGGTCCTGCCAGAGCATTTCATTAAAATTAAAATGCACTTACAGGTAGATTCCTAAAATTTCACCTTCCAAAGGGTCTGAGCTAGTCCTGCTGGGATACAAAGAAGTGATTCCCAAAGCTATTTCTAACTTGCTGCTTAGCTGCTTAATCCATCACATGGTAACTGCTGCCTGCACTAAATGGAAAAGAGTATTCTTTACATGCAGACACAGCTTAATGTCTTTGCCAAAGTTTTTTTCACCTCCTCTGCTACCCTGAGCCATCACCTGCTAGTGCTTGTGGCGTGCAAATTGGAGACTTTTCTTTATGAGTTGCACATAAAATCCACACCTCTGGTCATGCATGAGAAACTGCTGAAAGAGCCCGATACAGCCCTGAACGTGTTCCCTGTTTTATGGACAGGACCCGAAGGTTGTTTGCTTTTCAGAACTGCACCATGTGTCATGCCTGACCCTGCTGGCACTCACAGATACTAAATGACACACTCTTGGCAGGGGACGCAGCTGGCTAATTATGCATGCAGTTTACCTACAGCCTGGCTTTAAAAGGAGCCCAATTAAATGATCCAAGAGGTCAGAAGAAAAATGAAGGCATTGCTAGAGGAGTGAAACCTTTTCTGCCTCCTGAGGCAACACCTACTATTTTCACAGTGATCAGGGAAAAAACAAAGCAGAGCAGATGTTTTCCCTTTAAAAAGAAGCCTATTTTGCTCCTTATTAGTTTTGATCATTATCACACTTGACATTAATTTTTGATATTATAAAAAGAGGGATTCTCATGCTATTTGAATATTATTTTAATACGGATCTTTTTCTTGTTCAATAACTATCAGCTTCCATGGGGTAATTTTTATAGAACTGTTAGTTTAGGTGAGCAAAGATAACAGAACCTGTCTCTTCTTCTCTGTCTTGGTTGTTGAGAGTTTTTCTAGTTGGGCTGGTATAACCCTAATGTCATTTGTGGGACAGAATGGGCTTCCCAAATTAGTCTGTCTCCTAGTTAAAAAGACATTTCAAAATCAAAGTTATCTGCCTAACAAAGGAAAAAAGCACTTGTCACAACTTTTCACAAATCCAAATGGCCTTCTTGAGTTTTCAGATGATCCACCAAAGGACTTTGCATGGGCTGCTGCCAGGAACACAATGCTGAGAGCAGTGCCAGTGCCCACAGTTTGCAAAAGCCCAGGCACAGTTTGTGGTCCCAGCTCTGTGGGCCAGTGGTCACCAGGCAGTGCAGGAGCAGCACATGGGTGTTTCCAACCTTAAAGCATTTGCCATCTCAATTTTGCTCCACAGCAGTGATGAGTTTTCTCTGGAGGCATGCCCAGCCCTTTTGGGGAATATACCTCTTGCAAAATAGGACATGAACTCGAGTTTCCCTGATTAAATCTTGTGGTATGCACACTTTGAGAGTTGCCCAGCAAATGCCTTCTGCATTTGACAGCACGGATCCAAAGATAGCTCACGCTGCTGCTGTCTGGGCAAACTGTTTTTCCTTCTGCTGCCTATAAAATAGCTGGAAAATCTTCTTGGGGGAGAAAAAATTCTGGAAACTCTAAAGTGAGCTGAATTCCCCAAGTCATTACACTTGGTTAGTGTCTTTCACAACCCTGCTAAGCCCTGGGTAATGGTATGCATAACCCCGAAAAGCAGAAACAGAAAGACAGGAAATTATGGCTGAACTAGTGTTTTTCTTAGGGCGTTTGTGCTCACTGTTGGAACAACCAGTGCCAGGTATTGTGAAACACAGTGAGAAGCCCCTTTTCAGCTAAGTTTCTGTTTAAAATTCAGCCAGATTATAGTGAGATATGAAAATCTCCAGAAGAGGTATTCTGTAAAGGCAGGAAGCTGCTTCAAGGAGTGTCACTGCCTCTCTGGGAGTCTTGGGTACACCCAGGTCATGGTCCCTGCAAGTCAGACAGTGCTGCTAATCACAGCTCCAGCATCGCAGGGAGGTTCCCTCACTGGTGTAGGGAAAGTTCAGTTGATGCTTAAAACAATTGTGATGTGCTCTGAGCTTTTGGGGGTTTAGATTGTCCTCATAACTGTGATGACGTTCGATGCACTTCATCTATTTCAAATGAAGTCACATGTCATTATCTATTACCATTAGGGCTGGTGCCTTAAAAAGAACTCCAAACACTGCAATGTTTGGGCAAAAGTTCTGTGTATTCCAGTGGGGGCTTCTCTGGTTATCTGTCTTGTGCGCCTCTCTTAAAAAGCGCTCATTCTGTGAGGCAATTCACAGAAATGCCAGTCTAATTGACAGGCTTTGATACCATGAGGGTGCAACTGGTCTGTTACAGGACACCCAGAAGGTCTGATAAGCCCCTTGCTCATGTCTGATGCACAGAGAGCAGAGTTTTAAACAGCCTGAGTTAGGCTGAGTCACCTGCCAGCAGCTTTCCTAAGGGATGTAAAGCACAGTGGAGTAATAATTGTTGTAAGCCATGTTAAGGACTTTATGATCTCTGCTCTTGCCCAGCCTGGTTCCTCCCCGCAGCCTGTCCCCACCTGAACCTTTGCAGTCTGTGTGACTCGCCAGCCAAACCCCTGCTTTATTTAGGGCAAGGAACAGCTATTGCTTTGGATAGCAAGGAGGAAGGAAGCAACAGAAGCAGCAGGAGCAGCCCTTAAACCTTCAAAAGGGGTGAAAAAAATCAAGTGCAGTTGTTGGGCAGTCACAGGGAAGGAGTAGAAGCAAGGGCAGCAATTCGCTCCGAAGTACACATGGACAAACACGAGCTTGCAGCTATTACAATAATGAACCCTGCTGGTTTTGCCCAGGAAGATATGACTTTGAGCAGGGCTATTGTAATAACCTTGAAGGTGGATTCTTTCAGCGAGTTGGAGGTAGCGGCTTAAAAGAGAGATGGGCTAGATCGTTTGTTTCCAGAATAAAAGGATTTAATAACATCAAAATAATAAACAAAAGACACCTGAGGCAGATACTAATAAAAGCACTCACCCCAGGGGCAAGAGATGAAAGAGGATGTGACTTTGGGAACAGGAGTTTTTAACAGGTAGGTTGGATGGGATTACAAAGGGTATTGTCCTGTAGGATTACAGAAGTGGGAGACCTGCAGGTCAGGGGTCCAATGGATTTGGTGGGAGAGATCTTGCAACAAAATTAGGCCAACCGCAATTCGGGGTAGATAGAAAATTCTGGTTGTCTGCCCTTTTTGGGAGGCTTTGATGTAATTGAAACCTCTGCCTCTAAGAGGCGCGCTGCAACATGCAGCCTTAAACCTTCACGAATTAAAAGTGGCTTCTTCCAAATTTTGACAGAGAAATGATGGAGTCTCATTGTACCATTTGGTTCCAATGGTTTTTCAAGGTCTTGATGTATCAGCTCAATATTTTTATTAGAAAACAGACGAGTGTTGAGTGGCCTGAGGAGCTGTGCAGACGAATACCTGAGAAGAGTTTTGCACACGCCATAAGGAACAGATCAAGCCTTGCTCACGTGTGTTGTTCATTTACACCTTGCATCACACACAGCCCAGTGCCTTCATCTCAGCTTCGTGCTAAATCTAGACAATGAGCCCGATTCACCACTGCATTCCTTTATTTTTACCTCAGGATAATTTCTTTTAAATCAGAGGACAGACTGGACTAACCCAGTGGTTTTTGTGCCAAAGAAATCAATGCTACAAGCCTTTGAGCTTCCTGACCTGCTGTTTTGCTTTAACCTTCACTTTGGGGTTTTTTATCCTAGTTGGGGATCTTGATGGGTTCAGAGTTGTTGGAGGCTCCTCTGTTGTCTCAAGAGAGGCAGTTAGGTGCTAGAATTAAATACTGCATGACAGATTTTTCATAGCATGGGAAGAGCAAAACAAAACAGCTGTCTGCAGAAACCTGAAGGAGCAGGAACTAGACTGCTCTTTAAAAATAAACTTGGCATTGGAGATGGTGACTGAGATAAAGTCATAGCCAGAAATGGTGAATATTTAGGATGCTCAAAAATATTCCTATGTTAGTGGTTTGCAAATGTGGGAACAATATATTCAAGCTTTATTTTCTTTAGCATGTTCTTTGGCTTAAAGTGAAGTTCAACATTCAAAATGACCATGTAATAATGGAACCATTTCAGTCAATCTCCTGTTTTTCTGTATTCAGTCAGATCCACTGCCTCTAGTGCCAAAAATAAGTTTTTACTGATTTTTACTTTCTTTATCCTGAAAGAACCAAAACCAATGGAGAATCAGCAAACTGAGATTGAATGATACAAATCCAAGCTTGCTGAATTCACCTGTTTAAACTCATGAAGGAAGTGGGCTACCATAAATATTGCTGAGATTCTAATTTAACCTACAAAATAATGCATGATGAAGGTATGGGGCTGAAGGAACTCACACACACAAACCAGGCTTTGATCTTGGTAATACAAATCTTATTACAGCATTTACTTGTGTATGACATATTTTTACATGGAAATCAAAGTCAGAAGGAGTAAATACTTCATGATGATGTTTTTAGAGCCAACAAAACCAAATTAGTTCTGCCTTCACTGCCACACTGATGGGTTCTCATGTGCACACCCCACGGGAAGTGAAAATTAACTAAAAAATTCATCTTTCCCATCAAAGTGGTTGAGCCCTGGCCCTGGCTGGGCTGCTCCATGCATGAAGGAGCATGGTTTGTTTGTCCCCAGATCTGAGGTGTGGTGGCAGGAGAAGTGACAATCAGGAACATGCACCAGGGAGATGCTTTCTCTGCCATAGCCAAGAGTGAATTACAAGAACAGTTTGCCAGTGCTGCCACGCACACATCAGTGAATGATCCCTTTGGTCACCATCTTCATTGCCTGCTGAGCTGCTCGTGTGAAAGGGGCTGTGCAGGGGCCAGTGACCGTCTTCATGGAGGAGTGAGGCAGGACGAATGTGTGAGAATAAAATTTTTGCAATTGTGACTCCATTTTTGCACAATCATAACAAAAGTCCAGGCTATTTCAGCGGCTCGTAGGGTCTGTTTGGGGGGACACATCCCAAAGCCTGGTTTGACAGTCTTTATGCAGACAGCTTTGGCTGTTTGTGCATTGGGGATGTTATCTCCATGTTGAGAAAGAGCTGAGACGACTCCAGTTACAGCTCTGTATTTCATTTCCCAGGACTCTGCAGAAATGTTTCCCAGTTTCTATGTGTGAGAGAGTGTCTATTCTGGTTATCACTCAGCTACAGGCTATGAGGCCCAAATCCAGAGGTTAAGCTTAGCTTAAACTGTTGTAATCATCTCATTTTTGTGTCTAAAGCATCTGTTCCTGTCTTTGCTCAGTTTTCATGGCAACACAAGAATGGGTCACAGGTACACAGATCTTTCAGCTGGGAGGTACCCGGTTTGGAGGCTTTGACAGAATGTGAAACCAGATTAGTTTCACGTAATATCAGGTTTTCTTCCTGGCATTTTCTGTGAGTACATTTATCAGAGAAGCTGCAAAAAGCTGGAAAGCTGCTCCACAGGAACTTTGAAGCAGAGCTGAGATCCAAGGTACTTCTAAATGCCAGAGCTGGAAAGTGAAATGGATGCCTGTTTGTATCTATTTCACAAGTATTCCTACTTCCTCAGCTGTAGTGTAACTAAGAGAAGAGTGTCAGGGCCGTTGTACACTGCCTAGTCAAACCTACATGCACTTCCACTGAAATCATTAAGGTATGCACAAAACTTGGTTATATTACTTTACTCAAAATACGTTGAAATTGTTCATTCAAGCACTCAAAAATTAGAATAGTTAAGAATTAATGTTGTAACTCCAGTGCAGATTATTTTTTTCCCTGTGCTTGATTCTGTTAAATCATCACTGCATCATCCTGTCCTGCTTCATCCTCTGGATGCTTACTGGCTATTCAGGACTCTTTATCCCCTTTTAACGGGACATGGTCCCAGATGTTTTGTACTGCACATTACTCCAGTGCTGCTGGAATATGAAAGTTAATTTAGTTGTGTACATTTCCATGGTGGTATCACCATGATGTCTGAATGCTTCTCAAAATCAATTACTTCACCTTTGCATCAATGCTGCAATAGTCAATCCTGTTAATAGCCTCCTTTTACAGCTAAGCAGAGAAGACAGCTACTCAGCTTCCACAAACCTCTGATGAGTGTTTGCAGACCAACAATTCTGAACTGCATGAGTGAGACACAGGCAGAGCTGTAGTCACACTGGGGACTGCAAAACATCCAGGCACCACATGCATTCCCACACCACCAAATGTCAAGCTCTGGCTGAAAAGAAGGGAGGAGGCAAAAACTTCTCAGTGAAATGCGTGTGAGGTTGTTATTTTTACAGTGTTTCTAAGTTTCAGAGACATCATCCAGGTGGGTCAGGATGTCAGGATCTGAATAGCAGCACTTGAGCTTCCTAATGTGGTGAAAACCTTACACAGATCCTCAGCTCCTCCTCCTGTTTGATTCCTTCTGGCTTGTGACTGGAAGGGCCTTAATTAGCTCTTGAACATGTCCTTAAACGGCAGGTGGGATTTATTCCCATAGTTTCTTTGTGTATTTCTTTTTCCCCAAGGACAAAAGGAAACAGTTCTGTCTCAGAGGATCCCCCAGCTGGTGCTACTTGTGGATGATGCCCCATCTGTTTTTGCTGCTGCTGAAAACATGCAGGTCAGTGCTGACAAACACAGCTCATACTCTGCGCTCTGCAGTCTGAGGGAAAAGCTGACTTTCTGGGTGAAATCTCTTTGCACTGGTCTGACAGGAGTGTATCACCACTTGGGTGGCAGCCAGTTACACACCACATCTGTGAAATCTGGAGGCTGCCTGGTCTGAAGCACTGTTGTCATTATATCATGTCCAAGCTATTTGTGCATGGGAACTGATGGTGATACTTTCAGGAAAAAAGAAAAGCCTTTTCTGAAGCTACGTGCAAAAGCTAGATTGTAAATGTCTGGGGAGTAGTTAAAATTTTCTGTATATATGTGCATAAGTCTCTTAATATCAGAGAGATTTCTGACTTTTCAAATAATGTAAACACTATAGCATGCAAGTTGCACATGAATTAGCTACAATAAATAATAAAATGTTAAGAGGCTTATTAGATCATCTTCTCATGCCAATCTCTAAATGTTCCATGAAGCACTTTCCCTGTGTGGTGGCTTGCTACCATCCATGAGAGCATTAGTTCACTAATCAAGTATTAGCATTAATCAAAGATGTTCAAGCCCTCTCTGAACACATCTAGAGGGCTGAGGAGCCAAAATGCTGGCAGATATATATGCTTTTTTTTTGTAAAGGGGTATATAGGTCTTACAGATCTTACACAGCAATGGGTAATGAATTACAAGAAAATTATTTTAAAACAGGTGAAGTTTAATAGCCTGAGCAAAATGGACTGATAGCTGTCAAACTGAGCTACACCCTCCCTTAGCAATGGAGCTTCTGCTTTCTGGCAACTCAAATCCCTGGGTTTTTTAAAGAGAATTTTGTATATCTATTTTCCCCACTTTTGCCTTTGTGACCTTGCATGGATGATACAGATCTTGAGAGAGATCTGAGTCTTGCTGGCATGATGATTCTGGAAATGAGACAGTATTTTATCAGATTTCCCTGTAAGCCCCAGACTTACCTTCCTAACAGACATTTCTCATGCTTGGCTGATAGAAAAGAGCCCATATTATTAATAACTGGACTACTACGGATATAATATAATAATGTCTGCAGTAAATTAAATGAGACGGGAGGACACCTGTGTTAGCCCCTGGCTCGCTGCAGGGCAGCGCTCAGAGGTGAGCACAGGCACGGGGGAACATTCACGGTGCTGGAACAAAGACACAGTTGACCCCTGACATCATTTAAAGCTACTTGATGCCAAGGACTTCCTCGCTTTTTACGGATATTGAAACAAATAAGTCATGGAAATGATGACTGACCCCAGCCATATGGGAGCAGAGAGATTAGCTGCTAATATGGAAAGTTACCTGGCCAGCGTTGAGATCAGTCACGGGAGAACGGGGAGATCAGAGGGAGGGCTGCCGAAACCGTGAGGTAATGTGGCTGCTGGGGAAGAGGGGCTGGAGCTGGGACTGACTGGAAGAGAAGAGGTGAAGGTTTTTTCTCTGCTGAAGCCAAAAGTGTACGTCATCATGTGGCTGACTGACAGAGCTGCCTTGTCTAGAACGTGCCTGATACTATGGGAATAACGAGCACGGGGAAGTTACTGCGAAGTGCACGGGAGGAAAAGCAGTAAATCAAGGACCAGAACAAAGCTGGAAAGCCCCTGCCCAGTCCTGAGCAAAATATAAGCAAGAACAGGGAGTCGGGGAACAGGAAAAGGGCTGCAGGGCTCATTGCGGGAGAGCTGGAGAGGAGAAATATGGAGCAGTGTGGTGCAAGGACACTGCTGCTGACAGGGGTTAAAGAACAAAACTGAGCCATTAAACTTGGGGAGTGTATAAATAAACACTAGTCTTTGTAGCAACTTGATTACGTGGGTTAATTAGATGATACTAGTCTTTATTTAAATACACATCCCACTGAAACCCAACAGGAAAACTTCACAGTTGTTCTCTCAGCACACAGGGAGACGATGCAGTCTCACTAAAGATTATTTGGGGCTGAATTTTCACTTTCCTTGAGCATAAGATTAAAACCCTCACTAAAACTATTTAATTAATTACAAAGCTGAGGTATGTAGAACTTAATAAACAGCAAAAGGAAGACAGATTTAAAACCAAATTATGGATATTTTATTGTAAAGAGAGTCAGCCAGTCCATATCTGAAATATGTAGACTTTAATTTTAGCAAATGGCCATTATTATGAATTGGCTTGGAAAAGAATAAAAATGCAATTGCTCGGAGGATCAAAGCTTTAGAGATCAATAGAACTGGAAAGGCCGAAAAAAAAAAAAGACAGAAAGAAAAAATAAGAAGGCTGAAATCAGATTTTACCTTTCTCGCTTGGGATAGTTGTGATGTAATCCTGCTGAACTGACTGAGAATATTCAACATGAAAGAATATTCAACATGGGAAGATGTTTCTTGCTGAAAGGGAGCAAAGGAAACATGCACACACTGGTGAAGGGTTGTGGCATGCAGACTTAAATCCAGGAAATGAGGAATTAGCATGGAGCAATTCACATGAAAGTTCAGAAAACATATTGTGTGGGATAATGTACTGCGAGGGGTCATTCCTACACTTGTTGTGAATTATTTTAAGACATAAAGAGACCATGTCTACGTTTCTGTCTGTCTGTCTACCCGTAGTGAGACTTCTGGTGAAATCAGATATCAGGGTTTTTATAGACAGATTAAATGGAAGTCGAATTTCCTTTCCAAAATACCATGAAAACTACTAATTTTTTTTAATGAATCTTTGCCCTAGGATTGCTTGAAGAATTCTGGGTGGATCACTGTGAACTATTTAGGTGCCATAAGTTAGATCCATAGAGGAAACTGATAAAGGACAGAAGTGGAATAAGAATTTTTTTCTTTCATTTTTTTCCCCCCTATTTTCTTTTATCTTCCCTTTTTTTTAAACTTTATTTTCTAGTTTCTTTGCTATTCAGTTCTGATAATTCATGTGGTTTTGGATAATTTTCATTCTGAATACTGATTTACAAGATTAGAGTATAATGTATGCATTATGTTAAGTTTTTGGCAATTATGGAAATCTGTCACCCTTAGAGCTGTCTTCTGCTTCCATTCTTGTCACTTTGGTGGCTGAAATTTCTTTCAGTGTCATAAAATTAAAGGTTGTAAAATTCATATTGTAACTTTAACAGCCACATCTGTTTTAAACATTTTTGTTTTAAGAACTCAATGAGAATTTAATGACAAGGCAATAAAAGGAAAAGTTGAAGGAAATTATCACAGATTTGTAAAGCCATAAGACATGTTTCTGCACTTCTGTGGGCCATCAAATTACAAAGAAACAGCCTAATTGCTTTTATTATAGCAATTCTCCTCTTAAAGCATTTCATCGTTTGATGTATTAGCAAGAATTAACATTTCATTTACATCAGTATTAATAATGACAATTATACCCAGGTGCAGGATATTGTCATTAACATACAGACACCCGCAGCATGTTCAGAGAAAAAATAATTATCTGCAGTGCTGCCACTGTGTTTGCCAGTAATAAATGATAAATTGTAACATATTTTGTGTGCCACCAAATTAATCTACAGGACCAAGGATGTAATAAAAATCACTTTTTCCTTCAGTGTCTCGCTACAGATCCAACCTTTCAAATGGTGTAAGTCAGGGTAATGTGGCTGTTGCTACTCAGACCCATCCACGGAGCAGAACCCAAAGGTGCTGAAGGTGGGAGGGATCCCTGGACATCCAGCCCCCAGCTCAAGACAGGGTCAGCCAGAGCAAGTTTCTCAAGGCCGTGTCCAGCCAGGTTTTGGATGTCAGCACAACCTCCCCAGGCAACCTGGTCCAGTGCCTGACCGCTCTCAGCATAAAAGAAGTTTTTCATTTGTTTAAATGGTAATTTTTGTGTTTATTTCTGTGCCCATTGCCTCTTGTCCTGCCACTGGGTATCACTGAGCCATCTTCTCATCCAGTTCCCATCAGATACTTCTACACATTAACAAGGCTCCCCAAGAGGCTCCTTTTCTCCAGCTGAACACTCCTGGCTCTAAGTTTCTCTTCAGATGTCAGATGCCCCAGTCCCTTGATCACCTTTTTTGCTCTTTGCTGGACTCGCTCCAGCATGACCATGTCTCTGTTGTACTGGGGAGCCCAGAAGCATTCAATAACAGCCCATCAGAACTTATGAACTTAATCTGATGTATACTACCTCTGACACTAAGATCTCCTAGTCCTCCTCTACCTCTCCTTCTGGCCCTTCTCAGTCTAATCTCTGTCTCTGCTGATAAATGGAGACCAAATGGAAAGCTGTAAAAGTCTGTCCTACAAATCCCTTAACGTTGCATGTAATGTTTATGAAATCGGAGTCACATAAACATTTATGTAAATCAATTAGGAGCGAGCAGCCAGGATTCAGGATTGCTTTCAGTATCACTTTCCTACTGAAAACCCTTCTAGGCAGACCTGGTTAACCCAGTCAATATGTTACAAGCTGTCTCGGTGCCATCTTTTACATATGTTTGCAAAACTCATTATGGCAGAGGAAAGGAAGGGGTTTGAAAGAAGAAATTCCATTACCAGAAGCATTTCAGCAACCTATCTTGCCAAATATAATTGCTACCGTGGCCAGACTCTTGGCATCTGGTTGTGGCTCAGTTGTTATGTCTGTCACTCCTGCAGAATTTAATAAAGCATTCATAAAGAACCTTTTTCAGATAAGACTTTGCAAAGAAACACAGGCTCTATCTCACTGGCAACTATTTCAGATAAAGTGATTTACTAAGTATTTACAAGTGAGTTGCTGCTTCTGGACTTCAGAGCTCACCACCAGTACAAAAGTTAAAAAGTGTGTTGAAAACAGGTCCACTCAGGGCAGATTTAAAGTTGCTTCCTACCGCAGGTCAAAGATAAGAAAAATAGCAACACTGCAGATTTAAAATGTAATTTGATTCTTAGAGGGGCAACACTGAGCTCAAAGGAGTCTCTGTTACACTGGTAAGCAATGCAGAAATTTGTCATAGGACAGGGCCAGCGTGCTCAGAGCTGTGCAGTTTTCCTGCTCGATCATTTTGAGATTACCATTTTCATTTCATAGCTGTGGCACAAAGCAAATGCATAATGAATGCATTTCCCTCCAGTTCTTTTTAATTGCTCCATAGAACTTACGTATAGACAGGATATGACTTTCCATTGGCAAATTGACATACGTTTCTGTAATTTGTCTGTTTTGTCTGCAAAATTCCACAGATGAAGTAAAAAGCATCTGCTGCAAATTTGATCCTAGTAGCCCCACTTGGATACAGAAAGGTGCTAATAACTTGCCAAAATTTATGGAGTCTAACACTCCAGTCTAACTCTGACAGACTCTCCGAAGTCTTGAGCTGAGAAAAAGCTTTCAAAATTACTTTTTTCCATTGTAGACTTGACTTCTGTATGATAATTTGTGTCATCTGTGTAAGTTCACTGATGGCACACAAAACAGGTAATTATTTTTAATGCAGGAGTGCACCCAATTTGTTGGCTGTGTGCACAGATTCCCATTTTGCTTGTGCAATATTAAGCACATCTCACACAGGAACTCCCTGTACTCATAACTGACTTTCTCTGTTATTTTTGGAATATCTGGATAGATAGACAATAAAAGAACACAACTTACAATAGAAAGTTTTATCCCGATCCAACAACAACCTTAGTCTTTATTTTCTATGAAATCACAGGTCAAAATTTGCACAATAGTAGGTCAGCTGAATTGCTAGAGAAAAATTTAGGATAATCAACTAAATTTGTGCAGGATACTGGATCTGCTCCATTTCTCAGGAAAAGTGTCCTGAGATCACAGTGGAGACAGTAATTTAGTTACATGACTTGTAGTGTATAATTTTGTCATCTATAGTGCATCAGTGTCATATTTAATAAAATTGAAAGCACACGAAATACTTCTGCCTGATTAATAAGTTATTCTTCAGTGTTTGTCATGAACAAAATAAAAGATGTACAGAAAACTTTACTTTTCCAGTTATTGCTAGTGCTGTTTTTATCCTCAGAAGGCCTGGAAGGATGCCTGCTGCATTTTAGGGTTGAAAAAGTGAAAATATAAATGCTTCTCCTTGATTTCAGTGACATTTGGGACATTCAAAAGAATTATTTTTATTTATTTGTTGATAAAATAAATACTCCAAAGGCCACTCTTTCTTTCACTGGCATTCATAATTGTCTCCCAACTTTGGTAGATTTTATTACAGTTTGAAACTGAGATTGAATTTTTTGATTTAAAAACAAACCCTGCCACCATCAAAAAAAAGTACCAGAAAACTGCAGGAAGAAAACAAAACTCAGAGTTTTGTTCCATTTTTGACCGTGGCAGTAGGTTTCATGCAGTATTAATGAGAGAAGAATTTGGATCTAAAGATGTAATTTGGTTTCTTATTTCTCTTTTCTGTCACTTCCACTGAAGAAACAGACTTACAATATGTCTTTGCTTGCTTAATGCTATTGCTAATTGCCCAGATGGGACTCTGAGAGACCATTAAGTGTCTATTGATTGCAATCAGCTTGCCTATGACAGATGAAGTTGACTCTGGTGGGTTTTTTCTTTCTTTTTTTTTTCCCCCTCCTGTCTGGTGCTGTAAGCGAAGGTCTTTATGCTCCTGCTGACCGTGACTTTCCTGTATTGACTTTCCTGGCTTTTTCCAACTTTCCATGTAACTTTTTGCTGTTCAGAGACATGGCAAGTGCTGTCCTGGGTGAGGGTGTGTGCACCTGTGATTTGTGCTGTTTGCTTGCTAGCTTTTGCTGTTGTTGTGTTTCAACAGTTGAGAAATTGGATGTGTTGGGAATACGGTTTTGTGGGAGGGATGTTTGCCTGGGGCTCTGCACCTGTGCATTTCCACACCACCAAAACAGGACTCAGGTCTGCTCCATGGTCACTGTTTAGTAGGTAAAATGACATTTAATGTTCTTCTCAAGAGTCATTATTGTAGATGAAGGTGTGCCAGTCCAGTTTAGTTGTTAGCTAATGTGAATTTGAAACTGCTTACATCCATGTTCTGCCTGAAAAGTGTGTCATGCTATCACTGCTCCCAAAGAAGGGGGAAAGGTCTGCTCAGCCTCCCTCTGGATGGAAAGCTAAATCTCTGGTAGGGTTTAGTACATTGTCCAACACGTAAAGAAATTGCTGAGTTAAACAGAAAAGCTATCTACAAATAAAGAGGAAGAAGGAGCTGTGGAAATGTAGTTTCAAGAGCAGAGGAGGTGGTAGGACTGAGTGGAAAAGAGAAACAAAAACCACTGTGTAGGAGGAACGGACACAGAGGAAAAAAAGAAAAAATAAAATTATCCCCATGAAATGAAAAGAAAAATGGTAACAAAACTGTCAGAAGTATAAAAGGAAGTCTAGAGTTATGAAATGAGTGAAAACAAGGGTGGTAGTGGGGAAAGGTGGTGCACCCCAGTAGCCCTGTGCCTCCTTTGGGCAGTCTCTGGCAGCTTCCCACAGCGGCCACTGCCTGGGAGAGACTTTGGCCAAGGGCAGGGAAGGTCTGGAGCCCAGCAGGACAGGTGAAAACAAGGCTCCGTGGTCTGCAAGGTGATAATTGTGGCATCTGCAGGGAATGCTGCTCCATAATGCCAGGCCAATGAAATGGCCATAACTGGCAGGTTGTGCTGACCATTCCTGCTCTGACCACTGTCAGGAAAACTGACTGGCATCAGGGTTTGTTGCTTCCCCCTGTTCACAACTGGTACTTTTTGTTTGGTGATCCTGAACACGCCTCATGTAAACCTCATCCTTTCCTTGCTATTTCCTCAAGAGAGGCAACTGCTTGCCCTGCAGCCTCTTGTTTTCAATGCAGTTGAAAAATTGTTCTAACATATTGAGCCGTGAGATCGGGTTTCATCCCAGTCTGGGGGCCTGCATGGGCTCTTGTGAGATGCCTCATTGATCCAAAGCACTCACAGTGACCTACTGGACTCTGTGTAATCTAAGGTCTGTCCGTGTCAAGGAAATGTTCCATCTGTGCCGTCCTGCAAATGCCTCGTCCCCACCAAGGTCAACATCGGCAGCTCAGCCCACAAAGCTGCTGCTTGTGGGTCGAGTTCCGTGGTGCCATCTCTGGAGCTGCACATGGAGTGGGCACAAATGGACACGTCTGGGTCTGTGCAGAGAGCGTGAAGCACATGTTGATCTCTAGCAGCCAAAGGACAGGGGGGACTGGGGGCAGACCTGCATTTCTACAGCTGAGTGATTCAAATTTTGCTGTTAACCCTTCACAGCACAGTGGACTTAGGGCTGAGTTTGGCCTCAGTTACTTGGTAAAGAATCTGCCTTCATGTGTTGGGTTGTAAATATGTAAAAATAATGACCAGTGCTCAGTGAGAATCTAGCATGGTTGGGTGGGGCCCTCTTTGTGCATCAGTCAAGTCTGAGCCATGGCTCCTGACAGATGACCCATTTCCCAGTGCCAGACACAAACAATTCCCTCAGGCTGCTCCGGGACCCCATGCACAGCGTGGGCTCTGCTTCCTGTGGTGAGCCAGGCCCTCTGGCCCCTCTGGCTGCTGGGATCCCCAGAATTAGATGCTCACAGACACCCTGTGTGCTCCTCCTCTGCAGCCCCCAAAGGGAAGGGGCACAAGCACCATCTGCCCAGCACAGGTGTGGGTCCCCACAAGCACCAGCACAACCTGGCAGGGCTCTCACAGGGCCCCGATTGTTCCAGCACAGCTGTGTGGGGACAGCCATCTGCACCCGTGGACGGGCAGACCTCGGCCTCAGCGTCAGCCTTTCAAGAGCTGACACGGACTAATTTATGAGAAATTGCTTTTAGCAGGTGCTAACCTGTCTCGACCACGGATAATAGGAGAGTTACTATTGGGAATCAAACCAGAGAGCCATAAAACCTGAGTATCATTACAGATTTTACCGGAGAGCACAGCTGTTGCAATGTCATCATCTCTCTCTGTCGAAGACACACCAATTCCTGCTGAATTCTGACCACCTAAATGGCAAGAATTAGAGTCATGCAGTCACAGAGCAGCGATTGCCATGTCAATATTATTCAATTCTGTGCATGTGTGCACATGCTTGTCTGGCTGCCACATTGCCACGTGCTCTTGACACCTACTGCAAATCTCTGTTCCTTGCTTATCCTTCACTTCCATTTCTCTGCTAGAGTGAAAACCAGAACTGAGGATTTTTTCCCCTTCAGTCTCACCACATACGTCACTAATAGGACTTTTCAAAACTTTTGTCAGTCACCTTCTGTAACAGCCTGAGGAATACTGTAGGGACATCTCTAGTAGCTGGATACAGGATATTGTATTTCTTAGTTTGTCCAGTTGAATAATTGCTTGGAGGAGCTTTGTGGACTTGCATGACTCTTACTTGGAAGGAAGTGAAAAGCCAGTTGGGGAATCAAAATATTTCTAGGGTGACTTACAGAAGAGTCAGGTTAAAATCAGCAGGTCAGGGTTTGATTTGAGATTGTAAATTAGGTGCCTGGAGAGAATTTGTTGGGAGGAACAATGTCCAGGCATACTAAAATAATTGGAAAAACCACTGTTTATTGATGCACCGTTTTTCACCATTAAAGTGTTGCTCCTGATTTTGCATTTAATGCATTTAAAGCTGCAAGATACTGTTGAAAAAAAGGGTGAGAATCAAAGCTGTTCAGCTCTCCCCTTGTTGTCTCTTATTCTGGAGAACACATTCCTGGAGGTGATGGTCCTTGGTAGTAGCGTGGGACTGGATCAGCAAGCTCAGTTCTCACCCTGGGAATCATCTCTCTGCATCAGGTAGCAGCAGGGAGCTGAGCAGGAGAGGATCACATTTGGGCAGCAGCCTGCACAGCAAGCAGGGAACTCTGCCTGTCAGTCTGGCATCTTTCACTAACACCAAATTTGCTTTAAGGATAAAAAAAAAAAAAAAGAAATGAAGCCAGGATGTGGCTGAGAGTGAACATATGTTGGAAGTTCAGCTTAGGTAATACAATAAGCTCTTCAAGAATGGGTTCTCTTTCTTCTCAATGTAAATAAATACTCATGATAGCCCCAGACATATTCATTTTCTTGGGATTCTCTCCGTTCCTTATCGGAGGTGGTGTCCCGTGCATTATCGATGTGGTCTCATTTGAGAGCCTATGCCCTTGTCCATATGCACAAGTCATTTAATAAGATGAGAAGCAATGTGTAAAATAACAAGAGTGTTGATGTAAAGTTCTCAAATGGCCAGCGCTGGGATTAATAGTTAATGGCCTATTGACACAGAATATTTACTGATGAGCAACACAGGGTTCCAGTAACACCAATACAGGGTTGTTCTGGAAGGCTGCATCCCCTTCTTTTAAAAAAAGAAGATTTAATTAGTAAAATGCATTTTATTGGTGTTTGTTACAGTTTCTCTTTCAATGGTTGGGGGGAACTATTCACTTGGAAAGAAACAATTTGAGATAAAGAAAGACCCTCTAAAATCACAGTAGATTTTTTGAACAGCCCGATGAGATTGTTCGAGCTAACAGCTCTTCTAGAGATACTTGATAAGATAATTAAGAAGAAAATCAAATTTTGTGCTTCAGGGTATAAATTGATCAAAAAATCTTTCCCATGAACAGCTGTCTAGTTAAGTATTCAAAATGCAAATGCATGTACATGTGAGTGATTGTGATTTCCCCGTCCTTGGGAACACTGTGGGAGCAGCACTTACACCCCACCTCATGTCACCAGGGACAGGAGCAGGTCTCCCCCTGATCTACCAGGGGCAGTCCTCAGGTGAAGCAGAGCCAGGCTGTGCTGGTTGTCCAGAGGAGAAGGGATCAGCTCTGCCCTTGGCTCCTCCTGGTCACTGGGAACATGTGGTGACCCAGTGCATGTGGGGTGGGTCTGTTTCTCTCTTGGCATGGCTGGGAAGCAGGACAAAGTCAGAATCTGCCTCCAGTGAAAGGCAGCCAGCACCATGGCTCCTCTGCTCTTCTCTTCAGACTGGCTGCTGTAAAAAGCCTGATCCTGAAACCCAAACCAGACCTGCTGCGGTTGGAGAGTCCCGACCCAGATTTGCAAGGGGCTATAAAACATCAGGATAAATCAGTAGTGCTTCCATGTGCCCAGATTCAGGTAGGGCTAAGCAAGGCCTTGCTCAGGAAAAGAAACCAAAGAACTCTTTGCCTCTGCAGGACAGTGTAAGCTGAACATCAGATCTGCTCTCCTACTGCCAGTGCCACTGAGCTGTGCTCCCAGCAGAGCTGTGCAGAGCCAGGTGCTTCTCCTGCCCCAGCTCTCCAGCACACCAGGGTTACAGAGGACACTGCAGGAGTTAACAGGACTGAGCTCCACTCTCCCTTCCCAAAATGGAGATTAAACTAATTATGTTTTTTCTGCTAAATGAAAAAATCTGACACAGGAACAAGCTGGAGCAAAAGGGGAATGTTTTATAATAACTTCCAAGTCCAACAATACTTTAGGAAAACTTCCCCTGGACTAGTTTTTTATGGCAGTGTATTTTATACAATTCTTCACAGAAAAATGCATCCAGCATAAACAGTCAGCTGGGTGAGTGACTCCAGAATTACCTGTGTGTCACTGGAGGGGCTTGGTCCATATAAAAGATTAGTGCAGAAGCCTGAGAGTGAATGGGATGGGAAACCTCATTAAAAAGCCAGCTCCTCTTCCCCAAGCTGCCCCATGGGTGACAGTCAGTACTGCAGCAATGTGTGCTTGGTGCTCCCTGCCCAATCTCTTCAGTAGATACAGACTTCTTGTCTTTCATGTGTATTTCCTGACGGATTCCTATGGTTTATCTGTGCATTTTTTTTAAGGAGACCAAAAATAAAAAAGACAGTGGAATAAGACAAACCAATCCTCTGCAATTAGAAGCGTGTGCTGACACACTGACCTAAGCAGGAATGCCAGTACTGATACATTTCTCGCAGATGTGAGGAAATACAGCCTTATAAATGTAGCTGCACAAGTGCTGACAGACTTTATACATCTCCAAACCTAGGTGACAATCTCTGTGAATCTGAGATAAATGCACATTGTTGCTCCCAGGCAGAAAGGCAGGCACCCACCTCTGTCACACGTGGGCACAGACGTGTACCCAGGTGCCAGGTGTAATTTTAGACCAGCAGCACACACTTCTGTTGGTGGGCACTGGGCAAAACTGGTATCACTGAACTGACCTCCAAGTCCCAGCAAGTGAATTGAAACCCAGAAGCAGCAAGGCTGGGGCTTTTAATGAAGTGAATGAGAAATGAAAAAAGGGAGATTGAAAGTGCCTGGTGCTGTGATTCATAATTGATGAGACTCCAAGCAGGGCTTCAGTGGCTAATAAATTATTAAACACTGACTCATTAGGGAAAGATTTCATTATAGGATAATTTAATTAAACAACAGGCAAAAAGAGGAAAGAGCTTTAAGGGACTGCTTCCTTCTGGTTTTTCCACTGTGACACCAATGATTTAAAGAGAGAGGAGCCAAGAAATGATCCTGAAGATGGGAAAGTTGTTTACTGTGCTGAGTAGGAGGACTGATCCTTGGCTTCTTCAACGCTCACATTTTCATTTCCCTGTTGTATGGTAGATGTGGGCTGTTGTTATTCTGCTCTAAATGCATTTTGCAGGCACTTTCCCTGGTATAAAAGCCTGCCCACATGGCAGGGCAGGTGAGAAGTGGCCCCAGGGATGCTGTCCCCTGGTGACAGACAGGAGATGATCAGCTGTGGTTCCTGCAGAGCACAGGGCTGGAGCTGTGGCTGAGGCCAGGCTCCACTCCCAGCACCTCTGGCTGGGCCAGGGCTGGGATGACCCCGGTCCATCACTCACCAGCCACGCTGCTCCTGGGGACAGGACAGCAAGGGAGGGTGTCCAGTCTCAATTTTCAATCTTTACAAGGCCAGAGGCCCTGAGTGGAGCCAGATCTCCATCCTGAGAGGGCTGAGGGCCAGGAGCCTCTGCCTTTGACTGACCTCTGCATTTGCCCAAGGCACCAACCCTCTGTCTTTCAGATGAAATAAAGTTTTTTAATATCACCATCCAAGTACTTGCAGAAGGCAGTGCACAAGACCAGGACCTCTCATGGTACAGCTCACAGGTGGATGGTGTCACCAGCCTGGAGAGCAAGAGCAGAGGGAGGAGCCAGGCCAGCACTCCTCAGCAGCCTGGGGTTGTTTGGATATAAGGGGCTCTCTTTTTCATCTCAGTTGAAGAGAATGAAGATGCCATGTCAATCCATAAAGGGAGACTGAAGGGACACCAAGTTCTCTGGTGAACATCTGGCAGCAGTGAGAGGGCTCTCCAGGGTAGGGCTGGGGTGTGTAGGCACAGCTTCCCTCAGGCTCCAAAATTGTCTGGCCTGGGTTGGGGGAGAGCTCCCCAAATCTCCCCACAGGCACTGCGGGCAGCAGGGCAGGGAGAAGAGACGGAGTGCTTGACATCATCCCGTGACTGAAGAGGAGATATGTTTTCATTTTACATTTTCATCTACAGGACAGAAATTTGTACAAAGAGTGACTTTTCCCCTCCTTCTCCAGGGTGGTTTTTTTTCCCCAGATGAGTTTATTCTCCATCAGGGTAAGAACATTGAAAAGGCAGCTGGGAGGAAGGAGACAGGATGGTCAGGTCAGAGGGAGCCACAGGACAGCAGTGGCAGTGAGCTGAGAACCCAGAGGGATTTCCTTCTGCATCTCTCCTGGTGGGGGCTGGTGAACCTCACTGAGTTCCCCCCTCCTTTTTTTGCTTAAACAATATGCAAACCAAACAGATGGACAGGCTTTTTGGGTCATTTGGCTGCTTTGCTCAGGGCTGTGAGTGGGACGAGTGCCCAGCTGCTGTTTCTGCACAAGGAGGTTTTCAGGACAGAACAGACAAGGTCAGGTGCATCCAAACTGATAAATAAAACAAGAAGAACTTGCAGGGTGACAAGCATAGCAGAAGCAGAAAATCTTCATTTCCAAGCAGTTACATTCAGTATCTGTTTTACTTCAGAAAGATGCATGCAGCTGTCTAACATTTGCTCAATCCCTCAATTTTGGGCCGTGTTTCAATTCCTTCAGGCTTTCCTACACCCAGACTGTATCTGCAAAGTAGGCAAAATTAAGAAAAATTTTCCAAAAACTGTGAGGTTACTGCAAAATCAATAACACCTCCTTTTATTTCTGCCCAATGCAAAGATAAAGAACACATTCAAATTACCTTTGATTGAAAGAATCTGTTCATCTCCTCAGAGGGAAAGCAAGAAGAGGGAAGGGACGAGGAATACGGAGGTGATGAAGGCACATGGGGATGTTTTAATAAAAGCATAGCCAGTAATTTGGAGAAAATGGTGATTCCTCTCTGCCTCATAGCATTGTAATACCTCTTGGAGTGAAAGGTTGGTTCTGTCCCCTGTTCAAGACAAAAATAAATGGTAGGGAGGCCAGTGAAGGGGCAGGAAGATGGTCAGGAGGTTGAAGGAAGCAGCTGGGTGGAAGCTACAAAAAGCTAACGGGGATCTTAATTGCTTCTAATTGCCAGGCTCTTCATAGGGATTGTAGCAGGTAATTGTATCCCTCCAAGGATATTTCTGGTTATCAAACTGTAATAAAATGCTTGGCTAGACATCATTCTCAAGTGTATAGTAAGTAGGAAAAATCTCTCTTTTTTCCCGAGAAGAGGCTTCTTCATAAATATAAAATTGTACTTAACTGCAGTCATTTGCCAGCAGACTACCCACAGCTCCTCCCTATATGTGCTGATCTTTTGTGGTCCTTGCTTACTAGCTGCAACAGAAAAATAGGAAATGGCTGGGATTTTATGCTGGAATGCAACCCCATGGCAAGCGTGGTCAGAAATTTGGGAAGTCCCCCAGAAATGCCAACTTTTAAATTATTATGAGAAAATAGAGAGACAAGAAAAAAAAAAGCCTGTCAGGCAAAGGAGGAATATGACATTTGCCTCTTGGTACTCACCTATAAATGCCTGAGAGAAAGGAAACCCATCCAGAAAGTACTTATGTGCACTCTGAGAAGAGATTATTCTGACTGAGACTGACTGACAGCTTTGGTTCAGAGTCTCACTGGCATAAAGCTGTGAATATGCATTCAAGAAAAAGACTTAGAAAAGGTCTTGTTTCTGCAGAGAAAGACAAAATTGGGCTAGTTCATAAAAAAAACCAAATCGCAAAATATGGTAGAAAGCATGAGCTGCTGGCTGCCCGTGTTTTCAAGTTAGCACAGAAGCTGCTGCTCTGCTGAGATGGGGACTCTCCAGAAGACTTGTGGCAGCCAGAAAGTCTGTCAGGTTTAGTTGCTGGCTGGGCAGTGTAAATGGAGCTCTGAAATTGTACCTGGTCCTGTCTCACTGGTCAAAATCAAGGGCCCTACTCCTGTAAGTCCCTTTAACTGGAAGGGATCTGGGAAACGGGGCTGGGATGCTTAAATCCAACAGATAATCAAGTGAAAAGCAATTAAGCAAAAAGAGGGTGGAACAGCTGAAGCAGATCCCAAAATTAACAGCAATTAACATATTCCAAGTTATACTCTCAAAGTGTCCTGCAGCCTGATGCGAGCTCGTTCCTTCCATTAGTTGTGGGTGTAATTCATTTGTGAAGTTGCAGTTTGGTATTGGGTGATTGATGCAGGACCAATCTCCTCAGTCTCTGAAGAACTCAGTCTTTAACATTATATGTTCTTCTTAAGTTCTCCCTAAATGAATTTTAAATTTCCTTTCTGCAAATATTCTTTGCCAGATCTTAGTGTGAGAAGTTGAGAAGGCTCTTTCCCTTCCCCTGTAAAAACTTTCACTCCGAGCATTTCTTGCTGCTGTCCACAAAATATCTGTGATAAGGATGCAGAGGATGCTGTGGTCACATCTTCCTTCCTCTGGCTGACAGTGAGTATCAACTATTTCATTTCAGAAAACATGGCACATGCTCACACTCCTATTAATGTCAGAAGGATTACTGTTCTGATTAGCCTCACTTACTCTCAAGGACAATTTTGGAAAGCAGTCAATGAAGCTAAAGAAAACAGTCTTAATAATGCAAATTAATATTTTTGTGTGACTGCCCAAATGCAGTGCTTGTTCTGTTCTAAGAATTCAATAGCAGCTGTGAAAAAGTGAAATTTCAGTTTTATGCTGTGTCTTGAACTGTGAGTTTTGAATTGCCAACAATTTAGAAGTTTGGCTTGGTTTGCACAGATGCTCAGAAGATGATGCTCTCTTCGGTCTGCAGAGGGAGCAGATAATTTTCTAAGGAAAAGTGTTTCTTTGGAGAGTTTCAAGAAAAGTTGAAATCATAAGTAGATCGCCTGTCTGTTGATGGATCAGGCTTTTCCTCTGGAATGAGGAAGAAGAAAAGAGGTATTAAATGGTTATGGGGGAAATGGTTATAGGGGGAAAGAAATGAGTAGAAATACCTCCCTCGAGTTACTTAGGTTTTGCATACACTCACTTTTGGCTGTGCATGCACAAGATCAAGATTTTTCCCTAATTTATCCCAGAAAAAGCCTGGAGTAACTCTATCAGTGTTCACAGGCCCCTTCTTGCCTCCAAACCATCCCCTCCTTGCTTTTTCAACCTTCTCAGCTGAGGCCATCCTTGCATGGCTTTGCACCACAGCTCACTTGGGTCTTTAGCTGCCCTGGCACTCCTTCCTAGGGCTCAGCATTCCAGCATTGTTGGCACCACAGCTTGCAGACCACATTTTTCCTGGCCATGCTGTTGATAGGGGATTACTGCAGCAAAGCTGCACTTGGCACAAGCCTCCAGAGCCAGGCTGGCAGGAGCACTGTGGTCCTGGCAAGGGAGGTTTCACAGCTTCCAAGTCCACTGTCCCCTCCCACCCTGTCACTGAACTGGGACTTGCATAAGGAAGGTTGTTTTGTAACCCCCTTCCCTGAATAAACTTGTTTCAGGTATGTTCTTCTCTGCTTTCATATATTGGAGTCTTAGGGTATTTCTCAGTCCTTAATGGGAAATTAATATAAAAGGGATTTTTGTCATGGAAGAGGTCATTGAAGGGTTGTCTGGCACTCCCACAGTTTCATTTGGTAATCTTTAGAAACCATGTGACTTTCTGCCTCGGTTTCTCTGAATATAAAATGTAGAAGTGCAGATGTGCTGTGAAAATTAATGGTAGTTTAAAACTTGCCTGGAAATAAAAAGAGATTACTTTGCACCCATGGCAACCTCGAATCCAAAATCTCAGACTGCTTTGCAGACGTTACCTGGCACCAGTGTCTTGAAGTCAGCAAACAGGACTGATTCAAATGGTGTGACAGTGGGACAGACAGACAGAAATCCTTTCCAGCAGTGCCATCATCTGAACTAATTTCAATTAGTGGGAGCAGTGACTACAGCAAGATGTGGAGGAGCTTGATGTTGATGCTCCTCCCGAGAGCCACTGAGGTTCAATACACAGCTTCTGCAAAGCCTTCAGAAACTTTTTGCGTAGAAGTTGTGGCAGCAGAGTAGTCTTATTCTTCTTTGTTATCAAGATTGTTTTGAAAGATTTGACTTGCTGTTTTTCAAAGAGATTTTCTACCTGATATGCAGAAAACCACCCCGAGGGGGTGGAAGAACCCTCTCCAGTGAAAGACTTCCAGTTACAGCCCAGAGCAGAGACAAGCCTCTCTTTTATTTTGCCAGTTACCTGCTTTGCAGGCCAATGACTCAAAAGGATTTAAAACCTCTCCACCTCTCAACTTCAGAGGTGAAACATTGGGCTTGTTCTCTTCGCTGTGACCTCCAGGAAGTTTGGCACATTCCTTAAGTGAGATTGACCCCAAGTTCCTTTTTCTGATGTTTTTGGATTAAGGCAGACTTGGCATTCACGTGGGCTGCGATACAGTCAGCATTCCCCAACTGTGACGGTTTGTCATGGGTCAGCACAAGAGAAAGCCTGTTCAGCAGAAGGTCGTGGTACTGCAGCAGGGCTTCCTGCAGATTAGTGCTGAAACGTGTAAAAGCAAGAGGAGGGAGCAGGGCTGAGTAGGCTGAAACCCTCTGGGTTCCACAGATTAGCCCTGGTGTGCTGTGATACTCAAACACGCTCAGAAATGTGTTAAAAGCTGGTTTATGAGCAAAACATCTCTTGGGGATTCCAGGCTGCCTCACAGACTGTGCAGCTCCCTGCTGTCCCATGCTGGCCTGGGCAGGGTGTATTCCCCTGACACAGACTGATGTTTCCAGAGGTGTTGAGGCCAGTTAGACACATCTCCCACTGCTCATCACAGCTCTCAAAATGCCAACAGTAGCTTCACTGGTAGCTGAAACCTGAAGGAGTTGGGAGTCTGGGAATAAATGCAGGCTGGAGTACAGCAGGAGGCACTGCTGGCTCATCGAGGGAAGATCTGAGATCTCATCTCTTTATAGATGAACCAGGTATAAGGGCTGTGAGATCACAAGGAATACCAGAGTCAGATCATAATTTCACATCCATAGCTCTTAGAGCTTCCTTGGAGAGTGATTCTGCTTTGCTGTGATATATCTAATATAGCACTGATAACTTCAGAGTGTCCTGCACTCCAGCTGTCATTAGCTAGGCTTTCTAGAGGTTATTGCTGAATCTGGTTGTATCCTTCTTTTCCCTTTTGACAGTGGATTAAGAAGGCTGCAAGAGTGTTCTGGGTTTAATTTATTTCCAGCCCATTGATATTCCTAAGATAAGAAACACAAAATAATTGCAGGAACAGGTTTTTATAACATGATGGTTAGACTTGGTAATAGATTATTTTTTTATTTAGCACATTGGGATTTCTTACAACTTATTTGAGCCGTGAGGAGTGTTGGATCATTAATAAAGCAATTCTTCATTCAAAACTGCTGTTACTGCTGGTTTGAAAATTCAAAATTTGGAAATTCTGGGTAAAAGTCTAATTTATAATACTGTTTCATCCCCCTTCAGTGTTGCTTCTTCTTCCTGAACCCTTCCATCACCTCCCATCCCTAAAGCACTCCCAAAGAAGATACACTAGTGCTGGTGACCACTGAGTTGTGTAGATCTGCTCTGGTCAGTGCTGGATTGCAGAAAGTGCAGCCCCCCAGGAGCCTGTTTATTGCAGTGTTCCACATGTGCTCACCACAGGTGGAAAATGCTGAGTCTCTGGCACAGGTAAAGCAGCCTCATCTCATCCCGGAGCAAAACCAAAAGCTCTCAACAGAGCCGGGAGGACTGAGAAGGTGAGAACCGAGTTACCTTTCTCACAGACTTGCTGAGGCTGCCCCCCAGAGAGTGAGGCAGAGGCTCAGGCATGGATGGGTGGAAGGATTTGTGCATTTAAATGCAGGATTGGTGCATTCAAATGCAGCATTAAGAGGAACCTTAAGCACCTGCTTGCTGTGACCAAAGTTAGAGCTGGCTCTCCCTGGCATCTGTGCCCTTCCAGGAGCCTTTCCTCTGCAGGCTTCACTGGAATATCAGCAGTAGTTTTCTTGCCAAGGCTCGCTCTGTCTTAGCCACTGCAAAGTGCCTTTTGTAAGTTTCTTCAGAGTTTTGATTTTTAAAATAAACTTCCAGGATAGGCCATATTTCATACAAAAAAACAGGAAAAGAAGGAGTGCGAGTAGTGAAGTGGAGTGAGAAGAAAGATTTAAAACTCCAGAGAATTTTCAGTTACTTTTAACTGTCTTAACAGGCATTATAAATAACTATAACAAGCCCAGTTTTTCACCCTTCATTAGTTATTCCAATCCAGCTGTATTTATTGATGGTGATTCTCCAGCTGAGCAAAACTCCATCATTTGTAGTACTTAAAAAAGTCGGTGAAAGACTAAATGCAGAGCTGAGGTTGGTAGATAGACCATAGCCAAGAAAGCTGAAATTCTGGCTCCAAATAATATTTTTCCAACCCCCTCCATAGTCAGAGACTTGCTGGGTCTCCACTTAACTTCTTTAATTATTGTATGTAACACCTGAAATCAAACGTCGACATGACTTTGTCTTTAAGGAGGGAGTCAGGTTTAAAATGAAGGCATCTGGAAGCCAAGGGAAATTTTCTAGGTGCTAAATTTGGCTCTGGAGCTGCCATTTCCCAGCACAGTAGAATAGTTCACCCCCAACCAAGAGGTCACAGCAAAGCATGAATTGAAGGTGTTAATGTAAAACCCCAAATCCACAGATTTCTTGATTTATGGAGCTGACTTTGCTTTCTAGGAATCAAGAGCAAGATTTGTTAGAGATGAGGATGGAAAAAAAGCTTTCACTTTCTGTGTCACAAGGCTTAGATACGCCAATTGTTCCTGCCACTGACAGGTCAGGACGCCCCAGACAAGCTGTGTTTTGTGGTGCTTTGCAGATCCTCTCTGGTTTGCAGCCCCATCAGGATTGAAGTGGCTGTACCAGGCAGAGAGCCAGAGGGGGTACTAATGAGACTGTGAATATGTATTTATGCTAATAGAGGCACGTGGGCCTCTGTGGAGCAAAAATAAATGGAGAAAAGTCCTGTCTTTATTGACCTCCAGGACTAAACTGCTTCTGTTCTCAACCTCCTCCTGTGCTGCAGAGGTCCAGGAGATCCATTTCCAGCAATGGCAGTGCAGGTGTACCCACAGTTGTGGGGGTCTCCAGCATGTGAAAAACCTCAGATGTGAAGGAGAGGGTCAGTGCAGGCATGAGGGGGGATGGTTCATGGCACAGCTCCTCTCCTCTTTCCTCTCATTAGCATCACTCATGTGCTGAGTGCTCAGTGTTACAGGGTGGGAAGAACTTGTACCAATGCAGGTCTCTCTCCATCATTCCTATTAAAACCATTCTGTTCCCTACCTCTGAAGGCCTTTGCCTGATAAAAGGCTCTGCTGATCCTGCAATAAAACAGAGAAGTTGGGAAACTCATATAGCAAAGCCTGCATTTGAGTCATGGCAGAATAGATAAATAGAATATTTAAGCACATCTGCTCTTGCATAAGTGAGTCCCTCTGCACCCCCCTGAGTGGCACCAGGATGCTCTGGAGCTGCTGCAACTGTCAAAACTTCAAACTCTGACCTCAGCAACAATGGAAAAAAAGCAACAGAAAGTGTTTTACCTCCAATGGATCCTGCTCTGCCCTTGGTATCCATAAGCTGCAGTGGGTGACCGCAGTGTGAAGGTAAACCTTGCCTTGACATGGAGAGTGATGAATAGTTTCTATCCTGAAATCCAATCTCTGAAATTGATTGCACCATCACAGTAAATCCATTACTGGAGCAACCCATTTTACCAATACCACATTTCAATAATTTATTTTAGAATAAAAGGCTTTTTAAAGTATCAGATGAAATTAAGACCAGTTCTTTGATATCTGTAAATACTGGAAGCACTGCTTCAGATGGAAGTGTCATAGATACTTCCTGAAAGCAAAATTATATTTCATAAAGATAACAGGCTGGATGGAGGAAGGGCTATGGGGAAGGGGAGAAATCTCATTTAATGTGTGCACCTCTCTCTTCGGGACAGCCAATTCTGTAATATTTATGTAGGCAGACTTGCTCAATGGTTTATATATTTTGAAATTTTGCTGGATAGTAGTTGATAAATAAAGACCAATAGTTCTGTGAGTCAAGTCTCTGCACTGATGCTCAGACAGGTCAGCATGCTTTTATTCAGAGCTAATGATGTGGCAGATGCAAACAGAGCAGATCAGGCCATCAGCCCATCCAGCCTTGCACCTTTTCTCTGCCAAGGGCTGGCAAGGGGTAAGAAATGATAAGAAAACACAGCAATCTCAGTGTCCCACCACAGCACCCGGCCAGCTCAGCTTGCACGGAGTTCCACTGAGCTTCTCGATACCCCTTGGTGGACTTGATTGCTTTTACCAAATAAATCCACAGACTGCTCAAAATGACCTCCTGCTTTTGATCAGACTCTCCTTTTTTAACAATGTCTCTGATTACAGCATGACACATTAACTAAATGCTGTGTTCACATCCATGGCTATTCCCAGCACTACGGCCAGACTCTGTGTCACATCCCCCCTCCAGGCAAAGCTACCTCAACCTGTTCTGAAGTATCCAGGGCTGGTTTCAAGACAGTTGGAGGTTTCCATGTTCACTGTGCTGTGCTCTGCAGCTATTAGAGCACTGAGTAATGGGATCTGTGTTTAGGAAGCTGAAAGAAGGGAAAATGCAAAGCAGGGGTATATCCCCATATTTAATACACATGTAACATTTTATCCTCCGACTTCTGCCTGTTTATAATACAAATAAAATGAGCTGCCCTTGGTGTGACATTCCTTGCATTTTTACATCAGCTTAACCCTGGAAAAGCTTAATCCTGGTTTAATGGTCTTTTAATAGAAGTGGTCAGTAGTTTTGTAAATGTTTAAGTGACAGGTTGACAGACATTGAGTTAACACTTTAATCCTGGCTGCAGGCCAAATGGCTACCAAGCTGGTTTTTCTTTAAACCTGAGAGTGGGGCATTTATTTCCAACTCAGCCTCAGGTTAGAGGTGGTGGCTCTGAGTGTTTACAGGAGGAAAATGGCTGTTGCACTGTGTTATCAAGAGGCACCTTTGGGTGGTGTGAAGCATTTCTATCCCAAACCATTGACAGACAATTTCCTTTTCCTCTGCAGAACACAGTAACGTTATTACAGGTGGGCCTGAATGCTCTGTAGAAAGATTGTCTTTCTTCTGAATGCCAAAGAGTTTCTCTGTAAGTGACTATAGTAGAGAAACATAGAATCGTTTAGGTTGGAAAAGAACCTTTATATTGAGTCCAACTGTAAATGTAACACTGCCAAGTCCACCACTAAACCATGTCCCTAAGTGCCATGTCTACATTATCAAGAGTTCCAGATGCAAAGTATTAGATGGAAACTTCCCAGAATAAGTAGGTACTTATTAATGCTGCAATTAACAATGTCTGTGCACTGGGCATCTTGGATGAATTTCTCACAAAATCAAGCATGAATTTACAACTGAATTTTGGAGGCAAATCAGGACTACAGAGCTGATGCCCTCCTAGTCCAGATGTGTTCAGCTCCCCAGATCACACTGCCTCCTGAGCCAGTTCCTTTTCCAGCTCTGGGAGTGCACGCCTGATGCCTGTCCATATGCATCCCTCCCTGGTTGTGCCCATGCAGGAGGAGCACAGAACTGTTCAAGCATTTAAGGACCAAAGTGAAAGAAGAGTTCAGGAAAGGGACCGATGTCTCTGTCTGTCTTTGAACTCAGCACAGTCCTTGGCACAGTGAGTTGATGAGCTCGGGCTCTGCAGACACCACTGGTGTCCAGACCCCATGGGAATGTGGGGTAGCCCTGCAGTGATGTGGTTCCGAAAAGAAGAGACAACTTTGGTGGGGTTGGCACTGCTGAGGAAGGGCCACAGCAGTGCCTGAAGGCAGCCAGGACAAGTCTCCGTGCCCTTCCCTCGCACACCCTGCTCCTCCTGCAACATCCTCTGAGCCTCAGATAAGGCACAGTTTGATTTAATACATTACTCATGTCAGCAGTTCTTTGAAAAGTACTGAAATAATTTCTTTTATGCTCCAGACCATATTTGGCTTCGGTCAATCTGTTAAACAGTAAGTTTTAATTTTATGGGAACAGTCTTTTCTCCTTTACAGAGGAGGGATTTAACAGATTCATTAGCTGCTACCAGCTTACATGGGAAACAGTGAGTTAGTAAGAACAGACAGCTGGAATAGGTTTTAGCTAGTAAAAGAAACTTTCTATTTTTTAAATTTATGCGCGGTATTTTTAGCTATGCTTTATTTTATCCTTCATTTTGGAATTCACTGTGCTGAGTTTTTTGTCATATGTTCAGAGTGTGTGTTTGTATGTTTGAATACATGTCTGTGTATAAAGTATATTCAGTTTGGAATGACTTATTCACAGAGGGATGGATTAGGAAAAAGTCTCTCCCAGTGATTGACAGTTGCACTCAGACCATGGGGATTATGGGGGATCAATGAGGATTATCTCATTTACTTTCATTAACCCTTGAGTTTACTTTGCCATTTCTCTTCCAAATGCCACTCAACTGAATGTTAACAGTTCCTTTTAAGAGACAACTTTGCTGCCGAAGTCAAAGGCTGGTTTTTAAAGATGTGCTTTAGTGTTCTAAAGTGGTTAGTGATAAACAGAGATATTTAATGTTGAATGTCAAAAAGCATTGGTGCTCTGCAACGGCATAAAAAACCTGCCTCAGAATTTTTATCTCCTTAGCTCAATGGAAACAGAAATTCAACTTCCATAGGCATTTCCTTCCTAATGTCCCACAATTTCTTTGTAGGAACTTTTGAACAGAACAGAACTGAACAGGAAATTCAATCCCCTCCCCTTACGGTGAACAGTTCAATATCCATCTACTTAAATTTGGTACTTTTATGCATTACATTTTTAAAAGAATTTCTGTTGATGTTGAGGCTACAGATCTGACTCCTGCTGATGAGAGGTACCAGCCTGGAGCCAAATTATAGACCGGGTAGATGAGGTGCTCCTTGTACCTAACCTTTGTACCAGCAAGGAGGTGGATTTATTTATGCTGATACAATTTCAGCAGCCAGAGACAGCACCCAGAGGAATCCTCTGTTGTGTCACCATTGCCAAAGTCAGGTCAGCTTCTGGCAGATTTAAAAGCACAAAAGGAGAAGTTTGGTGAAGGACCCAGCTTTGCACTCCCTGTTGGCAGGAACCAGTCCTTCACTCAGGCTTGAAGGAGGAAGATTTATCAAAGTTTTTCTGAATCTCAGTGTATGGATTATGATTAACCTCCTGCTTCTTTTCCATACATTCTCTCCCAAGGATATGAACAAAATAAAGATGATACCTGAAATGTGAAACCTTCTGGCATCTTGGAAGAAATTAGTTTCATCGCTGACCATTGTGCAGCACAGTTGTTCATGTGCCTGCATATTACATGTGTAATGCTAATAGCAAAACATGGAGAGAAAGCCACTTAATCCCACTTTTGCTCCCATGTGACTCTTATAGGGAAACATCCAGTCTTGGAATATGTGGAACTAAATGCAGAATGGATATGTATACCCACAGAGGCTGAGCTCAGCCCTGAATCCCCTGGATTAAGGGCTGGATGTAATTTTCATTGTTCATGCTTTGCACAAGTGTCTACTGTATTTCAAATCCTGTGTTATTCCCTGGCAGATCAAGAGTGAAAGATATGGCTGGATGTGTCCAAACAGATGCTCCATTGCACAGTACTCTACAGAAAAAATGATTTTGACACTTGAGAAACAGGTTATAGACTGGTTTTTTGGATATTTTTACAAACACTAATAAAATCAGTTATATGTAAGTGAGCAGAAGCTCAACATCAGATTTTAGTGCACAAATTTATGTAGTTCTAAAATGCTCTTACAAATTATGAACTACATGTCAGCAACACTAAGAGAAATGTTTATTAAAATTCATGTAAGCCATTTGATAAAAAAATTTAATTAAAGATAAAATTATTATTACAGATTAATCTAAAATAATAAGGAATATGAACCGTAGTTTTTTAACAGAAACTTATTAAGTAACTTTCCAGGAAAGTCTTTCACAGAACCGCCTCCTGTGTGCTCAGGATATGACTAGAACCCCAAGAATGAATTAGGAATAGCAATTCTTAATGTCATGGAAGTCTCAGAAGCCAGTGGGATATCGTTGCCTGAAGGTAAACAACATAAGGAAATGTGTGCAGAGTCATGGCACTGGGAAGTATTCTGGTAAAACAGAGAAGAGGCCTCCAGGCACACAGTGCTTTGTAGTACTACACAGAATAGATAACATGATCCTGTCAAATACAGCTAAAAAAGCCCATTGGAAAATCCTGGTTAACCACTTTGTATGTCCCATGCCAGTGCAGTCATGCAGGCAGACGTGGAATTTCCAGCCTCTAGGAACTGGGGTGCACCAGGTTCTCTCATTTTAAAAAAAAATGATTTTCGATTTCCAAACTCATCTGCAGTTTTCTGATTTTATGTGTTTTAATTATGACCGGAAGCAATTGCTTTCTTTGGGATTTTGTTTGCTTGGTTTTAGTTTGGTTTTGGTTCAGGCTTTTTTTTGTTGTTTTTTTGGTGCTTCAGACACTTCCAGATGGAATTTGCAACTACCTTTATCTAAGAATTTCGCTGCAATCTGCTAGGGCATGTCCTCTGGTTAAACAAATAAACCCAGAAAAGCTTGGGAATTGAGTAACATCAGACGTCAAAAGCAGCTTCATGCTCTTGAGAAAATTTTTGTGAGGTGCCTTAGGGACCCTAAAATTGGACAGTATCTTGCCATTGCAAGCAGGTGCCTGTGACTCTTCTGTAGTTTGGAAATTAGGAAACACAACAAAACCAAATCATTTTCCGTCTTAGCAACTCATCTCAAGTGCAAGAAGTAGAGATTTCCTCCAGGTTACACAGTTACTGACTCTCCGCTCAACCAATTAGTGCCAGACAAGGCTGGGACATCTGGAGTTGGTTAGTGGAGCATTAGCTGTTCATTGGGATGTTTTGACTGGGCTCTTCAATGGGATTTATTGTACTTTATAGTTGTTTATTTTCCAATCAGAGTCAGCCTTTAAGTCAAGATTGCTGCTTCAGCCCCTTCTGAGCAAAAAGAAACACAAAGAAAGACTCTCCTCTGACTCTTCAGTAAAGAGGGTTTCTTAGCAATTAAACATGGGCTTAAAACACATCAGGGCAGACAAAGTCAACAGAGAGTGCTCTCTGCACGCTGGTGGTAGCAAAAAGGTGAGGCAAACAACAGCAGGGCAGGTGTGGACATACACCCTGTGCTTCTTCTTGCTTTAAAAATAAAGATTATTCATCTGATGCTGGGAAAAAAAAGATGCAAGAATGGGATATCCTGCATTTCACCCTTGAGTAGCAGAAGGCAGAGGAGCAGATGCTCACTGCCACACTCCCACCTGGCTGACCCACAGACCCTGCACCTCTGAGACTGAACACAAGGATCTGCAAACCACCCCTGTCTCACCTGCTGAGGTGGCTTCCAAGGAAGTGTGCCTTGCTAGTGAGGGGATGTTTTCATCATGGGATTATCTCTTTGGGATTGGAAGGAATGCTGAAAAGACATTTTGCCTGCTAAGGCCAGTGACCATCCAACACCTGGAAACTGCATTACGAACACAGCCTGAATTCACTTGACCTGAAGGAGAAAAGTCTCCCTCTAACTTTTCACCTCTACCCAGTCCCCGTTGAGGTGTTTGCAATAACAGCACACAAAGCCACTGTGCAGAAAAGTACCTGGCTATGGGAGTGCTTCTCAAATACGTGAGTGGAGAGCAGCCGTATTACTCCTCATGGGCTGAAACCTGAGTTTCACTGACAGTTTTAGGTGCCCAACTTCAGAGAAGTTTGGGGGAAAAAAACATCATACGTAAATTCTGAGCCTCAGTAAGAGGTGAGAAGAGATTAAAGTCTGCAGCTCCTGGTTTTGGGAGACAATTTCCATGTGCAGCCCTGCCCTCCTGCTCCCTGCTCGCTCCCTGCACCATCACACCAAAGGCTGTCGGTGGCTTTTGGCTCAGGCGACTGCTCAGGGGAGGACTCCTCTCTCCCGGGATGCCAGTGGCAAGCGAAGGGCCACCCACCCGGCCAGCCAGGCACAGGGGCCGGAGGCTTTCCCGACACGGAAATCGGCTTCTCCAGCACACAGCTGGTATTCCTCAAAATCCCAGCCGTACCTCGTTGCCTGGCCGTAAAAGAGCCCCGTGCGGCCGAGGAGGGCTCTCGGGGCGGGCTGCAGCTCGCACCAACACCCGGAGCTCGGGCAGGTGTCAGAGGGTCCCACACCGCCGATGGATCGAGCAGCGGCCCCGGCACAGGGCTCCCACCCACTCGCCCTTGCAGACCTCCGCTGCCGCTTCCCCTCTCGAGGCAATCCCCAGGAGCTGTTCCAGGCCCGCTCAGCCCCGTTTGGCAGATCTTCAGCCCCACTCATTAAACCGCCAGCCAAAAAACCTGCCGCTGCAGACTCACCACCGCTACCTCTTTTATTACCCGGCTCTACATAACCTCTATTTTGTCTTTTATTACCTGGACTGAAGTCCAGCAAAAGTGAATGTTCCTACGCTGGCCCCACTTCAGTTCCTAATCCTCACTGTAAGAAAACTAGGACTGCTTTTCCCCCCCTCCCTTTCTTTTTCTTTACCAGTGTTTCCTTTGGGTCTTCATTGAGCTGCTTCAGTGATATTCAGTCAAGATTAAATATTTTGCATTTAACATCATTTCTCCTACATTTTTTCCTATTTATCCTGAGCAGAAGTGTAATCCACTGAGGAATATATCCTCAAACTCTACTTCAGCAGCAGTCTAACTGGCCTTTTTTAAAGTCTGCTCTGAAATGAAAATGACTTTGAGCTCACAAATGGAAAAACCCAGCTCCATTTGAAAGTGGGTATTAAGACTTGACACGTTACCAAATACGTCAAAAGAATAACTGAGGACTCAGAGTCCTGTGGGCATCGCCCTGGCATTTGAAATTGGGTAATAGATAGGACGTTTGTTTTTCACTCACCACTTCACTAGTAATTGTTGGTTTAATACCACAAATTTGATCGCATGGAGCACACAGAATTTGACCTCTCCTCCCCTTACCTCCAACCACTTGCACATGCTATTCCAAAACACTGGCATTTGGGACCGGTGCTAAGAGAGACCACATCGAGTGTTTCAGATTATAGGCAAAGAGAGGTGATCTTAATTCATTCTGATGTGCTCATGCTTTCTGTGTGTGTTTGTAATGTCATCAAGAGCTTCTGAGGGAAGCTGGTAACCTTGCAGCCTGTCGCTTTTAATGGAGGGAGTAACATGTAAAATCACCTAATTTGCTGTGAATGTGAAGTGGCAAATTAAAAATGCCTGTGTCATCACATTTGTCTGGAGGTATTTCCTGACCAAAGAAAGGCCCAAGTAATAAAGCACATTCCAGATTCTCACTAAATAATGTGAGTTGTTACATAATAAAGTCTCCGTGCTCCTGGCCCTGATAGAATCCGTGGGGAAACCTCTGTAGCTCGACTGTTTGGAGAGGCAGAAAATATCTGGGCTTATTAGACCTTCATGCATGGAGGGGGTGCATGTACAGTGCAAATTTTATAGATTTGTGTTGGCCAGACGTTTGCCATGGCTGTGTCGTGCTGTGGCTGCCAAGGTTTGGAAATCAGCACTGTGCATGCCACAAGGAAGACTTTTGTTCCTTGGATTTCCCCCCCTCCTGTATATAAGCCGAAAGTCTTTATATTTGAACTAAATATTTAAATGCTCTGTTATTCAGACAAATGAGAACTTGATCTTGGGTCTGAGCTGTGGAATTAATATCAATACACTGGAATACTTTAACTGACCTAATGTGTGTTCCTTGGGATTATGCCAATCGTCAGGTATGTTTGCACATATGAGGAAATTCTTTGCTTTCACCAGAGTGACTTGGAAATCTGCTGGTGAGGCTACCAGAGGCTCCAACTGAGCCTGTGCTGGGCTGGGGAGCTGACTTGGGCAGACCCAGGTTATTCTCCAATGGGCTTTGAAAAAGATGTGTGGAATTTCCTTTATCAAGTCTTCCACACTAATAACAGTCAGACTAAACCCCATGAAGGTTATTGTTCTCATTGTATCACTCATGTCCATATTTTTTTTCATAAAAGGCTCAGATTTTATAATTTACATGAAACCACCCCAGTTTTCTCCTTGCCATATAACTGGTGGTGAGATGTCATTTGAAGGCTGAAAGGAGCAATTGCAAAGGCATGTAACCAAGGTAGTATTCTTCTTCAAAACTGACTTGAATCCATGGTGGAAAAAAATTACTATTGAAAATAACAGGTAGGCTCCAAAACCACCACGGTTCCTTATAAAAATGCTACCCCCAGAACAGTTTTTGTTTTTTGGTTATTTTTCCTCTTAATTTCATTTCTGGAAAAGATCATCAGTGGCTGATTTCTATTGATATATCTATGGAAAAAGGCATCAGAAAACACTAATGTGCCTGCATTTATTTTGGAAGAAATAACATTCATGTCAACTGCAGACCTCAGGCATCTGCACTAGGAAGTAACATGAAGAATAAAGAGAGAAGACAAACTGTCCCCAGGGCAGAAAGGTGCCTGGATTATCACCTGGATCCTTCTGCTGGGGTTCAACATTGGGGATCTTTATTTGGGGATGCTGCAAAAATCCTGGGAGAAAATGATTTTGAGGAATTAGCATTTTAGTGCTTTGTGATGGGAACACATGGAAAACACTGCAGCTCCCATGGCTTTTTGAAGCCTGGATTTGGAAGGAGCTTTCCCACACAGACCCTGAAGGACTGAGACACCTCCCTGCTCGGCCAAGGTACCACCACTAACTTGGACAGTGACGGCTGCAGCAACAGCTGTGTGAAGGTGGTGGCTTCTAAAAGAAAAGTCAGGAGGTTGGGAAAAAGGTGTAAAGCAAAGCAAGACAGTAAAATGGTAAAAGGCACAGAAGTTCTTACTAAAAGATGGGCTGCAGTATCTCTGTGTGTTACCAGGGGCTTGGGGCCGCAGGGAGGTTCATTTGAGGGCGCTCCACACAGTGTGGGAGCTATTGCTAATAGCAGCCTCACAGTCGCTGGAGTTTATCCACTGCCATCTGTCTTTATTTTGCACATCTTACTCAGGGAGATGCCGCAAATCAAAATGACTTGGTGCGTCATCCTGGCCCTTCCAGCCGGGCTGAGTGGTGTGTGTGGCTGGCAGTGCCGGGCAAACTGCTCGGAGAGAGGCACAGGGCAGGAGCTGGGGCTTCCCAGAGAGCAGGGAGCTGCATTGTTTGCTCAGTATCAGCTCCATTTCTCTAAAGGTCACAGCTAATTGAGAATAGGAGCCCTAGTGAGTCACGATAGTTAGACATAATATCTGGCTGTTCTTTCCCTTTTCTGCCTTTTTCTGTGGTCTGGCGCTGGGCTCCAAGTCGTGAACTCCAGAAAGCTGCTGCAGGTGCGGTGCCAGTAACTCCAAGCTGGTAATGAAAGTCTTTCCCATCAGCTCGGCTGAACAGATTCTCTGTCAGGAGAGGGATCTCTGATGGCCAAGAAAGTGTGGCATACATTTTCCCCTTTGAAAAATAGCTTTTGTGTGTAACGTTGCCAGCATAAATCCCCTTAGTCAGCGATTCTCCCTCTGTGCAGGAATGTTACTGTTCTGCAACATTGCTTTTCTTAAGAAAACAAAATAAAAGTGTTTAACAGGAGAAAGAAAACCAGTGTAAGGAAGGTAGTAGATGGTAACCAGGACAAGCAGATGTGACAGTAAACAAAACAAATGCTATCTTCTTGCCATCTTCTCTGAGTAGTTTGATGATGCTTGATGGCTGTTTGCAGATTTAAGGCAAATTATTTTTGGGAATACTCCCTTGCCTTCTTTCACTGTAGCCAGTATTTCAGTAGTTGTATTAAGTTGATTTTATTACAGTTGTAATTTCAGTGTAGCTTTCCAATTTGTTGTAATGTTTATCTGGACGAGGGACATAAAAATTCATGTTTTAAAGCCAGGAGGACTAAATGGTGAGGTTGAGCTTGAATCTCTTGCTGATGAAGATGGGGAAATGCTGAGAATGAGGTTGCTGAATGAGGTGAACCCAACTGACGTACACACACCTACCCAAACAGCAGCTCTACAGCCTCTTCAGGGGCTATTTCACCAGCACTGCTTTGTCTTTTCTCTAAAACATCCATTTCATGAAGCAGAACTTGGGGAAAAAGCCCAGTTGCTGCATGCCAGCCCTTGTCCTCTTGCAAAAACAGCAAAAAGACTCCCCAAAACTTAGAAGAATTCTTGTCCTGCTTCTTGGTTTCCCTCCAGCAGGGTGGGAAAAAAAGTGCTTTTTCTTGTGTTGAAAAGAACACGGAAAGAATAATCTGCAGCCAGGCCTCAATGGGGAAGAAGGATCATGATGCTGAGCTCCTGGCTGCAGCCAAATGGCAAATTCCAGCACAGGAGCTGGGGATGCCAGGCTGGGCTGGGGGAAACACCGAACCGTGAGGGATCCGTGAGCCCAGAGCCTGTGTGTGCCTGGGAGCCCCGTTACCCAGGAATGTTGTGCTGGCAGGAGCAGTGGCCGTGTGCTGGTGGGAGCAGCAGCAGTTTGAGCTGCTGGAGCAGCCAAGGGGCACTGTGGGGAGCGGGCTGGGCCCTGGGCCACCCTGGTCCCCAGGAAACAGTGCCTTGGATGATGTCTGGCTGTGCCCCTGCTGATCCAGGGTGGGGTGGGGTACTCGAGGGGAGTCTCTCCAGGTCTGTGTTCCAGTAACTGTCTTAACACATGGGAAATTAAGAGATAAAGCAATTGTTTTAGCAAACCTGGATGTGAGTGGCTTAATAAATATCTCTGACTTCAGGCCCAGATGTCTTCTAAGCCTTGTAAAACGGTTTCCTGAGTAGCCTGGATAATGATGATGGAATTCAGCATTATCGCAAATCTGACAATTGCTAGCTTGAGTTTCGATTTTTCTTTTTCTTCCTTGAGCCTTCTCACCTTCTTTCTCCCCAGGAGAGCTGAGTCTAGACAGTGAGCTGGGAACATCAGAGAAAGTGAGGCAGAGAGCATCTCCCTGGTGCATCTGCTCCACCCTCTAATCCAAGTTTTGTACATATTCTTTTTTCGCAGCTATTTCTAATTAGTTGTCACAATCTGAGGCCTCACAGACTGAGAATACAGGAGAGCCCATTGCCTGTATAAGAACAAAATATCACACTTGTCTTTCCAATCAACACTGTTTCATTAGAATGGAGCTTCTGGCTGCTGCTCATCTCCTGGGATGGAAGGGAGGAGTTCCACATAGAGCTGGGGAAACCTCCTGACCCTCACCTTTTCTCCTTACATCCTCAGAGCCTTTTTTTCCTCTAACACTTACATTTGCATAAGTAGCAAGAGAAGAGTTCTAGACAAGACTCCCAAATATTTGATTTACAAAAAGTGAAAGGCTTAGTAAACCACTTGGAGCACCTCCTGAGGATGGAAGGGAGCTGTTGCAGAGGGCATGCTCCTCGGGTCAGTCCCTACGTGTGCATACACCATGGACACAGAGCAGAGAGAAAAACAAATTTGTGTAATGCTTTGGTCCTATTTTCTGCTCTTGGTGAAAACTGTGTTTATCTGGAGAAGAGCATCTAGCACTAAGGCAAGTGTGTGGGCATTACAAAAAGGAATATTTTTTCCCAAAAGAAAGCTTGCAAACCTGGGCAAGTCAGTAGTGAAGTCAAAAGGCTTCTAAATATGCCAGGCCAGGGAGAGGTACCCCAATGGCAGCAAAACAGCCCACAGTCTGGAGTGATGCCATTTAAACATTATGAAAGTAGAGCAACTCAAAATAGCATTTTTAACCCAGATTAAATTATTCTGATCTCAGAAGCACGTGGGGGGCTCCTGACATAAATGTCCCTGTGTTCTGAAGCTGTACAGCATGAAGCAGGCTCATAGTGACCTATCCTCCTCTGGTTCATGTGCACAGCCTAAAGCAGCTTTCCTGGAGGGTGTTGCCCAGCTCACCAGCCACATGAAGCTCTACAACAATGGCTTTTCTGTAGTAATAAACAGCAAAAATTGGGAAATCAGGAAAAAGTGAGGAGCAGCAGTGGGCAAGGGAACACCTTCTCAAAACCTCCCCTGTCTGAACTGCAAGGACCTTTTCCATTTGGATCAGTAGCATGAAGGGACTTTGCTAAGGAGTTTATATGGGGTTTCTCTCTGCATCTCCAGTTTCAGCATCTTGGGGATATCGCTGGCCTCCAGCGCTGGCCTCTCGCGGCAGAAACTTGTGAACTCCGGAAGCTCTGCTCCAGGTCTCAGATAGGGAAGCTGAGTACTCGAGTCAACACTTCAAATTTATTGATGTCTTGCACAAATATTTATGAGGCCATTTCCTCCTGCACCGGCAGGCACAGAGCCAGCAAGCCCGCTAATTCATGGCATGGTATTTATTGACAGAAATGTATAATTGCTTTGGGTTAAGGACAAAACTGGGTGCTGCAGCATAGAGAAGGGATGTGTGAGCTGAGAGTTCAGTGAGGGAGTGGGAGCCTGAGGGGTTTAGCATCAATTTCCTAATACAGCAAAGCAGGGGCACTGAGTGATGTGCCAGCACTGGGATCCTCAGGCAGCCAGAACCCACGGCACTGGGCTCTGCTGTTGCTCCTCTTCCTTGTTCTTCCTCAAGACAACTTCACTGACAGGGTTTGAAGAATGAATTCAGGATCCAGCTGGTAACTCTGCAAAACTCCGAAGATGTGTCACGGACACATGGAGCATCTCCTGGACCTGCTGTGCAGGTTATTTCACAGAAACACCAATACATTCTGAAAATTGCCCCCTATCAAATATCTCAGATGTTGTATTCCCAGTCAAAATCTCTCTGCAATGAAAACCAGTGGTGCTAAGCTCTAGAAATACATATTTTGAAACCGGGGGGACCACATATTTGCAGGCTTCCAGCTCTGAAGTGGTGCCAGGGGGTATCTCCTGTTACAGCCCAGGCAGCTGCGGCTGGGCTCCTTCCTGGCTCGACCCATGGAGCACCAACTCGGCCTCAGCTGGAGCCCCACAGACCCAGTCCTTGGCCTCCCCGTGGGGACCATGAGGGAGACAGCAAAACAGTATTGCAAGGCCCTTTCAAACTCAAAATGGGTAAACCAGAGGAAGCGAGAAGGCTTTGCCATACAGGTGACATAAGCACATTGAGTTTTCCTCCCTGCTTTGGCCCTGGGGTGAGAAGATGGAGTTTTTAAGCACAGTGTGGCTGTGCTTTCTCCTTGGCAAGGCTTCCTTATGAGCCAGATGTCTGGCACAGCCTGGGAAGCAGAGCAGGGCAGTGGGTGAGTGAGGAGACTGGCTTGCATTGCAGGGCTCCAGCAAGGCAAATCCCAGCAGATTTGCACCAGGAAGGTGTCAGCCCAGCATCAAGGCATGGATAGAAGGATGCAAAGGTGACCAAAAGTAATTTTCTTCCATCTTCACCTTTCCCCTTCAATGCAGCCAAGCACGGAGTCTAATCAAAGTGTTGCCCTTTCATGTATGACTAATACAAAAAAGTCACAAAAACTGTATGTCCCATAATCCCATTATAAAAAATGCAATAAAGTAATAGCATCTTCACATTACCATGGTTGAAGTGGATTTTTAACTAGCTTTGTCACTGGCATGTAAAAAATAAAATAAAAAAGCATGGGCATTAATTTAAAAAAGAAATGATATTACAGTAACTCTGTGTATAGTGAGAGTTTCAATTTTAATTTTAGTTCATTATCTTTTTCCTTATTAAGAAAGCTAAATCTGTTTTGTGTTTTCATTATTTCATTAGCTCAAGAAACCTCATCAGTAACTGTGAAAGCTGCCAGCATAAATAGCACAATTTTCATATGTGAGATGGAATAATTTGCTTAACCACCTATTCAGCAGAGGCTGGAGCTAACAATTAGAGAAAGCAGCGTGATTCAAAAATAAGTTACAATTGATTGTGTTTCAGTGGAAATGAAGTTTGGAATGTGCTAATTTGATTTGATGTACACATCTGAGCCACAGTAAGTTGACATGAGATTTGTGACACCTCATGAAAGAAGACTCTTCTTAGGAAATGTACAAAAAATTGTTTAATATAATATTTAAAACACAATTAAAGCAACATGCTAATGACACTCTCACTTCTCAGAATTGACTGGTGACATCTTCTTCCAGGGTTTACACCCAGATGGAAAATTTAAGACATGCTCTGCAGTATGAAACATCATTTGCTCTGGAAGTGCTTATGAACTAATTCACTTTGGAGTGAATCTTTTAGAACATTCATAATTTCAGTACTTTTTTGGCCAAACTGTCCCATGCCAACGATGATCCTTGTGGATTAAATTACTGCTAAAGCCAAGAGAGTTAAAGTAATCTCTGTCTATACAGTGAACTATAAACTAGAATCAGTGCATTTTTTACACAGGTAATTTTTACTCTTCAAAGACTTGCGGAGGCAGGAAAGAAAGTTTCAAGAGGCCAGTTGGTCAGTTCAGCTGAATTTTCTACAGCCCTGTAAAAGGCAACATTTCTATGTGGAAATGTGGAACAACAGTACTTGGTGAACCTGCCCTATCTTCTCATCACATACAGAAAAGTCTGAGCTGTTCCCAGGTGTGCAGAGGATTTCAGGGATGCTACGGCCACTTGTCAGATGTGTAGCTGGGAGCACGTGTGGGTTAAACCCTTCTCCCTCCCTCCTGGCACCCCCTGGCAGGCGCGAGCCTTGCGGGCTCCATTTAAAAGGTTTCTGACCTTCCCGACAGCCCTTTCCCTGTCCCCATCCCTCACGCTTCTCTCCACCTCAATTTACTTTATGCAACTGTTCTTTCCAAATCAGAAGAGCAACACTGTTTAGATTAAACTGGGATGTTCAAGGTGATGCTTCATGGCCTGTTTGAAAGAAACCTTAGACTGAGGAGGCTCTGTGCTGGGTCTGTGCTCAAAGCTGGGAGATCAAACAGGCAGCATCCCATTGGCTGTATGGGTGTCTCCATGAATCTAAGGAAAAGAGGTTTTAATTTCCTTTTTCACCCTACCTGTTCTGGTTTGGCTTCCCCTGGAAGACATTATGCCATGTGAGAGCACGTCTGTCAGATTTTGTTATTTTATGATGATAAATGTCTACAAGTAACTCCATTTTGAGTGAGAATGCTATTAGAGCTCTCAGACCTGCCTAGAGAGGATTGCACACTCTGTCCAACAAAGATACATGAACTGCTAATCTGTAGGCAGAGAATCCTCTGTGCTCTAACTCTTCTTTACATGCAGAGGCTACCGAGACAAAAACAAGGAGGTGTTTGTTGTTAGTAGCTATATGTGCACTGTAGAAACCCATCTGCTAACCAGAGGACCACCCACAGATCATTGTTTTGGACACTTTAACTGCAATTTTCTTTTATAGATGTCCTGCAGTACAGACTCCACCAGGATTCTGGTCTCTGGCACATACATACGTATTGAGCACACTGACAGAAACCTAATGACTTACATGGCTCAGGCATTAAGAATACATTTCAGAGGTTTTTAAAGGAGAAACCCTGAATTGTTTATGGAAAGCTCCTTGGATCTCCTTTTCCAGGAATGCATTATTTATTGTGCTGGTACCACAAAGGCGTAGGGATATACCCTGAGGAGGAGAGGCAAAGCTCCCTGTCGCGTTTACTGTTGTAACAAAGCACCAGGGCCTGGTTCTGATCTCATTCATGTCGGTGTAAATCATGAGCAGTGTGGCCTGTGGATACAAGTTCTCTTCTTGCCTGAGCGGTGCCAGCACAGAAATTGCCTCTTTGCTGCTTTCTTGCTACAGGTTCCTTCTTTGCCAGCCCCAGCGCACGGTCCCAGGGCCCTTCTCCTGGAAATGGCTTGGCTGGGTGTTGTGGGCTGTTCCTTCCTTCTGCAGCCCCTCAGTGCCCACTTTCCCCAGGAGGTGCACGGAGAAGGAGTCTGGGAGCACCTACCTGCGAAACATTCATTTTGCCAAACCAGGGGTGGGGGTTCACTGTGAAGAGCAAACTTAAGGCTCAAGCCTCCAAAACAGCTTTGAAAATCCATCTGTACCCTGAAATATTCATAGGATAAGGATGCATTTGGTGTGCCCATCAGTGAATGATCCCATTGACGGTCCCATCTGTGTCTCCAGCCAGCTTTCCCCCCTGCTTCCTCTTTACTGCCTTGTAGCCCCTGGCTTTGCTTGCTGCAGGCTAGACCTTCCTCCAAAAGGTGCAGGGAGACTGACTTTTTGAGAGCAACACAATTTCGTATTCATCTCCTGGGAAAGGCAGCTTGGCCTCAGGAAGGGCAGGCAGTTGTAGCAGGCCTGCCTTGAAGGAGGTGAATCTTCTCTAGTCCATCCTGGATTTGCTGGGTAACCTGGGGAATGTCTCAAACTGGGTTGTGAAAACTTCATTCCGGGGTGGTCTATGATTATGAATCTGTACTGCAAGGAGGGGTGTGTTTTAACACATTTTTATTATTGTTTATTCTTCCTAAGGTTTCTGTGCAAGGCATTTGAATGGTGTCTAGCACAATGTGGGGCATTTGTGGTCTGGAAGGGAAGTGAGAATGCAGAGTAATAGAAAAGTTCACTGGTAAGTACATGAGAGAAGAAGGACAAATCTGTCCTTTTCTGCCTGAAACAAGCGGGGCTGTTTCCTACTGGTATTGTGCCCATTCAGACCTGTGGGCATTTAATCCCTACTGGCAAGGGGTTCTTTGAGAGAGAGATGGCTACTTTAGTCATCATCTCACTAATATTGCTAGTTTTCAAAAAGTTATATTGCAGAGCTCTTAAGCTGCACAGAGGCATGGATGGAGAGAGAGGGGGAAGAGGTGTCAAGCGTTGTGACAGGTGTGTCCCCAAAAGCGCTGAGCTCAGTGATGGGGGAGAGGGGGCCACATGAAGCTGCTGCCTGGGACAGGAATTTTAGCAGCATGGTACCCCACTCTGTGGCTTCTCTCCTTGCACCTGGTTTGCTCACATGGATGAGGAAGAGGCCACGGCCAAAGGAAAGATCTTCCTGCTCAGAATGCAGGTCTGTGTGCTGGGGGTGGGAATGGTGTCCGGCAGGAATGTGAGCAAGGTGGAATCGCTCTCCCAAAACCACCCTCTGGGGCTAGAAATTGCATTTCAGTCTCAGAAGCACTGTTGAGGCTATTAACTGGCTGCTTGCTCCATTTCACTGCTTTCTGGCTGCCTGGGTTATAAATTGCCGTTATTCCTGCATTAGATTTATATTAAGGGAAACTGCACAGAGCCTCAGCCGAGGGGTCCAGCTCATTCCTTCTGCCTGTCTGATCCAGGGATGGGATTTTAGTGGGACAGACAGAAACATTAGCAATGCTCTGCACTTTATGGGGTGAATTTGAGCTTGTAGGAAATCCCATCATTCTTCCAGCACGTGCATTCATTAGAGCTAAGGGCACTTATACAGATGTTGGGGTGGAAGAGGTCACCTAATAATGTCTATCACAGGGCATCCTTTTTCAGTGGGTGTAGCTCTAAGTCAGCAGAAGGCTGAGGGTTTAATTAGACTCTGACACTACAGAGTTATGGAGATTAAAGGGCATTTGACTTCATTTTTTTCACATGGCATTTAGTTTTTAAAATGTCACTGCGAAGTACTTTAGGGCCCTGTTTCGTCACTACATTATTTTTGTTCCATGCCAATGTCACCTCATTGATTTCTGGATGGAAGGCTGGAGGGCTCAACGCACCATGGAAATTCTGAGGTTGGCTTTGAAATGAAATCTGGGATTCAGCTCATTTGTCGTCTTGGGGAGTTTCCAGGCTGTGGTCACACTGTGTGTGTTCGTGTATGCAGAGAATGAAAATTCTGCCAGTTTGAGGTTTCTTGCTGGACTAATGACAAATATCACCGCTGAGCCAACGGTCCCATGGCTCATCTAATGTCAGGTGCCTTCAGGATTACTCAGGCCAGATGTGAGTTGTTAGGAAAAATGACTATTTTCATCAATACTACTTTAAAAATTGTTTTGTGAAAAAGAACTAGGTTTGGCATTTTCAGTAGGAAACTCGTGAAAACAAGAAAAATTATTTTGAAATTCTGGGTTTGGTTCTACCTTTGTTTAGTTTTGAATCATTTCTTTCCTGCTATCTTGTTCTACTTTCTCGTGTTTTTGCACTCAGGAGGTGAGGGAAGGCAGAGGAAAGGGTAGAGCACTCATCACACTTGGAGTAAAAACTCTACAATTTAATTTTGAAACCCGAGATTGATTTAAAAGAAAAATTTAGGGTTATCTGAAAAATATTAGGCAGGTAGCTTTCTCAGAAAAATAGTTTAGAAAATTGCCAGCCAGCTCAGCTTGAAATAGATGTTTGGAAACTCGACAACACAGCATTGCTAGGATATTTTCCAATTATCATTAAATGTCGTGTAGAGAACCATATAGCATGGAAAGTGGAGATTCCTCCTGTGGAGAAATTTGGGCAGGCATGGATCATTCAGACATCATGAGCATGGCTTGAGGCTGCTCCTTTTCCCTTGACTGCCTCCAGTCCAAGGGACAGGGCACGTTCTGCACCCTGGGATGTGAAATTTCTTCCAGGCTGGCACGGCCTTACACTGTTCCTGGTTGCTCTACTGCTCCATTGCCTCCCCTCCTGCAGGAGGGCAAGGGATTGTTTTATTTGCATTTCTAATCATTGCAAAGACCTCCAGCAACTGAAATGAGAGGCAGGAAGGCAGAGGCAAACTTATTATTGTTGTTGCTATTATTCCTGTCTGCTTTGTGGGGCACACAGGAGCAGACTATGAGGATCTCCTGTTTAAATTGGGATGCTGTTACTCAGAGGCCCAGATGTCTTCCAGCTTGGACTAAGGGATGCTGCAGCAGCTGTTGGGACATGAGATGTTCCCAAGCCAGAGCCAGTGAAGAGAAAAGGAAAATAAACCTGTTCGTTTCAGATACAGACCCTGTGCACAGGAGCCACATGCAGACCATATGTCCATGTGCTGTGTCTGAGTGCAGGTATTTGAGCACGACCCATGTGCTTGCATTGGGCATGTCTGAGCAGCTGTGCACAGGGTGTGAGTGTGCAGGTGTTGTACAAGTGCTTCTGGCCCAGGTTTGAGTGGTTATTTACGAGGTTATGGCTGGGTGCACTCTGAGTACAGGCTGTGAGTATATGGCTGTGGTGGATGGATGGGAATGTCCAATCTGCTTGGCTGGGAGGACATAAGAAGTCATTGCAAAGAATTCTGATAATTGCTCAGTTCAGCCTTCATTCTGGCTTCAACTCTGAATTTGGTTTGGGTGATTATTCTTCATAACATATAAAGAAGGAAAAGATAAGACCGATAATCCATATATACCCCCAGATCTTAAAGACAAAACTTTCTTTCCCTTCGGTTCTCCCTGTTCTTGATTTGATATAATTTTAAGGAATAAAAGACACGACATTCTTTGTAAACAATATTTTCACCTATCTTTCTCTGGAGAGCACCCCCACTGAAGGGACACTGGCAATACAAAGTCTGGTTTGTAGCTTCTACAAACCGGCCAGACTGCTCTTTACATCTTTAAAGCACAGTTTTACATATGTCTTGTGAAAATTATCTCTTGCTGAAAAAAAAAGCAACAGATGAGCTGTGTCTTCCTGCCCTCAATAGCATGAGCTGCTGGCTGAAGAGGTCTAATGAGAAGATTAAAGGTAAAGGTCCAGAATTCAATTCAAAGTGTCAATATGTAACTCAGTAAGAAATGAAACATTTTTCAATTACTGGTAATATGAAACAAAACAGTGGGAAATAGAAATGGCAATCTTTTTAGCTAACCTGAAAGCCATTTCCAAGAGGCACTGTGCATTAACTAAGCAGTGAAAATTTTTACATCACTATTTTCCCTTGTGCCCATAATAGCATAAAATAAAAAGATTTTAGATAAGATTTCATTCAGTGAATCAATTGCAAAACCACACAGAGCCTTAGTGGGCATTCAGTTCTCGATCTAATGGAAATTTTTACGAGGATGTCAATGCTAAGTTGATTCCTACAGCGGAAAGCACATACAAAGGATCCAATTACAGATGGAAACCTTTTGCTTTCTAAGAGACTTTATTAACCCCTGAAGCACTGAATATGCAAAGGGTTAGTGAAAAGTTTTCTAATGAACTGGATGATGGTTTGTATCTGGTTGCTTCCCCCTCCACCAGCTCATTTTCTTTTTTCCTTCTGCAAATAGAAAAAAATACTGTGCACTGGAGGTAATTAACAGTCACACCAAAGCATGCAGAGAAGCTATTGGGTCCTAGAGGAAAGGCACAAGAAGGTTACGTCAACTGTGGGAAGTATCTGCCTAACAGATTTTAGCCTTAGAAAGATATCAGTCCATGAAAATAGTCAGCAAAGAATAAAACTCCTTGTTAGACCTTCTGCCAGGGTCTTCAGAATGAGTGGGGAATTTGTAAGGCAGGAATGGGACCACCAGCATCCAAAAATCAGGGGGAGAAGGAAGGGTGATAGCATCACCTTGTGTGATGAGACAGTGTGTTGGTACTCTGATCTCCCCATTTCACAGAGCTTTAGGGGCAGATTGGGAAGCACCTTTCAGTTCAGATTCTCCCCTCCATGGGAAGGGAGCAGAAAAACTTTACAGTGGTTCTTGCAGCAAGAAGCTTGGAGTCAGGGTGTGCAGGTTTGGAGTTCTACTGTTACAAGCCCATAGGCAACTTTTCTTAATTTATGTTAAAATGTTCACTATTTCATTGAATCCCTTTGCCTGGTGAAGTCTCAAACACGTGACTCCTGCCTGCTCTGAATGGCAGGCAAAGCTCAGGAGCTGAATTTCTGGTGAGGAGCTCATGAATGAGAACATTTTGTTGGTGGATGTGTGCAAGGCTTGAACAGTCAGTGGGGTCTGCAGTGTGTGTAGAGCATCTGGCAGAAGAGGCAGGTGAATTTTTATAATCACTTTTGAATAATTTTTGTGCTTCTGCTGAGCATTTGTTCTGTTCAATCTCACCTCCTCCTGCCATTGCCTCACCATGCTTTAGCCCAGGGCTGTGCCCCCAGTCTGTGTACATATGAGCCACTGTCCCTGACTGTATTACATATTATACATAAATATAAGGTAGATATATTACAAAAATGAAAAAGCAAAAAGGTATGGCTGGCGATATGAGTAAACTTTGCTCTATTCCCACTTGTGATCAGGTCTAACTTAATTTCATGGCAGTAACACTTGATTCATGGTGGAGTAAAGCAGAAAAAGGCCACAGCAGAAGTGTTTATGAACTGAACTCTAACTGAAACCCTAGAGGTGGAAATCCAACCACAAGTTTCAGATCTGGATTCAGATTTGACATGCCCCAAAGTTTCTGTGGGTTCAGATCCAGGCTTTTGTTCTGAGCCCATAAGAGCCCAGTGAGAAGTCAAGAACAGTGTTTGTTCAACACTCCTGACAGCGCTTATTCACTGCTCTGCTGAGACTGCAGATATGAAAACAAGAACAACATGCCCTGGACAGCCTGGCCAGGCTCCAGTGGGGAGTTTCATCCCCCTGGAAGAGATGGAAAGATGGCCTGAGCCAGGGTGCTCAGCCTGTGCCTGCGAGCATGCATGAGAGGCTTTTGGCTTCTCTTTTTGAAATGAAAGGCAAGAATAATATAGGGTCAAAGTTCTTTAAATCTCCACTGATTTTGTTTGTGTTTAAGCTGTGGACATTTGAGATGTGGGAATGTCAAAAATGCCTTGCGCAAGCCAAACGTATTCACTTATCCCTTGCATATTTTGAGAGACTTTTTTCTTTGTCCCCCAAGTCCAACCTTGGTCCCAGATGATGGGCAGTGAAATCCCTTGGTGTTTATCCTTGCAGGGTGAGCTCTGTAGGTAACTGTCGGTAATAAGGGATCCCTCCAGTTATTAGTCAAAGAAAAAGATCCTCTAGGGACAGAAGTTTTATATATTTATATTGCTGTAGCAGGAGAGAAAGGCAGGCCACTGTGACGGAATGTGTTGCTCAGTCCCTGGTTGCCCCAGGCTGTGGCATGCTGGCAAACACCACTGGGTTTTCCCTGAAGAAAGATGGATCGGTCTCCCACTGTTGTGTTGTGACTTCCTGAACCAATAGACACCCCGAGACTTTCTTATGAATAACACATTTGTGTCTAAAATTAAGCCAAGCCAGAATGCAGCTCTAGGGTTGGCTTTGCCCCCACCATCTGTTGTGCTGGAGGAGGCTCACGGGCATGAAATGAGGCTCATGGACAGCTGAGTTGCTTCCATGGGGACTTGTGCAGGTCTTATTTCCCAGTCCTGCATTTCTCTGACTGGTCTTTTTGAATCGTGAGTTGCAGGTCAGCTTGTGATTGAAAGAAATGTGAAATCATCTTCAGTGTAGAATATATCTATGGACCTAATTTTTCTGTGCGAAACGACTTGATACTTTGTTGAGCCACTCATCTGGCTGTATTTGGGCCAACTTACACGGCTCAGCTTTGCTGGTTTAGGCTTAAACTGTTCAAACAGTTTTGTCTTTACTGGGGTGTGCCAGCAGCATCAAAGTCTCTTCAACACTCAATAAATAAGATAGCAGAGAGCCTGTAATTTTTAATGATAAATACTGCCAGTATCCTGTGATGGGCTTTTTTGGGAGCGTGATGAACCATATTGCCACTGTGTACAAGGAGAGAATATCCTGCAAGTAAGAGCAGCTATATTTAGAAGACAACTGTAGCAGGCAATGGGAAGTGCTGAGGTGGCTGTAACTGATACCCCAAAATGGAGGTCAGTAATTTGACCTTTCTGCTTGGCAGCCAAGCAGCTGAGCCTTGTTGTTGTCTTTTTGGACAAATTATGAGTGGAAGAGCTGCTGCCTGTTCAGAAAAGCTCTAATCAATTTGCTATAAATTACTAAAAAAATTATTTGCGGCGGATTTGATAATTTCATGACATGCCAGGCATTTCTGCTGAAGGGGAAGCACAGCCCACCACCATGAAAATGAGAACAAACTTAGAATAAACTTAATTGTGGGAAAAAACTAAAAATAGACATTTCCAAGAAAATCTTGTCTTTCAAATATTCTTTACAATATCATGAAACAATCTATTTTAGTCAAAACCTGTTTTATGAAGTTAAACTGCTTTTATTTTTCTGCCCAGCTTTAAATTGAGAGATTGGACACTTTTTTAGAATTGGCTTTTCAAGCGAAAGAGCAGAAGTCGTTTTGGTGGCAATAATAATTAATAGGAGGAAAACGTCCTTCTAACATGGCTCAGCCTCAAAAATTCTCCAAGTGATCGGAAGGGTCATTGGGCCCACAATAGAGACAGAGAGCAGTAAAATATCCTGCTCAGCCTAGGGACTACCAGAGCCACTGCTCGTGCCAGCAATGGGAAAGCCAAAATGGGAGAACAGTCACCCAATGCTTGTGGCCAGCAGGGTTCACTCCCTGATGAGGTGTCCTGGTGGCTCACCCCCTGTGCTGGCAATAGAAATGTCTGTATATCCACCTGAAATATTATTATCTACCTTTTGGACGTATCCAGATAACTCCATTGCTGTGGTTTTCCTCAGGTAAATTTGGGAGTGTTGCAGAAAACCTGTTTTTGAGGACAAGGGGTCCTTAGCTGTTCCAACCTGTGCCATTCCCAGCCTTTCATAGAATCATTAAGGTTGCAAAAGACCCTTAAGGTCATTGAGTTCAGCTGCTAACCCAGCACCACTGTGTTCAGCACTTACACGATTAAGATACATGGAGATATCAAAGAAATCACCACTTAGTCAAACATTTAATAAAAAGAAGGTGACAGGTATGCAAGGATCCCATACAGGTTCTCAGAAGAAATACCTTTTCCACTTTCACTGCATACCTACTGCATTGACTTTTCACATACACACTGCTGCTGGATTTCTTTTTTTTTTATTGGCCTTGTCTCTCCTGTGCTTTTGAACTTCAGCTCTAATTTCTTACAGTACTCTTTATGCCACTTCCCTGACATTAATTGCCTCGCTCATGAGCCCTACATGAGTGTCACTTTGTTGAGCTGCCAAGGTATGTAGGATATAATGCATCTCGCTTGTTTTCTTTTCCTACCCTCCTGGCCCTGTGCCAAGGAAACGCCATCACCTCATCACCTGCAGCTCGCCATTCTAATATCTCTCATTTTAAATTAAATCTCACATTTTATTTCTCAGGCATGGCAAGAATTTTACAACACTTGCACTTTAAAGAGGCAGCTTTGACCATGCAGTAAGCAAAGATATGTCTCTCCAGATGTCCATGGGCTCTTTGCTTCCTTTCTGCAGCATTTGCATAGGTAGACGAGCTGATTCCCCGTGGATTTTACAGGGGCGAGCACTAGAATAGGAGAAAATGTATGGGACAGCTGATTGAGCTAGCTAACCTCACAGGTGCCCAGCTCCAGGGATGAGAAACGAATCACATTTGTTGTACAATTTCGGCATCTCCTCAGCATGATCTGACAAACACTATTTAAGAGAACTTTAGGGTATTTTTCTCTGATTTGAGACTGGGGTGGGCAGATTTGGCACCACAGGTCAGCATTTTTCATATGCCAATGGCTGCTCTCTGGGCATTTTACCTTCCTGCTCCATAATGCAAGAAAAATGTTTGCAGTGAACTGAAGATCGGACTACTGGTGGCTGAGTTCTGCTCTTAAACTTTTAATGCAGAGATCCAGGACTGGGCTAGGCTGAACTTGGGTTTGGAAAGTTTTTCTGTACCATGCTGGGCAGATATATGTTTGGATTCTCTTCTTGTTTATGTATTTTTCTTGGCCCCTGCAACTGCGTCTGCATTGTGATTAAAAAGTATTTAATTAACATACAAAAATAAAATTTAAAAGTGTAATAGTTATTGTAAAAATAAAACTGTACCAAACCACTCAGGCAAACAGCACCCTGGGGAGCTGGTAAGCTTGGAAAGGCTGGAAAAATACAACTACAACTGTAACAACTTCTCTCAAGAGGGGTACAACCAGCCGGGAAAATAAAACCCACCATCCACTACAGCCAACAACCACCCTGAGGGCACCGAGGCAAGGCAAATAAAACACACACCCAAAGCTGAAGAAGAAAAGTGCCTTTCCCATACTTGCTCCCAAGACTGGGAAAAGGCAACTGGGCTTTTCCTGGGATGACAGCTTTGAGAGGTGCAGAGGTGAAATTGTGGCTCTTTGAGCTGCAAACCTGTGCCACTTGAACCCCAGGTGCTTTTGTCAGAGCTGTGTTATCCTTGTTTAAATGTCTTGGCATCAGGTGTTTTTTCCTCTGTTTCTCTAGCTCCAGGTATGCTGTAGCTGCAGGATCAAGGAGCGCTGCTGCTGTGTCACCTCCCCTGCCAGCAGCAGAAATGTCACGGCCCAAATCCTTGCAGTCTGCCAGAAAACCTTTATCAGAGGGAGCAGCATCTGATGGCATTTATTGCCAGAGCTGTATGACACCACAAGGCAGCTTGAACAGTGGTGGTGTTGAACCCACGCTGCAGATGGGCAGCAGCTCCCCCAGGTACCTGAGGGCAACGTGGGGCACCCAGGTCAGGGCCCTGGGCTCCTGCAAAACCAGAGATTATGACCCTTGCACACCAGCAGCTCTTCCTTCACTGCATTCTTGTATTTTTACTAGCTTGGTTTCCAAACAGTAAGTTCTTATTTTTCTGTCCTGGCAGTAGGTGGGATTAAAATGCTTGAACAGAATTAGCAAGTGAATATGAGAAACAGAGAAGGGCTTAGAGTGGGAAACCTGGGTCAGGGAGATGGGCTTTGCAATTAGTCTTGCATGCTGTGAGCCTGGGGGTTGCCATTATCTCCCAAAGACCACATCTTATCTCGAGCCCTCTGAAAGCACTTTTCTTCCTGGGCCTCCCTGTCCTGGATGTTTCTGTTGGCCAAAGGCTCCTGGCCATCCCAGGGGACTGAGGGACCTCCCAGGCACTGAGAGAGGGTGGCTGATGTGAGGGGCTGCTCCAGGGGAGCTGTGGGACCTGAGCTGGCTGTGAGGGGCCCTGAGTGGTGCTGTGCAGGGGTGGAAGGGGCAGGGGGGAGTTGGGAGGATGCTCTGAAAGAGGAGTGTGAGTTAGGGACTCCGCTTCGGGACAGAGCAAGATTTCAGAGCACTCTCTGCCCAAAAATGCTCCTGTCATATAATTTCTTCTGGCCTTTTGCATTGCCTGAAGGCTCACTAATGCATCAATGCATCCTTCTTAACTGAGTGATTTAAACCTCTCTAAGGCCAGAATATATAAACTCTTCTAAATTGCTATAGCCACATTTTTACTCCCTTTAAAAAACAAGTGTAAATTCCTCATGGCCAGCCACTTTTTATGGATCCCTTCAGTGCTTTTGTGAATTGCAAGGTCCTTGGGCCCTGGCCATGAATATCAGGTTTGCAGCAACTGAATTATTTTCATGATTAAAGATAGTAAAGGATTTACAGGCTTTTTTTTTTTTTTTTCCCCTCCATAGAAATCTCTCCTGGTTGCATTTGTCCTGAGCTCTGTTGTATTTCACAGAAAATGAGATGAGAATTTGTGCCAAAGCAAAAGCTTAATTTCAAAACCGCAGTAGAACTGGGGATATAATGACATATGATAAGGCTTTATTTTTTTTCTGGTGGCTCTGGAAACAGAGTCACTATCTTCTGTGTGCAGAAACTCACCTTAACATGAACAATGAGTAAATACTTCTGCCAGGGGAATAACAATTAAGGTGTTTTTCCCCTACAAAAAGGGGACATCACCTGTCTATGCCCAATCCTTTTCTCTCAAACATGTGCACTACAAATTTTAATATTTTACTTTTTTTTCCTCCCCCCACAGCCTTTGGACAGACCTTGTGTTGTTAGCTTTATTTTACAAAATTTTCTGCAGTTGTTATTGGAAGGTTCAAGGAAGCACCTGCACGATGGCTGAGTACAGAACAAGTGGGATGGGTGAATCAGCCTTGATGAAATAAGAATCATCGTGGACTGCTGACCAAAACAAATCAGTTGTTTGATGTGACTAAACCATTTGGTGGTTAATGTCCCTGGCAGTATTTATTCCTGTAGCCTCAGGCATTTCCTGGTGCTGGTCCAAGCTGAAGCCACTGTACCAGATGCTGGAAAGTTCATGTAGAAATAGCCAAAGCCCTGCTGGCCCCTGGGGGATTGACATCACCCTACAGGGACTGAGCTGGTTCTGGAAAAGCATCCTTCAGACAGCGTGGCATCCTTTCCAGACAGGTGCTACTTTTGGCCTCCCTACTCTAAGCTACTAGAAAGTGGAGATCTATGAGCCAGCTCCATGATATATAGCATTTGATCCTTGTCCTGATGGCTTGCAAGAACTTGGACCTTGGATTGTTTCTGATCCCTTGGCCTAGCAGTGCTATGCTGGCACAGCTCCAGGGCAGAATTTAGCAAGTCCTGCAGCTCAGGCCAGTATAACTTTTTAAACTACTGACAAATCTGATCTTCCTTTGCTCCTTACCCTTGATTTGCCTCCATTTATTTTCCTGTCACTGAAATCCCTCGTTACTCCCAGTCCAAGCTCTTCACGAACCTTGCTGAATTTCTTCTTTTTTTTTTTTTTCTTCAGGCTGAAACTTTGGTCTGGCCTTATAATTACAGTATTATTAATGGATTTTTATCATTGTTAATTATTTTTACATGCTGAAATTGATTCAATATGCCTGGAGCTGCCATGCTGGAACATGCCTTGATTCTTTTCCAAGCTAGAGCCCTTGTGCACCAAACGTGGAGAGTTCCAATGGCTTTAAATCACTATAAACCTCACTGAGTGATTTAAGTTATTGGAGTGTATTCAAGTTTTTATAAGCCCTCGAATGTGAACCCTGCTCGAATTCTGGGTATGTACAGTGCAGTGGGATCTCAAATGGTTTGAGTGCTCGACATACTTTCTAAGCCCCTGGCTGGCTGGAGAATAATCAGGCTTGTCGGGCAGTGCACTGTGCAGGGACTTGGTATGATGGGAACCATCACATTTTAAAAATGCTTTTAATTCCTTTAAATTGAAACATTCCTGCTTCATTTAAGGGACTTTGGGTAGAGCCTTCTGTGTGGCTTGGAGGATCAGCAGTGCAATGAAGTGGGTTTCATCCCGGCGTTGATGGATTGACTTGTGCATAAGGTCAGTCCCAAGGCAAGCCATCACTGATCTCTGGTGACAGCCCATGAAGTTGTGATCTGTGCCAGAACCCCAGGTTTGGGGTGTGCAGAGGGCTGAACCCTTCTCTGATCTCCAGGTCAGGTCCTAAGTCTGGGTCAGTGGTGTCTGTCCTGAGCCTGGTTTAGCAATGGCCACACACCAGAACAAGCGGTCCCTTGGGCATGTCCTCTGACCAGGAGGGCACCAGGGACAGACATCAGAGACCAACAGCTGCACATGCTGAAATTTTTCATCTCCTTTTTAGAAGGTCTCAGGTCAGGAAAAAGCTGTAAGAACACAGGTGAGAAGTTGGCTGTGCAGTGGAGGGAGGAGATCAATGTGGGTGTGAGAGGGAAGGGCAGAAGGGCTCCCTCTCACCCTGAAGATCATGGACACGGCCTGGCACTACTGACACATTGTGTTAAACTTGCTTGGGAGCCTCTCAAGTGAAAATGCAAAATGTGAAAACTTTAAAAGGGTGTTGGAGGAGTACTACAGCTGCAGAGCAATGTGATTCACAGCTCTGAGAAGCTGACTTTGAGCCCAGTGCATTGGAGACAGCAGAGAACCCAATGTCCTGCAAAATACTTACTCATTTCAGATTGAATTTTTTTATGGACAACTGCATAACATCTCCACTATAATTCCTTGCCCTTGCCATCAAGTAGCCAGATCTTTTTATACTCACAAGTGCAGCTGCTGAACACGTTGCTGCAGTTGGGAGTTTGCCTTGATGGATTGTTTCATTCAGTTTGATATCATTAGGTATGTATGGGGGGGTGTTAACCTGTGCAGTAAAACATTTAAGATTTGTACCCATAAAGCTAATTCCTGCTGCTCCTGCTCAGTAAATAATGACAGCTGTGAGACCTGTGAGTGCTGAGCACCTGAGAATACTTTTTGTCATGTACCTATATGGATTTAATATTCTCAGCTGATGAAAAAGTAGTTTTTAAATCCTAATGGACCAAATTCTGCCCTGAACTACTACACCTGAAGTAACTTTGAATAAAACAGAGAAAACCTGAGTTTATACACCTATTAGTTGGGGCAGAATTAGGCCCGTCATACTGCTCAAATCTCATTTTAATAGTAAGAGAGAGTTTTATTAGTCGTCTTAATGAGAGTGCAAACCCCAAACTACTGTTCATTCAAGGAACAAGTTCTTATATTTTAAACAACATTTAATTCTCCTTAAAACCTCTTTTATTAAAAAGTTTTAAGAATAATATTAAATACATAAACAGCCATGTTAATTAGATTATATAGTTAATGTACATTGGAACTATGACTTATTGCAGAGTTACTGACCATGAAAGCACATTTTGATCATTCCAGGCTGTAATCCCCACTTAATCCATTCCCAGTCTGTCAATCAGTCGAATACAATCAGGATATTTATGATCACATCAGACCAGAGATCTGGAAGAATTTAGCAACTTTGCAGAGCTGAATCCAGAAAAGGGAGGGGGGGAAATGTTTCCACTGGCAAAATGAACCATTGCCAGGAAAAACATTATTGTTGACTTGGCCCATGTAATTGAATTTTCTACTCAGAAGTAACTTACAAACCAGCAACTAGGAGAAATTATCAATACTGGGAACTCTCACAATAACAAAGCAGAGGAGTTTTACCTGGCACAGCATTTTTTAAAATCATGTTTTTCTTTTTTTTTTTTTTTTTAACACAGTGCTGTGGTTTTTTCCTCTCCTAATTTTCTGCCATCATGAAATAAATCACGAGGGCAGCAGGGGAAAGCATCCCTTTCTTGGGCCCCTACCTCCTGACATCCACCTCAGCTCCTGCTCCAGAGATTGCAAGCACCTCCCAGCAAGAGCTGGGTCTCTCTGGACAGGGGAGACCTGAATACTGATGGGGCACCTGATCCCCTGCCCTGGTTGGGGAAAGGCTTTGGGGTCCAAGCTACTTTTAAACATCTGAATCATGTCTCAGTATTTCTGTAAGGGATGTGCAATTCAGCAGCAAAACACATGGCAGCAGTGAGGGTGTCCTACAGGAATGTGACACTTCTTGCAAAGGAAGGAGGCACGAGGCTGCTCATCTTCTGGGAGCTGCAATGGTTGTCTTGTGGGTTATTTCAATACCTTCTATCCTTGAAAACATTCTCCATGGAAGAGATGAAGAAGCAGAAAGTGTTAGGAAGAAAGATGTATCAGAAGGGAGGGGATCAGCACTGCTCAGATGGACGTGGGGTAAACTGAATAGAGCTTTACAAAGATGGGGGATGCTTTTCATAAAAGCCAGGATAATCCTCCTGGATCCATGGTCCTACCTCTCCGTGTCAGGTTGTAGTAAATAACTTCCATTCTGGAGACCTTATTCTCTCACTTTCAAACACAGAGAAAAACTGAGGTAGGAGGCTGTGCTATCCCCTTCCTTGCAGCTGTTCACAGCTGTACATGGGGTGTGCTTTCCATGTCTATTTAGACAACAAAATTGGTATTTGTCTACTCAAAGCCACATGTAAGAGCCTGGCCATTTCTGCCCTAGGTAATGTTAAGCAATATTATGAAGACTTTCACCCGCTGATGCACAGCCCCTGTGATCAAGCTCAACCAGTAAGTGACTTTTTCCTCCCAAGCCTGAACGAATCCAAGCACGTTTCATACTTTGCCATTTGATTCTGATTTGGTCCTTTGCCTGGATGGCAAAGGGCTGGATTCCAAAAAAATGTTTCTTCCATGAGCTTCTGTGATTGGAGCTGTGCTGAGCTTGGATAGGCAATCCTGTGATGAACTTTCCAAGTTCCAGTTGGCTTTTTAACAAACTCCCGTTGTTGAGCTCAGAAGGCCATTGGAGATCGTGCTCAAAGGATGAGCTTGCTGGGCTTTTGATCTCACCTCCTCCAAAGCATATTTTTCTCAGTTGCTACTTTATCACTTCTGACTTAGAACTCTCTTAATAATATTCTCTATGAGAAATAGACAAATATTTCTTAGGGGAGGGGTTTGGTTATTGAAGAGAGAAGTGAAAAATAGAAAACAGCAGGATAATCAATATTCCACTAGGCTTTCCCAGGATCCTTGTGATAGAGATTCAGTCAACACCCTTTCCCTGCTCTAATAGCAATAAAGTCCTCGAAATGGAGCATTGTCAGGGGATTAGTCTTCTGCTTGTAAAAGAAATGCTTTAGCAGTTCGTTAGCAGCATGATGCCATTATCTTGTTGACAGTGCTCTGTGTCACTGATACTGCCTCTGATGCAGCTTCTGTTCAGACACAATTTGTTTTCATTAAGCTTTCATCTAACCTCTCCCTTTCGCAGGACATTTGTCTTCATTTTCCTACAGGTACTAGAGCATCCCTCAATAAGTCTGTAAACAAAAGTTGCAATGAGGGTGTTTGATATTAAATGAGCATTAGGAAGAAATGAGGGAACCAACAGCTCAGGAGTCTTTGCTGCCTGTGGCACGACACGACTCCTTGCTTGAGAACTCGAAATATGTCAGTTATAGTTTGTCTCTATCAGAGTAATGTGGTAGTTGTATATATGCCACTTTCCCAAGAATGTAAATGCTTCGTTGGTTCTGTCCCTGTCCTGAAAAATCTAATATGGCACAAATAAAGTGCGGTAAATGGCTTCATGGAAAGCAGATGTGAGTGGAAGCCTAGACTCCTACCAAGGCTTTAGGGGACTTCAAAGACTGAAAGAAAGAGCTGAACAAAATATTTGACTGTGCCAAATTTTCACTGTTCTTGATGAAAGAGCAAAAGTGAGGAAAAAAAAAAAAGAAAATCTGGCTCCTTGTTTTCATTTTCTGCTAGCCTAGGGCAAGGCTTTTAGAAGGAATAAATTACAAGCAAACAGGGAGAGAGACTGAATGGAGCAACTGCTGAACAAAGGGCATTCTTGGAAGGGTCTGGTTTTAGAGAACCTAGAAATTGTCAGCTCAGTTATCAGGAGGCAGTCTCCCTCCCCTCTTGCGAGCCGGCTGCTTTTGAGCATTGCCACGGCTCCCTAGGAGCTCCCTGCCTGCAAACGCTGTCCCTGCATGGCCACGGGGAGCACTTGGAAAGTGTCCTCTGCAGGCATGTCTGCTAGGACAGCCAAACGCAGAATGCTTGGAAAATTTGGCAGCGGATTTGAATGCGACATAAATGATTGCAACCTTTAAAGTTGTTTTGCAGAACAAGCCATTTGAGCTGTACTTGGAAGTGATGTAGAATATAGATGATGGTATTCAAGAGGCTAAAATATGCCAGCTCTGAAAACTAGAATAATTCATTCCTGTTGTTTTGGGTATCATGTACTACATAAGGATTTAAAAAAAAGGCCATGCACAGAACAATCAGAATTTTTTTTCTTCCTCAGATACTGTGTGGGGTAAAGGCTGTGACTTAACACAAGTTGGTCAGAAAATAGAGGAGAAGTATAAGAAACTGAGCCGTGCTGCTTGTGGCAGTTTTATGAAATGATGCTTCATCTGTTTAAAATCTTTTCCATCCTATTTCCTTCCAAACCGCCCTCTAGGCCCCATCGCTAGTGAAGGTTTGTCTGGCACAGTCTTGCTGGTGGCTTTGACTGTCTCCTCCACCAGCCAGTACCTCTGCTGTAGGTGCAATTTATGGTCCTGAGCTCGGGGTTTTCCTCTCTCCATGTGACAGTAACCTGCAGGAGAATCTTTGTCTACATGGCCAATGAGGTATATTTCTTACACAGGCAGATAGTGCTAGGACAAGGGGGGAACAGTTTTAATCTGAAAAATGGAAGATTTAGATTAGATATAAGGAAGAAATTCTTCCCTGCGAGGGTAGTGAGGCCCTGGCACAGGGTGCCCAGAGAAGCTGTGGCTGCCTCATCCGTGGAAGTGTTCAAGGCCAGGTTGGATGGGGGTCTGAGCAAGCCGGGATAGTGGAAGGTGTCCCTGCCCATGGCAGGGGGCTTGGAATGAGACAAGCTTTAAGGTTCATTCCACCCCATACAGTTCTGTGATTCTACTATTTGAGCTATGCAATATTATTCTCTCAATTTTTCCTGCTTTTTTGTACTTCCTTCTCCATCTCCTAAAACAGAAATATCTTTTAAGCAGTATTAACCCACTCTTAGTCACACAATTCCTAGCTTAATTCATATAAGATGCTCATTGTGGCTGCACACGACAATGAGCTAATGGTTTGCAGAATGTACTTTGTAGATGGACACATAATTGTGAATTAGCTGTGATACCTCAAGACACATTTACCAAATACAATTGTGTTGCTGAAAATAATTACGTTTGCTTGATTTTGGGCCAGGCTGCCTAAAGATTCTCTACACTGTAATGAGCTGCTGCTGGCTCAGCCTATGGTTTAGGTGTAACTATGAAGGTTTATTTAATTTTTATTGTATTTTTTTTGAAAACCAAAAATGAAAATAGGGCAGCTGAAGTGGATGAGCTGAGTGGAAGAAAAACCTGGTACTTGCTAAGTGCTTAGCTGATTTCCCGTTCCATTTTTTGCAGTAGCCCAAATACCAGGCTGTATTTGTTTGCCGCTGCCTGCTGAAGCCTTCGACCTCAGCCTGCCCTTCTCTCCCTCAGTGCTGACAGTAAGTGAAGAAATGCGAAATTCATTCATCTGCCTGAGAACCCTTTGAAGTTCCCCACTAAAAGCTCTATTGTTTTATTAGCTGTTAATGCGGCACGGGGGAATTGGGCTGCGCATAGCAGAGCCGGGGTGCGGGGGGGGCCCTTCCTGGTGATTTGTCACTCTTTAGAAGTATGACACGCTCTGCTCTGCAAACACGCTGCCAAGTTGGAGTGCTGAGGGCTGGGGCTGGAGCTGCTCGGTGCAGGGAGCTCCCACAGCCCACGGCAGGAGCCCTGGGGCTGGTGTGGCTGAGGGATTAGGACAGGCTGGGGTCACACACCTTGGTACTCTCCGCAGGATGTGATGCAGGTCAAGGGTGATGATAAATTAAAGATCACGCACAGAGCCAACCATGCCGGCTACAGCTGGAGACCGAATGTCGAGAGCCTGCTCGTCAGAGTGGGCAAACTGGGGCTTTGGAGGGTCTCAGAGGGGAGGTGGCTGTGGGTGCTGGGATCGGGGTAGGTTGCCCCTTCGCTTCCCTGCGTTACGATGGTTTGGTAATGAATGCTTGAACGCAGCTACTCTAAATCCTTTTCCTGCCCTTTCTCAGGTACATGGCATGTGGAGCTGCAAGGTGCTGCTTGTCTTCTGGAGACTCTCCCAGCTCCAGCGGTGCTCAGGGCTGACATCTCGGCCCACGGTGACGGCCGCTGGCTTTTAGGGGTGATCCAATGCCTGAACATCATCGTGGCTTCCTAACCAAATGCAAACACATGCTGGGAATGCCGCTAAACGGCAAGATGGGGGGGTGTCTTTCTACACGTGTGCCGCAAAGAGAGAGCCACAGGCAATTGATAAAGCACCCATTGCCTTTTCCTCGTGGCTTTCATCTCTCTGTATCTCACTTCTCTCCCAAGGAGGGAGCTGCAGGAAGCTGTGGTGTGTAATTGTCTGGACACACGCCCTGTTCAGCCACAAGCAGGGTCCGAGCGCTGGGCACAGCACACTCGAGAGCGACGGAAATGAAGTGGGTGCTGCCTCGGGCTGTTTGTGGCTCAGCAGGTACAAAGGGTCTGTGCAGAAGCCATCCATCAGTGGCAGTGCCGCTCCCCGCAGCACAATGCGGCTGATGGCAGAGGCTGTGTCCCGTAAACACAAACAGGAAAGGCGGCTCAGCCTCCCGGCCCCGCTGCCCGCAGGCAGCCGCCCTGTTTGCTTTGCTGTGCTCCGATTGCTTCTCGCTAACTCAGCTGAGCTGTCTATCACCACGGCCTTTCTTTACATCCTTCTTCCCAGAGCCTTCTGTGGCACTTAAACTAAGTCAATAGAAACGCAAAACTTAGGTCTTCTGTCCTCAGCCTGACAGTTCTTGAGAACTTTGCTCGTGGTTTGCACAGCAGTTTAACAGCGCCGCAAAGGGAGCTCCTGCGCCCAGGGAGTGAATAGAATGTTGTCCTGCCACGTGAAACTGCTGCTGTTTGTTCTTGGAGGAAATGAGTCTCCCGACATTTTCCCGTGGCAGAAAGGTGAGGGGTCACGAGGAGCTTGTCTGCTAACATCCTCGATGTGGGAGCGTGCAATTGATGTGATCTCTGGGCTGGGACACATCCAGGCAGGGTGGCATTGGAGCAGAGGGGACAAGAGCACGTCAGTGGCGAGCTCAGTGTTCCTCTTTGGCAGGGCATTTAAAATTCAGAGCCTTATAAAAGCACAAGGCAGTGGCAGAAAATAGCTCCCACGTTAATGTCCTGATTCAGCAAATCACCTGTGAGACTTGTGCGTGTGTGTTCTGCATAAAACACATCCCTCGGGTTTGAAATGTGCATCGATGGTGAAGCCTTTTTAAGGTTTATTGTTACTGATCACAGTTCTGCTGAGGGGTAACCTTGCAAGGCAGTTGTTATAGACCTAAACTCAATGCACAGCGCACATTAAGCTGCTCTCAAGTAGATTAAAAGCCAGTGGCCTGTTCAGGCTCTCTCCTAACATTGCTTGTGGGTTTGACATTCTTATTGAAAAGTTTGCAACCACTCAAGTCCAATGTCAGTATTTGTAAACCACAAAAAAATTATAATCATGAAATACTAATTATTAAACTATTTATTTTGCTAGTGTTTCTCTTTTGTTTCAATGGTGGCACTAATTAATTAACATGATATATGTGTAATTGCATTACCAACCTTTGTATGCAGTCACAGCCACTGCACAGGCAGGCAGGGAAAGCACACAATGAGCACATGCAGCTGCTGTGACCGCCTCTGCAAATCCCAGCCCCTTTGGAGCAGATGGGAGGGAGAATCATCCCTGATTTAGTAATTAATGTCTTCTGGGCTGCTGTGGGGCACCACGCACTGCTCCTGTGCACCTCTGTGTTTGTAAAGCATCTCTGGTACAGGCTGCTTGACACTGGGAAGCGTCACCCTGCTACTGATCAACTTCACTGTCTTCCCAAATCCCAGTTTTTGGGCCAGTGGTTAGACGGGAATTAGGTGCGCAGAATGCTCACATGCTCCCCAGTTGCTTAATTAGGAAAGCTTTAGGATGACACTTTCCCCTCTGATGCAAAAAGTGTCAGGCAGCCTTGGAAAGATATAATTCCTGGACAAATCCGTGCAGGATTCAGAGTGCACACACCTTTTGGGTGGCTGTGCTGGGTTTCAGGGCTTTTATCAGAGCACAGTGGGTGCTGTTTCCCAGTCAGTGGGGGATTTGCTCATGTGGGTGCTGACTCCCAGCACGGCCACAGCAGAACCTTTAAGCCCTGAACTGGAGCATCCCTGCAGCAGTGCAATAGGTTGGTTCCTTGCCACCCAATTTCCAGAGGTTTGAGAGGGATTTGAACTCTATCCCAAATTTTTCTGCTATAATGCTTGGAAAATGTATTTAAGGAGGCATATACTCAATATGCTGCTCTACAGAAATGGCTCTTTCATCATGTTCCCATTAGCCTTAGAATGCTTTTAAGCACTTTTCTTCCATGGGAATGAAACTGGGGAATATTTCCAGCTACTCAGAAATTTTTTTATTTCAACTCATGGGAATTGGTCAAACTCAAGATATCAAACAGAAACCAAACCTGACTGACCTTTTGTCTTTCAAAAAACCCCTCTGCCCCATTGTTATGGCTCTGCATTCAGAGCCCTATTTCTGAATATAAAGCAGGGGTTTTGTGAAGGTCACCAGCATTTCTAGTGCCAGCGCAGTGCAGAGTCTCACTGCTGCATTAGAAAGGCAGTTTTGTGCTTACCACATTGCTTCACGACTTGACAGAAAAGACATTTTTAGAAAGCAGTTTGTTACTTCAAGCATCTGGCTTCCAGTGGAAAAATGGTGTCATGTCCCAGGTGACTTGTGCCTTCAGAGCCGGGTAAATGCCACCACGGGGTTCTGGCTTTCTCTTGGAAAACAACCAGCAGGGTGTGCTGGGGTTTTCTCTCTCTGTCTTTAATCTTACAGCTACTGTTTAGGGTAACTGGAGGTGAGGCCAAGGGGATGGTTGGGTGTTCTCTGGTGTAGCTCAAGCTGTAATGGTACCAGAAGGCTCCCGGTGTGGCTTCTCCACAGACTTTGGTGTCGTCCTGCGTGTAAAACAGAGGGTGAAGACTGGAAGTGATTCCAGCTTCCCTGATTTCTTTCAGAGAATTTGCAGTAAATGGACACATAATGTTCAAGTGGCCTGTGCTTGCAGGGGATGTGAAGAGGCAGATTTTAGAGAGGTGGTGAAAGCATGATGCCCAAGGCGGGTACTTAAATGTGTTTCTCCAAGTTAGTTTCGGAAGAAATGGAAGTGAGGAGTGAGGGATTTCACATTATGGAACTGCTGCCATCCAGCTGGGCTGCCTGACACAGGGTCTGTCCTCCCTCTGTTGACACACAGGAGAGAGCAACTCCTTCCACAGGCACTTTGCTGAGGGCCAGCTCGCTCCATGGGGGACTGACAGCTGTGGGGAACCTATGACACATCCCATGGGGTTGCTGGGGGTTTATACCCACAAAATTCTTCTCTGTGTCAGTGGGATGTTTGACAAGTTCAAGCCAAGAAGAGACATTTCCATCCTTAAGTCGTGAAGCTGTCCAAGTTACAGGCAGCCATATTTCCAGATGGGTAAAATTCCAGAGAAACTGTGATGGATTTGACAGATCTCAAATGATGACGGCGGAAGTGCTGACTCCCCCTTTAACTCCTTCCCCTAACAGACAGGGTCCCTGAACCTGCACCACTTCACCAACATGTGCAGTGCTTGTTTCTCTCTTGCTGCATGTCTGGTTGGCTTTGCCTTCCTCCCCTGACTCGTAACTCCCAGTTCCTTTCCTGCGGGAAAGATTAGGGAGGATAGGAAGTCGTCTGTGCAAAAAGCATCCCTGGCCAAAATAAATACAGGTCACAAGATTAGGCTTCATCAGAACTTTAAGCCTGGCCCAAGCTAAACAAATGAGCTGTCATGCCTTGGTAAAAGCTCCGGTATGAGTGAGTTGGCACGACTGCAAAAACGGTAAAGCAGTTAATAGGTTTTGCAATATGGAAGCTTTAAGTTTTGTTTTCAATGCTGCATTCCTGACAGTCAAGACTTGCACTGAACTTCAAATGTCATTAATTTTGTGTGCTGGCCTTGCTCGCTACTATGCAAACACCCTTCCCAAAGCACTGCAGTAGCAGCAAAACAGCACCATGGGGCTTGTCCCCCCCAGAGAGCCCTCACAGCGCAGAGGAACATGGGATGGTAAGAAACACCCTGTCGTAGCTTGGCAGCTCTTGTCTGTTGGCACTCTGAGACTGAATCTTTGAATGAATTACAGATCTGTTTTGAAAAAAAACCCCAACTCTAGCTGTTCAAATACCTAACTTTTTGATGTCCAAATATCTACATGAAGAATACCACCAGGCACAGTCCATAGCCATCAGGTAGCTGTTCATGAAAGAGGGTAACTGAACCAGTAAGTAGGTGAAATCTCCCAAGTTTCCCTATAAAGAGGGTAATTTGTACCAAGAGAGGACTGTGAATGTTTTCTCTTGCAATGAGTAGAGTCCATGAACACAGGACTCAGGCATTGTCCTCTGGCTCTGGCACTGCCCTGTTATTCATCTCTGGAGATGTCAATCCCCCTGAGCACTTTGATTCCCACACCTGCACAGTGGGGATGGCAGTGGCAGGACAGCCACTGTGCTGGGAAAAGTATTGATGCTGCAAACCACACAGAGGCTGCAGCAGTCTGCAGGGCTCTGGTATCTTCAATAATTACTGATCTTAAACATTATAAAGGAAAAAACCAGAACCAAACCAGCAAGCATTAAAAGTCTTTATGGAACAAAAGCCAGGCTTTTAATAATGTTGTAATGTACTTGACAAAGCTTTGGTTCAGAGCTAAGGCTGGCCTCTTGCAAGTATGCAGTGGTTGAGACAATTGAAAAACCAAAATACTTCTCCCAATAGAGACCTTGCAGCTTATCAGGTAACTGCAGACTATATTTTGGCCACTTTTAACTGGGCATTAAAAGTCTTTTTGACACTTTCTTTATTCCCCTACAATAGACTCTAACAGCCCCTCCGAGGCCTTCTACAGCCCGATGTGTAAAACGTAATGGGGATTGGTTTAAAGAGTGGAATTTGACCTGAGAGAGATGTGAGTATTCAGGGACTACTTAGTCCTCAGTAGCACTTGGGGGCTCTTTAGTTTGTGGGGCACTTTATTACCCAGGAGTGCTCGGGGACACTGCACTCGTTTGCTGTCTGGTGGCTTTCTCTGTTTAAGCATTGCTGTGTTGTTGCAGAGCAGATAGAGCCTTCCTTGTCCTCCTCTTCCTCCTCCTGCTCATGGAAGGAGCAGCTGGACCTTGGGCTGCTCAGGGATATTAAGGTGTCCTCGAGCGTGTTTGTCAGTAGAAAAGGACTGGAAAGTCCAGTTGGCCACAAACATCACACCCGTGGATGCAGGAGAATGTCTGGTGTTCACACAACTGTAAATATACGGATGAAAGACCAAAGCATGCTCACGGGGAAGTTGTTCGTGCTGGTGGGGCTCTGCATAATTCCAGTGCAAAGCTACTCATCAGTGCAACCAAGAGAGGTACTTGTTTCAGCCTTGTCCTTCTGCTTTTCCTCATCCTCCTGGCTGTGTCCGAGCCCTACACCAGCCACTGCCAAAAGCAGAGGGGGATGCCCTGGTGCTGGCAGACTCTGTTATTTTCTGTTTCTGTGAAACAAGCTTTGGGTGAAAGTGCCAAAACTCTTGCCCTGCCCTGAGCTGCCGCTCTCTTGCTTTCCAGTATTGGCCAGCTGTGGAGACGTGATCATTCCTCTTCCATGGCCACAGCCATCCTCCCAGGCAGGGCTGTGTGCTGGAGGGAATGAGGTGGGCTCTGGGACAGTGGTAGTCTTTCTCACTTTTACTTTTCCCCTTAGCTTAAATTATTCCCAGACGTGTGAACTCAGCAAACAAGGATCAAGTTTTCTCCACAAGGCAAGGTTTAGTCCAGGCCTGGAATAGTGCCTGAGCTTCCCAGCGGTCAGGAAAAAGCTTGCAGGGAGCAGATGAGCAATTCCTTTTGTATTTTCCATCCATCAGGAAAAGCTGCATCTGAAAAAATAGCTGAACTGGAAAATAAAACTAGACAAGTCTGAACAAATATGGAAACCATCCCTGGACTGGTATTGGAAAAGTCTCAAATGCTGGAAAGGAGAGAAGCAGAGAGAGGGAATGGATAAGTTTTGGCCTCTGTTAAGAATATGGAAGGAATTATTTCATTCTTTTCCCCCATCTATTTGTTCTCTATATGGCACTCTGTGTGGTTAACCCTCCATCTTTGTCATAAATATATGTGGCAGAGACAAGTTTTTTCAGATATCCTAACCAAAACATCTGTTTTGCATCTGTGGTTTTGCATATGTAAATATTATTACTAATAGTAGCAAAAGCCATCGTAACGGCAGCAGGAATAGAAACACTATTAATAGTCATGGTGCTGACATTTTATTTGTGTTGCTGCAGGAGGTCACATCGTGCACCAGCACTCAGCTGTGAGTTTGAGTGAGAACAAAAGGATGGCTGTGACCCCCAGGAGCTGTGACAGGGACAGTGCCACGGGTGTGGTGCCAGCATTGTCACTCTGGGACCCTGGCACCTGAACATGACCATTTCCCCCAGACCCTTGCAGAGGACCTTTACAAGGGGAAATGGCTCCTTGCAACTCTTGTCATTGTGGCACAGAGAGAAGAATTCCCAGTGAGAGTGGCTGAAAAGCAACTGAAGAAAACTGGAAAACTTCCCAGTAAAGGCAATGATGTGATTCCTGCTTATCTAGAAACTGAATTTGTCCTGGTAAGCCCAGGGAAAGAGCAATGGTCTTGGTGTTGCTCCTGCTGCACCTGAGGTCTTGCTCCAGCCCAGCCAAAGGTATCTTGTCTCCCTCCCTACAGACAGCAGGCTCTTCTGGGTGAGCGACCTGTCAGAGCAGCTCATCGTGCAAACCATCAGCAGCCGGGTGGAGCCCTTGTCTTTGTCTCTGCTTTACTGCTGTGATTAAAAGTGACAGCAACTCCCCTCCTTCCCCCTGCTTATTGAATTAGTGGACCTCAGGGCTGGGGAAGCTGGGACCAAAGATAGGGGCAGCAGGAAGAAGGCCAGATGGAGCAGGAGGAACAAGGGCACAGGCCAGAGATACCAAACCTGGAGAGCCTGGAGGTGCTCGTGCTGGCAGCAGCACTTGAGAGAGGAGAGATGCAATGAAAGGAGGAAGCACCAGCCACGTTTTAGGCTTTGGTCTGATCCATGCAGTGCCTGGAGACACACAAGCTAACAAAACACAACACACCCGTCTCCTTCCAGGTTTTCCTTGGGTTGAGCTGGTATCTTTGTTCCTATACGAGGAATGTTTTTTGTTCAGCTCTGGTTGTTTTGCTGGATCTGTAGTGCATTAAACAGCCCATCTTCTGGTTTGTATTTTTTCCAGTTATCATGTTTCATGTATTCTGGCTCCTTTCAGCCAGCTCTGTATCCCCCCGAGCAGAGACTAAGCAGGATCCAGTCCTCGAGCTTGCTGCCTTCACATGCACAAAAGAGATACGGACTCAGATCCCACATTTCTCTGCTGAGTTGTGGGAATATTTGCAGCAGGGACTCACACCTTGCTCTGCTTTCAGTCTATCACCTAGATCACGTTACCACAGCTGGACATTGCAGGCTCAGGGATGGTACATGCTGCCACTGAAACTTTACATCACCTCTCTACAAACTGGTTCCTGAAGTCAGTCTGGACCAGCCAAGGTTTGTACTTATTTTTCACATCAGTCAGATTTTGATTATGGCACTAGAGCAGCACACATAAGAGTGGGATGTTGGTGCTTTTTAAAGATCTGCCCTGGCAGCCACCTTCCCCGGGACACCAGGCTTTGCAGTGTCCCTGTGCCCAGCCCGACTCCTCCTGAAGACTCTCCCATTTTCCAAGAGATGCTCTGCTAATCTTTTCCTGTGCACTTGGAGGAGCAAGTGGTGCCTGTGGGTGGGCTGGGCCTGGCGGGACTCTCCCAACCGGCAGTGATTATGCAGCAGCACCTCGGGNACTGGCTAATCCATCCCGGCCTGGATGTGTGCCTGGATCATTTCAGCGCGGCTCCGTGCGCCCCGACGATGCGCACGCTCCGCAGCACAGCCCGCCCCCTCGCAAAGCTCATGGCACAGGCATCTGTCACCGAAACCTGTCTGCATGAAAGGCTGTCTGCACAACTGGGGGAAAAAGAAAGGCATGACAGCACAATTAGTGAGAGCAAATGAAAGGCTGTTTGAAGAGGAGGAGGGAGGAAAGGGGAGAGCTGCATAAATCCCTGGTGGGGTTTTGGGCTTGACATCAAAACCCCTTAACAGTGTATTACTTCAGCCCCCAATGTGGACAGATGTTGAGCTGTGGCTCAAAGGAAGTCAGAAATCTTTCCTTAGAAAAAATTTGGCTAGGAAACTAAAGAAAATATTGTGAAAGAAAAGGAAATAAAAGCCCACTAAAGAAGATTTATCACTGCCTCCAGCATTTCTGTATCCTCTAGTCTTATGAGGTCTCAGCCTCGGGGGAGAGAAGAGAAACAGCCTGTTGCTATGTTAATGGGTCAAAATTTGGAGCGGGGACACATTTGTCCAGTTAGACGATGATGGAGGGAGCCAACTCACCCAGCCCAGCACTCCTCCCATCCAGGCTGACCCCTGCCAGCCTTCAGGGGCTGCTGGCAGCAGCCTGCAGCATTCCCCAGCACACCCATCCCAGCTGCCCTTTTTGCCCACTCACTCCCTTTGGGAAGGGTTTTATGGAGCCCTTTGTCAATGGCAAAATGTGTTCATTCCTAAAAGAGTATAATATCATCCACAAACCTGGAGATTTTGCTGTCCATTCCCTTGCCAACACTGAAGGTGCTGAATAAAACCAGACCCAACAGAGATTCTTGGGCAGTCTGGTTGCTGAATCTCATTTATCTTCAAAAACTGCCTGTTAAACCCTGCACTTTGCTACCTACAAGACAAAAATATCCTTAAAGAGGTCTCAGTACATGAAAGAACCATTGCTTCAATCCCATGGCAATGTGAATATTTTTTTAAAACAATTTTGACAAAATCTTTCATCTGTTCTGTCTGTTGGGTCCTCCCTATCCGTATGAATACTTGATATATTCCTAGACTCCCAGTATGCCGACAAGGGAAGCTTTCCCTCTTTGGCATCCATGTCTGCTGGCTCTTTCCCAGCTGCCCATGTGCTTGCTGCTGGTGCAGACCCCACCACCCCAGCAGGGACAGAGGTGACACTCGCCCCTGCAGCTCCCAGGGTCCCCTTCCAGAGCTTGGTTTGTAGCTGGGAGCTGCACGAGCAACCTGCCACCCTTCTGTTACAGCAACCATTTGGAAAGTCACATTGATCCAGTTCCTCTAATTTACTGGGTGTGAGGTTCTTCCAAATGCCTGCAGCAGTGGAGACTGACACTCAGTTGTGCCCAAGCTGTCTCGTCATGTCTTGTCCTCCCTGGCACCCTGTTGCACCTTTGTATTGAGCCATGGCTCCCTAGGCAGTTTCTTCCTTTTGATATAGTTAAATAAAGATTTTTAGAAGATACTTGCAAGATCTTTGCAAGATCTTCATGCTCATTTTTCGGTCTCTTTTCTGTCTACTCTTTACTTGCCATGTTTTATGGCTTTTCCTTTTCTCCTCATGTGGGAAACCTTTACACTTTTAAAACACTGACCTTCTCCCTGTGATACCTCCTTAACCTTAGCAGTGAGTCAGGCAGGGTGTTTTTTAGGACCTCTTAGTTCTTTTTGAGTTGTGGCACATGTTTTGCTTAGGCTTTAATAGAGCATTTTTTAATCACCTCCAGACTGCTTGCAGGCTCCTTGCTTTCTGCCTGCTCCTTTTTGGTTTGTTGTTATTGACTAATCACCTTATTTTTTCATAGTTCCCTTTCTTGAAATTGTAGAGCCCCAGGCTGGATTTATTTGGTGTGCACTCTCCCACTACAGCATTAAAGGTTGTTTTGTGGTCACTAGCAGAGACCAGCTCTCCCACAAACACCTTGTGAAGCAGGTCCTGTGCACTGCTCCACACCAAACCCAGAGCAGCAGCCCTCCTCGCACTTCCAGCACTGCTTGGTCCTGGAGACCCTTTATTGTACCCAAACCCACTTTTTATTCCTTCCTAATGGATCACTGAGCTGACTAACTTCTCTAATCTCATTTTATATTTGCTGTTCATTACCTTTATCCTTATCAGGGCTCAGTAACACAGTACTGGCTCTACTTGGAATCTGTGATTCCCATCTCAAGAAATCTGTACTGTTTCTGGTATTGTTATTCAGGATTGGAAAGCCTGGCATTATCTTATTTTTAAGCTTCTGGTATAGTGACAGAAGCACATCTAGGTTTTGTCTTTGGTTGCTTAATAAGGTTCCAGTGAGTCTGCTGGTACCACACATGGCCAAATTCACCTTACTTACTGCAGCTGCTTCCTTTATTTCCCCGCTGCTCTCCCCCTGGACATGGGCCACCTCATCCTCACAAGGGTGCTCGTCTGAATTTCTACACCCACTGACTTTCCTTCAGCTTTTCATTTGAATACTCCTTTACAGCTTTTCCATGTTGCAGTGCCACCTGCCCAGCTCTGCTGTGATGGAGGGGCCAGGCCCTGTGACAGCAGCTGGCAGCTCCAGAGCTGCCTCCCTTCTCAGGAACATGCACCCCTCATGGCAAGGGCTGCAAGGGCAGAGCTGGGAGCTTGCCCTGCATCCTCGGGGCTCTCCCACACCTCCTCTCTCTCGTGGCCCTGCAGGCTGTGCAAGCACAGACACCCAAACCCTGTGCTACGTGTGACAAGCCGGGCACCTCTCGCAGATTCCTCCTCCTGGGGGGCTGAAGCTGCTGGGTTTGGAAAGTGCACCGTGGGTTTTTTTGTATTAAGTGGGAATGACAGTCCTTGACCCTGGGCTCTTTGATCCCCCGCACCATGAGCTGTCTCACAGCTTTCTGTACCATCACCCCAGCACCTGGCACTGTCCCTAGCCCTGTCTGCTGGCCCCAGAGCTAACTCGGGTGTCCTCCCGGCACAACCAGCCCCGCTCGCTGCCCCTGAGCGGGGTCCCCGAGACACCGCAGCATCCCCATCCTCCGCCCTTGTCTTGTCCCCAGCACGGCCCCAGCAGCCCGCTCACCCCCGCGCAGGGGTACCCCGAATTCCCAATCGCATATCCCTCCGGTCCGGCCCCATCAGGCCCGGGGCACAGTGCGGGGGGGCAGGGAAGGGGGTCCGAGGGGTGCGGGGGTCTCGTATTTTGGGAATGGCGGGGGTCTGTCCGCATCCCCGAACGGGCGGTGCCGGGCGCCCACTGCCGGCAGCTCCGGGACAGGGCACCCTGCCCGGCCCCGATCCCGGTGTTCCCGAGACCTGGAAAATAACACACCTTGCTCACAAACGAGCTTCACGGATGGGATCGCTGTCAGCAAAACCCGTGCTTTAATTCCTGCGTATAAAAGCATTAAATCTCTTAAATGATAGGAGACACGAATGATGAAAAATTAAAAGATATCAAAGGAAGGATGTATTCCCTGCCTGCGAACAATGATTCTCCAAGGACCCAAAGGACATGCTGTTGGTTTGTTCCCAGATCTAAGGCACTGCAGGGAGAACTGTCTCTGACCAGAGGTCACCAGTTAAAGGCCCCAGAAAAGAAGTGTCCTGATGGCCCAGCCTCTGCTGGTGGAACTCCTCAGACAGGATGCTGCGGGCAGGTCGCTGGTTTCATTTGCTGCTGGCGTGCTCCACTCTCTGGTACTGTGTGTGTGTGCAGCTCGCTCCTCTTCCACGTCTCTGCTTGAACACATTTCCTTCCCACACCCTGCTGGGCAGTGATGAAGGTCAGGAGCAGGACCAGGGAGCCAGGCAGGGGCTCACAGCAGCCACCCCTCCTGCCCCCCGAGGAGTGTGTTCTCCCTCAGCCATGAGGCAGCACAACCCCTCCTGCTCCAGCAGTGCCTGCCCTGCCACCTCCATCACAACCACGATGGCACAAACACAGCCTAGCCCTTTACAAGCTTTGTGTGAAAATTACCAGGTGGGAGCCCGTGCTCTGGGAGACGTCTCTGCCTCAGAGGAGAAGGATCAGCCTGGGATTATTCTAACGTGAAAAGATAGGACTATCACCCCCTCCTGCCTCCTCCCAGTCCTGACCTTCCTGTCTCATGTTGAGGTCCCGGTCTCCTCTCCTCGACCATGAGCCCTGGTTTTTACACCATTTTTCTTGAGTGTCACTACTGCCCTCCAGCAGCACAGCTGCAAGGCTCAGGGCAGTGACCCGATGAAGGCGCTGCAGCTCTCCCACCCTGTCCCACAGCCCTGCCACAAACTTGAGATTTTCTATTTTCTCAGTGGCACTGGCTAGACTTCACTTCAGCCCAGTGCCACAGAGCTCAGGGGGTGTCAGTGGGAAGCACCCAAAGCCAGCACTCCTGCTGGGACAATAGCACACGTACCGTTTCCTGGAGAACTGCTGGTCTATCTCCTCTAGGGACTGTCCTTTTGTTTCTGGCACAAAAAGGTAAATGAATACAACAGCCATCACTCCCATCAGTCCATAGAGAAGAAACATCCAAGAGAATCCAATGGCATCTGCAGAGATTCAAGTGTGTGAAGGTAGGAGGTGGGTCACACCATGGGGTACAAAGGAAACTGGTTGCTTACTGAGAGGTGGTCATTGATACCTGACAGGGGCACCTTATATCATGAAGCCTTCAAGAGGGCTGGGAAGCTCCTTATCTGCAAGGCCTGGACTGGGAATTGGCAAAGGGAAGGGCTGGTGCATGCTAGGCTTTGCCAGCAGCAGGGGGAAGAAGGCAGCCGAGGTCCAGGCTGTGCCTGCTGAGAAATGTTGTACAGCTGCCGGTGTGGAAGCTGCAAACTCTGTGTTTCCTGATACTGTGGTGCTACAGTGCAGCCCAGTGGGCAAAGGGTGATTTTTATAAACGAGTGACAGAGAGGCTCTGACCAGTGCTGCTGGTGCCTGGCTTTCCTGCTCCCAGGGGCAATGGGGTCACACCTATTCCAGCCTCAAGTCCTCAGGGTTCAAAATGCCACTTTATTTCCAAATGGCTCGTGGTGGCCACCTTCCCTGACCAGCTGTGGGAGGTGGAGGGAGGGGAAGTGGCTACTTACCAATAAGGTCCAGGAAGGAGAGGCTGATCAGTAAATTACCAGCCCAGTTAAAGCTGTTACAGAAGGCAAAGGCTCTTCCTCTTATCCCAGCAGGGTAAATCTCACTCAGGACCAGCCAGGTCACTGCACAGATTAGAGAGATCACAAAGACAGTGTGGAGTTAAGCAATTTGTTTGGGAAATGGGCAAGGGAGATTTCAGCAGGGGGTTTAAACTCTGGCTTCACCCAGCACCCGCTGCTGGTGGTGTCAAACATTCATCGATCTCAAAGAAAGGTCACAGCAGAACATTTCACACCTCCTGTGTTCAACGCTTCATGCAGGAATGAAATAGCAATAAACAGGCCCAGGGAGTAAAGAAGAAAGCAGGGTAGCTGCTCATTTCGTTCACAGGAGATGGAGAAAATCTGACAGGCCTGCTGTCAGGTCATGCTCTTTGTAAAGAAATGAGAAAAGAATGGAATTAGGGAGAAAACATTGCATTTGGGCTAAAATCAGAGTTAAAGCAATATATACCTTTAAGAAGTTTCTCCTATCCTGGAGTTATTTTGCTTGAAATAACTTGCAGGGTGGCTGTCAAACCCATGAGACATACTCACTTAAGATACTTTTCTTGAGTTAAATGCTGTTTTCTCCCATCAAGGCATTTAAATTCCAGAACACAGTAGAACTCACACGGAAGCAAGAACTAATCTTTAATCCCGTCTGATGAAAACTAAATAATAATAAATAGAATAAAAAAATCCAACTGATACTGAGAAACCTTCAAAAGAGGTTCAGCTTCCAGTTCTGCACTGACTTCCATAATCACATGGCAGAAGCCCCTCAGTCCCTCTGTCCTCAGCCCTGTATTTTCCTCCTCACCAGGGTGAAAGGAAGATTATGTAGTGCTTGTAGGATGCTCTGATTTTCCACTGAACTTCAGAGAAAATTAAAAAAAAAAAATATACAAGGGAATTGAATAACATGGAAGAGAAAGTTACTCTAGTTCTGTAGCTGACAGAGCTGCAGTGCTGGAAAATGATTCAGTGGGCAGGAGGGGACATTATCTCCAGTTCCCAGCCACTGAGCTGCTCAGCACAGCAGATACATGAGGAATGGTTCAAGCAGGCAGCTTGCAAATCTGCCCTAGTTTTACTCTCTGGGTTAGTGCAAGGATAAACACCACACTTACTTGGCCCAAATCCAATCGAGAAGGCACTCACGAAAGCCATCATGCTCAGCAGTGTAATCCAATTTAAGACTTTATGCTGTGCCCAGGGAGCAGCACCGAGAGGAGGGCCCGTGCTTCCCAGTGTTCCTTTCTTGGACTGACCGACCAAGTCCCTTTTCTGACTGAGGGAAAAACTGGGAACAACCTCTTTGCTTTGAGTGCTGACAAAAACTTTCCTAAGGCCCCTTGTGGCAGCAAAACCAGGGCCTGCCTGACTTTTGACAGCACCTGATGCTGGTGGGACAGGTGACACAGCAGACTGGGGGAACACAGGTGTCAGGGTGAGGCTGTGGGATGCATTGGGGCCTGTGGCTGCTTTGCAGTCCCTGGCCATGGCCAGCGGAGCCATGCGGCTGGTGAGGCTGATGGTGGTGACGGAGATGGCCATCACCACGCAGCCAGCCATGAGCAGCACTCTCCTGCCTGCCTTGTCTGCCAAGGCCATGGCCACCAGCGTGGCCACCACCTTTATCGCTCCCAGCCCAACTGAGGCCAGGATCGCTGAGGAGTTGCTCTGGAACCCCACTGAGTGGAAGATTTTGGAGGCGTAGCCCAACACATTGGGCTGCCCAGTGAACTGCTGGAACAGCACCAGTCCCAGGCCCACCAGAGTCCGCCTTCTCATGTTGTCTCTGGTCCTAAAAAGGTCGAGAAATGAGTAATGCTTCTCCTGATAGGGTTCCCGCTTTGCTGCTACTCTGTCCTCTGTGTCCTGCAATGGGATGAGGCCCTTCTGGCAGTCTGAGTCCCACGAGCTCAGTTTAACAGGGTTCACTGGGAGGAAGAGGATGCTGAGGAACTGCATGACCGTCGGGGCAATGGCCAGTCCAAACATGTACCTCCACCCCTCGTCCACATCCGCAAAGATGTAATTCAGTGCATAGGACAGCAGGATGCCCACGGTGATTCCCACTTCGTAGAGAGACACCAGCAGCCCTCGCTGGTGAGCAGCCACCATTTCCGAGACGTAGATGCAGCAGGCCATGGACGAGACAGAGGTGGCAAAGCCCACGGTCATGCGCCCAATGACCAGCACAGTGAATGACCTCGCCAGTGTGAGGATGAGGCTGCCCACCAAGAGGACCAAGTTGCTGACCAGGATTGCTCTCCTCCGGCCGTGGCGGTCGATGAGGATCCCCCCAGCCAGGGAGGCGAGGAGCGCTCCGATAAGGACGGCGCTCACCAGAACTTCTTGCTTGAAGCAGCTGAGGTGAAAATCTGTCTGCAACTGCAGCAGTGCTCCAGAGATTATCCCCAGCTCGTATCCAAATATCAGCCCGCCCAGGACAGACACCGTTGCAGACAAGAGGAGGACCAGCAGTGCACGACCTGGAAAACAAGCAAGCAGTGCTAGGTTCAGTTTTCTGATGCTATCAGCATGCACAGGCTGGAAAAAGTTCTCCCAGGACACCCACAGTTTTCCATCTACAAAGTCATGATATGGAATTTCCCCATAGGTCACTAGGTCACATGTATAGAGGCACTTGCAGACAGTCACACAACCCACCAGACTTCCACTAACTGCAGGAGTACTCCTTTGGGGTGCAGAACTTTGAAATCAGGACTTTTAACAGCGTTAAGACTTGCTTTTAAGTGCAGGACAGTGATTTGTAGTGCCTGGAGTTGTACGGTGGGATCCTCTGCAGTATCTCTTGATTGTAATTACAAAATTTGTTCTGGGCTGGAAATGCAGCTTCTGCTTTCTGATTCTGAACTCTTCTGCATTATCATTTTCACATTTCAGTGCATGTGGTACCACCAGCTCTCCCTGCAGGTTTTGCATTCTCACTCCCTATCTTGTTAAAAGCCCTTCTCAGAAAAGTTTATTTTTCCTTTATTTTCTCCTTTAATTAATCTTGTACTCTGTTCTTTCATTTAATTAGAAATACTCATAATTTTGGTAGACTGTACGTGGAAAAAATGTGGGCACAACCACCAGACCTTGTCAGGGTGGAAACTTTTCTCACCCTGCCAAAGGACTTTTGTCCTGTCACAAGCTGAGTTTGATGGGAAGTGTCTCTGCTTGGCCTTTAATTACAGCTAGCAATAAAGGCTATTTATCAGTGGTGGCTGTATATAAACATGATTATTTTTATTTATTCTGCAACCCTGTGTTCCATGTGTGTTACTTATGCCATCCCAGCTACCCAGTCCCTCCCACCATGCTCTGTGTGACCACCTGCACTGCTTTTAGCACTCCCTGTACATGTTATGCAGATAATTAGAAAAAATATCTGCTGAGAACATAAGGCATAGGTGGCCTTCCCATTAGCTTCAAGCCACAAATTCTATTACACACAGACAGTCCCACTACCAATACCATGGCTGATTTAATCAGGTTTTGCTGCATTTCTTGTTAACTTAATAAGCCACCATGGCTTATGAACTTTGACTGAAATCCAGTTTTATATATCATCTATTCTGACGTAGCTGGGGAGTTTGAGGACTCTTCAGATCTCCACACGAGGACAGAAAGTTTGGTGGGCCTCGCAGGGAGCTGTGCCAGGCGATTCCCTGCCTACAGCAAACTGGTCGTGGGAGTGTGCTCCAGGACAGGGCAGTGACCCAGCCGAGCTGGGACTGGGCTGACCCCGGACTCTGCTCACAGCAGCGCCAAGGCCAATGGGCACCGCACCCCTGCCTCCAGCAATCCCCAGCCCACAGCAAATCCAGCTCCCTCCACACTCCCCGAGCCCCCGCTCCCCTCCCCGGCGCGCTCCAGGGACATCCCCGGGACCGAGCCACAGGAAATTCCTTGGCTCTTATGTTCGCTGTACGGGCTGCTGGGACCGCTAAAAAAAAGAAGAGAAAGAAAGGAAGGGGCGGGGGATGCACCCCTCAGCCTTTAGGAAAAGTTGCAAACTTTCTCCTTTTTTTTTGGAAACTTCTCCCCGGGGCAGGACGTGCCCGTTCCACCCCCGATGCGAGCGGGGCCGCGCCACGTCGCTGCCGCCCTGCCCCCGGCCGGGCAGCCTGGGGCTTGTAGTCGCCCTGCCCGCCCCTCTCGGGGGCGGGGGTCCCGGGCGGGGGGCGCTGCACCGCCCCGGGAGCGATGCCGAGGGCCGGGGAGCGGAGGCGGATCCCGGGGAATGGGTGAGCCCATGGCTGAGCCCGGCGGAACCGGGGCCGGGCGGCCGTGGGGTGGCCGGGGACGCATTACCGAGGTACGTGGCGGGTTGTTCCAAAAACGAGGATGCGGCTTTGGTGGCTGGAATGACAGCTCTGTCCCCAGTGTGTGTCACTTGAGCAACAGAAATCTCCTCACTGCCTGAAGAGCTGCCCTTGTGCAGAGCTTCACCCCTCTAGATGAGAAAGGCTCCAGAAAGTCCACAAGAGATTGACAGTTTATTAATGTTTTTAGGTAGCTCGGCTGGAAAGCCAAAGAAACCTGCTAAGTAAGGGGTGTCCACTTGAAAGCTAAAAACAAAAAGAGCAGCAGGGGAGGTTTAGGTTTGATATCAGAAAAAGGTTTTTCACACGGAGTGGTTGGACCCTGAACAGGCTCCCCAGGGCAGTGGTCACAGCACCAAGCCTGACGGAGTTCAAAAAGCGTTTGAACGATGCTCTCAGGCACATGATGGGATTGTTGAGGTGTCCTGTGCAGGGCCAGGAGTTGGACTCAATGATCCTGGTGGGTCCCTTCTATCTCAGCATATTGTTTGAGTCTATGATTCTGTGATTCTATGACTGAGTTTGCCCTCTTAACTTTCAAGGCTGTGGGACAGAAAGAATCAGTCTCTCAAGCGTATCTCCTTCCCCTGACACAGTGCTCCATCAGATAAAACATTCAGTATTCAACTTCCTTTGCAATTAACATTATTTTTCTGCTGAGTGGAACAGGAACCTTCCTGCTGTCCTGCATAAAAGACGCTGGGACTTGCACTTGGATGCAAGATTATTTTCTGAGCCTAATTTCATGTATCCCAAACCCAGTTTGTTAAACAAGGATTTTACAAAACGTGATACACCTCGCAGTGCTTTCAAAACGCTTTAGCACAATGTGCAAACGTTGCCCCTTGGTGCTGTTCGTGTAAACAACAGCTACTGGGAGGGTTGAGGTGTTCAGGAGTTTGCTGTGACCCAGCTGCCGAGGGGAACAGCGAGGCAGATGTGGTGTCACAGGTGGGAAGACACGCACAGCCTCCCCAGAGCCTTGCAGCAGGGACTGCCACTGGAGGGTGAGTGCAATGACCACGAACCTGCTTTCTGAGCTGGCATGTGACTGCGGGTAATATTTCATTAAAAACCTATATTAAATTTTAATATTTAGTATGTTATAGCCACACGAGCTCCAGAACAGCACTCTGTGGAGCCTGTGCTGGTAAAGCTTTTTGCCCCAGCACAGAATTGAACTGTGGAAGGTCTGAGGCAGTGACCACTGTGCCTGTGGTGCAGGCACACCCCTCCGACACAGGCAAAAATAAACAGGTTGTGTGAAGAATAAAGAACACATGAACATGTGATTTTTTTTTTTTTAAAGAGCCTTTTCAGTCATCCCACATGTTAATTTAATAGGGAATTTAAGAGAAGTATTTTAAAAATTGTTATTTTTCCAAGTATGGGGACACATCTAATGTCTATGCTCTGTAGAACAGTGGTACCAACTCATTTTATCCCAACTCACAGTTTTGGGATGCTTGAGATGGGTCATACTGGATCATGTATATCCTTTCTGCTTTAGTCTGTTGGATATCTGGCTGCAACATGAGCAGCAGTTGATCAAAGGTTTTGGTTTTGTTTCTTCTCAAAATCATAGAGAATATGAAAAGTGTGTCAAATCATCTACCTGATTTATAGATTAAAGAAAAGTTTCCCATTCATATGCTCTATTTTCAGTGGGAATACGGGATGTGAAAATACCTTTTCTAAAACCTTGTATGTGATACAGCCTGACAGCTGCAGCAGGGATCACACACTTGGTGAAGAATGGCTTCAAACACCAGCCAGCAGAAACCAGTGGTGGTCATGGGAAGAGCTTTTCAATAGCATTTGCATTTCATGTTAGAGCAGTTTAAGTAGCTCTGAAATCATAACCAGCTCTCGTACACAGAGGGAGAAATTACTCCAGTTTTCTCTCTTCCCCAAGACCCACATGATACCAGTTCATGGCAGACAGCAACAACTGTCTGTGTCTAGGCTAATGTCTCCCACATTTAGGGAGCACGGGGGGATGCAGGGGATGCAGTGTGATCTTGACCGTGATCTCTGGCCCCAGAACTCAAGCCTAGGCATTTTGGGTGAGCTGTGAATGAAGTGCTTCCAGTGCTTGCAAACTGGAAGAGATGTCTCCTATGCATCATTCCCCATCATGCCAGGCAGAGAGCCAGAGAGAACCTAGAGTCCTCATCAGCCTCAGGGCAAACTCACTCTTGGCTACATGATCTCCAATTTGCCTGAACAATTCCCTCCTTCTGAAATTATTTCAGTGTGAGAAGGAAGAAATTACATTTTTTTTCTCTATGGTCACTCAGCATTTATTTTTCTGCCACCTGAACATTTTCTGGAGGCTTCTTGGGCACATTATTAGCACAGGCAACAAGGAGGTGAGGTCTTGGGGAGCACAGGCTTTATGGTGTGTTTACCAAAGGCGGCCAGAAAGATGACATCAGTATGTACAGAAATGCAGCTGTCACATCGACACTGTGGAGGCTGTGGGTTATACTCCTCTGGAAAAAAGGGTGAAAACCTGCTATGATGTACAGCAGGGATAATTTGGGGAAAAAAATCTCTCTTTGGGGTTCTTAAAGTACAGCTTTCTTATCGCACCTTTTGTAGTCAGTGGGTATTCTGGGCCTGCTGAAGGCAGCACCTTTGTCCCTAAGCTCCACATGAGAAGGTCTGGGGGGGTTGGATCCAGCAATGCTTCATGCCTGCAGGCACGTTTCTGTCCTTGCTCCCTCCTGTGATGCCTTCCTCCTCCTCCTCTCCGGTCCGTGTGTCTTGGCAGTGCCATTTCCCCATCTGATCCTTATCTCGCTCCTGGCTGCCGGGCTTGCGGGGAGCGTTCCTGCCTGGCAGCCAAACAGCACATCCCCAGGGCTGAGCCGCAGGAATGTGCTCCTGGAGAGCTCCGCGTTGGGAACGGCAGCCTGTGCTTGGTATCACAACCCCCTGTGATCACTGGAAATGTTACCCTCTACCTCTTTTAGCTGGAGCAGCTAAAGAGGCTTTAAAATCACAAATTGAACACAAATATGAGAGGAGAAAGAAATCCATCCTGGAAAAAGGAAGACATGGTGTTCAGGAATCCTCATCACACCCTGAAACGTATTTTCTTCTATTATGATTGGCCCTTAGGAAGGGGCTGAGGGGACCAAACTGACCAAACTCAAGTCAGTTATTGATGGAAGTGATGGTCCTTGAGCAGGCAGAAATGTCACAGCTGGCCAGGATGGAGCCAGCTCACCAGGAACCTGCATTTACTGCATGCTCATTTACATCCCAGAGAGATTTCTCCTCCTGATGTTAGGCTGCATGTGTTTTCTCTTATGATATCCTAACCCAGAGGGGTTCCCTAGGAATTCTGGTCAGTAGTGTTGGTCCCACCAGGAATCTTGTTTCCTTGCACGTTTCCTTGTGCGTTTTAGGGATGCCTCCAGCATGGCACCCTGCAACAACTCAAATTCATCCCTTTTCCCATCCGTCCAGCTCTGAGGATGGAAGCCTCCATCCTTAAATAAGCTGGGGGGTGATGGGAGAGCTGCTTGCAGGGCTGTGTCCCGCCTGGTGCCAAGGGATCTGTAGTACAGCAGGGAGGAGCCCATGCCATGGTTCCCATTAGCTTGGTTTGCTGTGCTGCAATTTTTAACTTAATTACATTGTTTGTCAAAGGAGAGTTTGTAAATGCTTGTCACTGGGAGGACAAAGTTACATAACTAAACCATTTACCAGTCTGTGGATTCAGAGCTGTTCTCTGGGGTGATTCAATATTCCAATAAAAATACTGTGTGATACCATAAATATTGTAAATGGCTCTAGATAGTTTCCAAGGGCTATGTCAACTGTTTATTGCATTAAAAGGAAAAAGAATAAGTGAAATCACAGGGAAGATAAAATTTAAATAAATAAAATAAAGGGGAAAATAAAGCAAAAATATTTTCTTTCGTCTTTTGAAAGCTCTGGAGGAGGTTTTTGGCCAGCATGAGAGAAAACTATCATGTTTGCCAGAATAATGAAGCAAGGGGTATCTGTGTGCACTTGCTTACAGGTTATATATGTGTGTCTTTGTGATATGTGTATCTCTGCACAGATGCTCTGATAAAATCTGTTCACAACACAGGGAAAAACTTTTTCTTTATTTGAGTGTTTGAGGCATTTGCAAATTCCAGCCAGAGACCAGGAATGCACCTCTTTCCCTGGGCAACCTGTTGGACTCCTGCAGCCCTGCCACAGCGAGGGCAGCTGAAGGAGAGTGCCACGGGTGGGCAGAATTGCAGGATGGATTATCTGTATCATTGAAAACTTGGGAAGGTTGTTTAAAAGTTGTCACTGAAGCAAGATAAATATTTGCTAGGCATGATCCCACCGTGCAATGACAAGTAAGCTGTGTGGAATGTGTTAATAAAATATAAATGTTCTGAAAAGGAAACAAATGTTGTGGGTGAGAAAACAAAGACAAAATGGACTTGTGGCACCTCCAAAAGCAACAATTGAAAACATATTTACATGGACTGGGCTGAATTCTCTTGTATCTTCTGAGGAACATATTTGCAGCATGTGCAGAACAGCCAGTAGGGCACTGGGTTTTCAGGGTGCCATAAAAACCCAAATACTGGTCCAGTGAGGTTTATGAGGATAATGAGGTTTATCCATCTTATTAAAAGATGGCAATGTGGGACTTGGCTGCTCGAGGAAGGGGGAGTCACCTGACTCATGGCGTGAGAGGCCTGTGACACACCTGGGGCAGAAGCTTTGGTGGTGCCCAGTGTGGGGACCCGAGGTCACACCATGCCCTGCTGCAGGCTGCTGATCCCCTGCAGCTTACGGGCAAATCCCTTCTCCTTCCCAGCCGTGAACTGGGCAGCTGCAGTGGATCTGCACAGGCTCCAGCAGTGGCTTTTGGCACACGGAAGAACAAGAGCCAGTGATGGATCATCCTGGTGGTGATGTCCCAGAGATGGAGTCCCCATGGTGATGCTCCGGTAGTGGAGCACCCTGGGGTGACGCCGTGGCAGTGGGGACCCAGGGATGATGCCCTGGAGAGGGGTTCCAAGGTGATGCTGGGGAAACCTCGAGGCAACCACGAGATCCCACTTGCCACTTGAGAAGACGCGCATCCAACACCTCCCTTGCAAGCCCTGGGGAAGCCGCAGCTCTCGCTCTTGCACGGGCAAAACCACAGGAGCAGGCGCCGGCTCGGGAATGCTCGGGAGCAAGCCCCACCATCCTGCAGTTATCCAGTACTCCCCAGCACGGCAGAGGCAAGCGGAGGGCAGCAGGATTTACGTGGGGGAAGCACAGAGAGGGGTTTGAGAGGGGCAGCAGCGGTAGCCGCAGGAGCGCAGCGGGGCAGGGCGCGTTATAGCGAGGGCAGCGGAGCGGTACCGCCGGGGAGGGGGCGGAGCTTCGGGCGTTCGCAGGTTTCCGTCACGGGCAACCGAGCATTGCCGAGGATGGCCGGAGATTGCCGAGCACTGCCGAACAGGCGCCCCGCGCATGTGCTGTGCGGGTCCCAGTGATGGCGGCGGCCCAGGCGGAGGCGGGTGTTGCGCACTCGGTCGTGGCCGGGGCCGNTGCGGCTGGTGCAGCAGGGCGCCGAGGCGCACGTGTACCGCGGGCTCTTCCTCGGGCGGGCGGCGGTGGCGAAACTCCGCGTCCCGAAGCGGTACCGCCACCCGGCGCTGGAGGAGCGGCTGAGCCGGCGGCGCATGGCCCAGGAGGCGCGGTCGCTGCTGCGGTGCCGGCGGGCAGGTGGGCACGGGGGCGGCCGGGCCGGGCCGGGGCTGCCTGGCAGGACGGACGGACAGACAGACAGACACACCCTGGGGCGGGGTGAGCGGGGCAGCCCCGGCAGGACACACGGACAGACACCCCGGGAGGTGTGAGCGGGGCTGTCCCCTCACCCCGGCTCTTCGCGTCGCTCAGAGCAGATCTCAGGCACTTGGCGCCTTCCTGCTCCACCCTGAAGGATGCGGAGGCTTCTCTGAACCCGGGGCGAGTCGCTCTGCTCTTTCAGACTGCCCCTAAATTTCATTTTGTCCTCGGTGTGTCCCATAGCGTGTTCTGTCGGGGAGGCTCCCCCCAGGAGGAGCTGGGCTGTCACAAGGTTTGAGCTGCCAAGCCGTGGTAAGACTGCAGGGCACTGCAGATGGCTTGGAAGCGCGTGTTGGCCGGGCCATTCCAAGGGGTGGGTTATCAGTGGCTGGCGGTGATCTCAACCGGCATTTCTGCTTAAGACTTTTATTGGTTGTATTTTGTTGTTAAAATAAAGCTAGGAATCATGTAAATTAACTGATAGCATTTGATTTGTTCTTTTAAATAGGGATTCCAGCTCCAGCGGTTTACTTTGTGGATTATGTCACCAACTCCATCTATCTTGAAGATATTGTAGACTCAGTTACTGTCCAGGATCATATTTATTCTGTACAAAAGAGTGGAAATGATGCCAGTGGCCTCCATAAGTTAGCAGAGAAGATGGGTGAGCTGTTAGCAAGGATGCACGATGAAGATATTATCCATGGGGATCTTACAACTGCCAATCTCCTCCTGCGGCCACCCATGGAGAAGCTGGACTTGGTGTTGATAGACTTTGGACTCAGTTTTATTTCGGGTCTTCCAGAGGATAAAGGAGTTGATTTGTACGTGCTGGAAAAAGCCTTCATTAGCACTCATCCAGATACTGAAACAATGTTCAAAGCTCTGCTAAAGACCTATGCAGCCACATCGAAAAAATCCGGTCCTGTGATCAAAAAGCTGGATGAGGTTCGACTAAGGGGAAGGAAGAGATCCATGATTGGGTAGAAGAGAGCAGGGTTAGGGATGGAGAAATAGTAGGTTTTGCAAATAAGGTTATTTATATTTCTAGTTGGTTTTATCTCAGAGATGACTATTTTGATAACTGTGTCTTCAAATAAATAAACTTGAAAGAGTGTAAGTGTCATAAAGTAACCAGAGTAATTGTGAGATTGAGGCACAGCCAAGAGAGAAACAACTGGAGGTCACTTCTTTCCTAAATGTTAAATATTTCTGAAACAAAGTAGTTTACAGTGTCATTCCACTCATCTTTGTGTGGTTAGAATCATTCAGAGCAATCTTTCTCGGCCTGCAGACCGTAAGTTTGTGAGAGACTACAGAAGAGCATCTGCAAAAGGTAACTGAGAAAAACAAGTGTGTTATTTTTCTCAGAAGACTTTACAACAAAGGGTTTAAATCTGTTACAAACAGCTCAACGCATCCTGAAAATTTTCAGGAGAACTGAATTACAGAACATGGGCAATGCTGAAATACAGCACTAAACATAAACCATATTTTCTTCTGGTAGTAAATCTTGGCTTTTTTTGCTCTCAGTCAATAGTACTGTCTTAAGGAAATATAAAATTTGTTAATTCAGAGCAGTTTTCTACTGAGAAACTTCCACTTTAGGCAAGAAGTCTGCTGTAAATTTCCTTTTTGTTTGGAGCTTTATAAGGGGACTGCTGGTATTGCCGTTGCCTGCCCAGGTAGGCAGTTGGCAGAGTTAGGCTTGCTTTCTTTCTTTTTCTTGTAATTTTTTCTCTCTATTACTTCATTTTTCTGGGCTACTGTATCTAATGGTGCGAATGTAAGATGTGCCAGAGGAAAATCCTACACACCCCACAGTGGGTGGGTTAGAAGATTATTGGCTCTCTGCTTTGTGAGCAGGTTGGGATGTGAGCTGGGTGAATGCGGGAGCATCATTGACTTCAGTTAATGGTAGAAAAGAAACCGTGAACTTCTTGCTGAGCGATTTGCTGCGTTGGGCAGCCTTCATCCGTCGGGAAGATCCTCTGTTCTCTTGTGCAGTCACTGGTGCACTCAGACTGCTCTTGAAAAAGAGGGAGCGAAGTTCCTCGCCTCTGCGCAGCCATGGATGTGTCCCGTACGGATCCCGCATGCGGGGCGGAGAAGGCAGCAGTGAGAAGCTGCTCTGCCAGGCAGGGCAGAGGGGATGAGGGCTTTTCCCTCCCCGCTCGGAGCAGCGCAGCCCGAGCAAAGGGGAGGGGGCGGGCAGGACCCCCTCGCTGGGCTGGGCTGGGAGCGGGGCGGGCGGCGCCGAGAACCACAAGGCGCCTCCGCGGCTGCAGCCTCATTCCGCGCGGTGGCGCCGGCGCAGCGCTGCTGCCTCTCGCCGCGCAGGTGGCCGGTTCGCGTCCCGCAAGTGTCCTAGCGCTGCGGGCTGCCCGTGCCCGTCGCGCATTCACCTCTTGCCAGAGGAGCCGCCTGGGCGAGTGCCCGACCCCGGCGTGTGGGGCTCGGGTTCCACCGCCCAGCCACAGCTTTGGCTGCCGCGCCGGGCACCCTCGCTCTCTGCAGGAGCAGCACCCGTTGTCGCCGCTGTGTTTTGTTTTCATTACCTGGGTGCCCCGGCCGCTCCCCCCGCGTGGCACATGGGCGAGGAGCAGCCGTGTGTTCCCTGCAGGGAGCAGCGGGGCTGGAGGAGCTGCTGCTGCTGCTGCACCTTCTCCTCCCTGCCTGGAGAGCGACGGCCCGGCCCGAGCGCACACGGTCACTTGAATCGGTGTTCCCCGGGTGTCCTGCGGGCTGCCGGAGCGGGGCCTCACGGCGTGGTGGGAGCAGGTGGATGTGAGCTAACGAGTCCCCTAACGAGGGATCCGAGCCCCGATCGCCGGCCCCGCTGAGGGGAGGCAGCAGCCTGACCCCCCCTTGCCCGCCGTCCCCCATCTGTACAAACACCGCTCTCACCGTCTCCCGGTGATGCCAGGATTGAATTCTGTTTGCAAAGCCCTTTGAACAAGTCTCTTTCCAGCTATCATGATGTTTGTTAAAATGCAGCTCTCCCTGCGGGACAGCGGAGCAGAAACAAAGCTGATCCGCGGGAGGTTTTCACGGCCGGCGCGCTGCCCTGAGCCGGGGTCGGCAGCCTGCGGCGAGGCCAGTCCTCCCAGGGAGCTGGTGCGTGGGACTGGCCTTCGAGCAGGGACTCCTGAATTGGCCTCTGCTGAAATCAGCTCTAGGATGGAGCTTCAAAACAAAGCAGAACATTACTGGTCATGAAAAGCAAAATGTTTTCCTTTTTCACTGCGTGATAAACCCCTCCTTGTTATATAAGTGTTACTTTCTGCACATCTGTGTTAGGGCTTGTTGATGTTTCCTCTTGGTCAGCCTGATGTGTCATATGGATTGCTGTAGTGAATGCTGAACTGTTGCTGTTTGAAGGTGGAAAAATCTCAGCAGGTGCATGTCCAACAAAAAGGACACTCTGGGCCTGCAAAGTGTCCACCCCACATCTTCTTGCAGCCTCAGCTGCATTAGTCCATCAGGAGCTGGACTCAATGATCCTTGGGAGTCCCTTCCAACCTTCCCTCAGGTTACTCTTTGATTCTGGGACGAGTTGTGTTGCTGCAGCAGCAGCTCCTTGGATGAAAACCACTGGTTCCCTGCCTGGTTCACAGGGCAGGTGGAGGTTCCAGTTTTTGTTGACTGGGAATAGCTTGGCATGCTGCTGTGTGAGCTTTCTGTGTATCTGTGTGGTCATAAGCAACAATGAATTATTATTGTTATTAAAATAATTTACCATTGCATTACTAACGCTCAGCCTTTATGTCCAGTGCATGTGCATTCTCGTAAGGTAAATAGGACTCCTATTTTCTTTCTTCTTTTTTTTTTTTTTCCATGAATAGTTTATCTCCTGCAAATCCAGTTTTGAGCCACCAATATTCTTCCAGAGTTTGGCCTGACTTTTTACAAAGTCCTTGCAACCCACACTGGCCGAAGTGGTGATGTCCTGCCCGGTCTTACCCAGAGGGGCTGTTCTCCCAAAGGCTTTGTTGTCCTTCAGCCCCTCCAAAACCTTCTTGCTTGCCTTTTGGGGGGACCCTGAGATTGTGGGATGCGACAGGTGATGGCTGGTGGTGCACGGAGCCACTGGGGGTCTCTCTGCCACCACCACTGGCACCAGGAAAATCTGTATGTTCAGGGAAAATCTTTGAGCAGAATATATTTACAGCTGTGTGCTGGATGTACAGTTGATCACTCTGGGTCTTTCTACTGCTTGAATCTTTCTGCTTTTAAGAATGAATTGTTGTCTCAAGGCATCAACTTCAGGCCTGCTGGGAACAGCTTCATCTCCAGAGGCTCCCCAGCACGTGCTTGATCTTGCTCCACACCTGGGTATCACTCAAAAATGCCATGAATACAAGGAGGTGCAGATCAGCTGTGAAAAGAGGAAAGAAAGAAAAGAGGGAAACACAAATGAAATGTAAATAGAGGCATTTTATCAGCAGAAAGTGCAGTGTAGTATTTCTGAGGGAATTGCTGATTATTGATGGACTTGCCTTTTCTTTTTGTTTTGGTATCTGACATCATCAGTGATTTCTGTGGTGGGAGTGGGGAGCTGGATTGCAAGCTCTTGGCTACCAGGCTGACTTTAGCTTGGTGGTAACACCAAGTTCTGTTTTGCCCACTGATGCCATGAGGGCAGAACTAAACTAAGGGGATTTTTTGAAATAAATATGAGTTGGAGACCTATAGGAGCACTAAGAGGAAAAAGAAACATGAAAAAACCCCACATACAAGGAAGGAACAGGGATGAAGACACTGTTGAATAATCTGGGAAAGTTGCTATGACTTTTGGACAGTGGCTGCTCTGTGATGGCAGTTACTGTGTCTATATGTGAAAACTGCATACAAGATATATGGTGTAGCTTTTTTCAGTGAACTTTTTTGTAGTCTAGGCCTTGATGTCTGCAGGAAACTGATATTTTCCAGTTTTGCAAGATGCAGAGCACTGATAACCTTTTGCAACCCCTCTTCTCCCATCACCGCTGATAGGAAACCAACTTAGTGCAATAAAAGCATAAAAGCTCATTTGTAGCCCAGGGTTCACTCCATGAGGGTCACTACAGATAAATAAAGCCTCTCCCTTGCTCAAGCACAAGCTGTGTCCCACAGTGGTCCCTTTGGGCACTACACAGCACCTTTCTTTTGCCAATAAACTTAACTTACTTTAAGTAGTGGCCCAGGAGTGGTCTGACCCCAGTGATGGCTGTGGAGCACAGGGAAGGCACAGGCAGGGCAGCTGCAGGCGCTGCTGGCAGTGGAAATGGGGCTGATGGAGATGGAGTTTACAAGAAAACAAACTAATTAAACGTTAATTCCCAGCTGAAGTCCAGGGAGGCTGAGAGAACCAGCGTGTGGCCCCTGCACAATGGGCTCGGCTGGGAAGCTCTGAAGGCTGAGCCAGCATCCGCCCTGCTGAGCTGAGAGGGGCCGGGTGGGGTTGGGGAAGGGGCTGTCCGGGCTTGAGTCACGTCCTGGAGGGGAACGTGCTGCTCGTCCCCTCGCCCTCCACACTGCCAGAAATGTGTATCTTCCTAAGAGAACAAACAGACCGTGCCCATTGTTATTGTCTTGAAGCTTTTTTTTTAACTTACAAGATTGATTTTGAGAGAAAAAGTTTTGTAGAGCTCCTTTGGTCCAGCATGTGACACACTCATACACAGGCTCCCAGTCTCTGGCTGATAGGTGTTTTGGGTAAGCTGAACCTGTTTTAAGCAGTTGCATTGTTTTAATGGCCTGAATTTTGCTTTCAGGTCTTCAGTCATCCCTCTGCCCATCCTCTCCATCACGCACCACTCTCCGAGCAATGAAGCAGCTTCTGCTACTTTGCCTGCTGTGGTGGCACTGAGGCAGCACAGCAGTCTCATACTCATTTACTTTGGTCACGATAATTTTGTATTCATGCTGTTGAGCAGTTTAGGAAAAGCAAGATAAAAATCCTCATAGATTTCTCCCGGTCAGCTCTGTGCTCTCTCCTGGGCCCCGAGAGAAGGTGCGCTTGCCAGCGGGGCTGGGCAGCCGCGGGGCCGGGCGCCAGGCGGATGCCGGATCCTCGCCTTGCCAGCGGCCCCCGGCAGTGCCCGGCAAAAGCTTTTGTGTCCGTTCTGCTGTTTGAAAAGAGCCGCAGCGGTGATGCCGCCACCCTTTAGCCCCTGCCCGGGATAGCTGTGGGGATTAACTGGTTTGTTACTATTTGTGCAAAATTATATATACTGCTGTTAAGGAGAGGGAGGGGAACGGAGGAGGTGGATCCAGACCCGGAGCAGAGTCTCTGCAGATGGGAGCAGTGTCCTGTCTCTACTGCTGATTGTACCACCACACTCCAATTTCTTGTTCCCTCTGTGCCAGTGATTCATGGTTTGTATAAGGGGGACGAGGCTTTCTCACATCTGCTTTTTAATCCAATGCATTTGACTCTAACTTCCTTTGATCTAGGAAGTAGCATCAAGGAGTAACTCTCTAGAGAGCTGATTAACTGAAAAACGGAGAGTTTTCTCTGCTGAACGTTTTATACATCTGTCATATATGGGCCAATTTGCCCAGGTTTTGAATATGTTTGAAAGCACTCAAAGAATGCTGGTGAAGTACTAAGGGTGCTACTTTGCTTTCCCATTTTTCTCCCCACCACTCAGCTTTGTTTAGCCTTCAATTGCAAGAATCCAGGCGGTGCAAAAAGCAGCTCCCTTGGCTTTGATCTCTTGCTCATCTTGACAGTGGAGCAGCTCGGTCTCCTGGGGTGTTTGCCTCTCACTGTGCCAGTCAGACGAGACCGGCAACCTCCGCAGCCCTTGCTGAGGTTCACTGCGGCCAGGAGAGGGGATCCTGTCCCGCCCCACATACTCCCCCATTTTCTTTTTGATGACTCCGATATAGGGCAGAGCTGGCAAGAAAATCTACCCTCAGAGTTCAAATTGGGCAGCTTTTGTGGGTTTTTTTTGACTCATGAAGCATCCTTAAGGTCCAGCCTGATAGGACACCCGGGGTATAGTCACATGCTCGTCGCTTGCTTGCTGGGGCTCACACTTGCGTGAGCCAAGACTTTGCCTCTTGCTTTTCCACTATTTCCCGTGGCTCTATCCCGCTCCGCACCACTGACCTTTTGTTCGGTTGTGTTTGCTTATTTTTAATAAGGAAAAAAGAAAAAGAAAAAAAGGCTGGGAAACGGTGAGATGGGGGAAAGGAGGGGGATGTAGGGGCCGTATAAAGGGCGGGTATAGGGGATGGGAGGCGGTATAGCGGGGCGCAGTGCCGTGGGGCGCTGCGGGGCCCCTCCCGGTGGGCGAGGCGGGGCGGAGAAGGGCGGGGGATCCCGGGGGGGTTCCGCCCACCGGGAGGGCCGTTCCCGGGGGATAAAGCGGGTACGCGGCGGTGGACGCGGCGATGGGCGCGGGATGGCGGCGCTGGGGGCGCTGGTGAAGAAGGCGTGGAGCGTGCGGAGGTTCGTGGTGCTGCTGTGCGCGCCGCTGGCGCTGGTGCCCATCCTGCTCAGCCTCCCCGCCAAGGTACCGCGCACGGGACCCCGGGTGGGCACTGCGGGCTGGGGACACCCGCTGCGGGGCACCGAGTGGGGCACGGACCAGGAGCACAGACTGGGGACGCTGACTCGGGACGCGGACCGAGTGTGTGGAGCGGCGTTACAGCCTGGGAAGTGGGGCTCAGCCCCGGGGACACGGACCGCGGGCACAGCCTGGGTGCTCCGTGCCACCGCTCGCCTCAGCACCAGCGGTATTTGGCTCTCGAGAGGGTCACCCTGCTGCCTGCCAGGGTTTGACCGTGGAGGGAGGGGATCGCAAAGAGTGTGGGCTGCCACAGCTCTTCATCCTTTTGCAACAACTTGGAGTGCGAAGGGAGCGGGCATCCTGCGGCCACGTCAGGTTTATAGAGGGAAGAAGAGATAGACAACGTGAACTGTGTTTAATGTTTCTTATATGGACTTTGGGAAGGTGGGAGGATCGTATGGTTCAGCATCAACTCAAGCTCAGTGGCAATAACTAGTGCCTCTTGCTGGTACCCAAGTGCCCTGTAGTTTTTATCGGTAGTGCCCAAATGGCATCTGGGGAAACTGAGGCAAGACCAGCATCACCCAGCGGGGGGCTTGCAGAGCTGAGGTAGACGGTAAGTGCCCGGTGCTGAGAGTCTGCCTGGCATCGCTGGCCCATCCCCTTAGCGATGGGAGTGGCAGCGGGTAGTGGTGCCGGCAGTGGGACAGGGACCTGCCGAGCTGTCCCGCTGTTTGTGCTGCATGGCTGGGAATGCCAGGGAGACCTGAGTGCCACCCACACCGCTGTGGGTGACTCTCAGGGGGACCTTTGGTGCTGTATCTGAAAAGGCTTTGTGAGTAAGATAAGTGGTGTTTTGTAAATGCGGAAGAACTGGTCTCCTCTTAAGGTTTGTGCTTTAGCATGTGTGATCTGCACATAAAGCTATCTGTGGCAAGACTTCGGGGGCTGGAGGATTTTTGTTGCTGTCCTACATACACAGCTCTTATGCACCAGGAACCTCTGAGCCTTGGGTGGAAGTCCACGAGGCAGTGAAGTCACTGTTGAATTTTGCACCGTTGACTTCAGCACAAGCAGGATTTCACCCTCATGTTCTGACTCAGATCCATTTGAGAATGACTTTGTTTACATCAGAAAATAAGTAATGGTCAGTATGTGGTGAATATAGAATAGTTTAGGTGCTGTAAGGACACAAAGTTGGCACTTAGTTCTGCCTGTACGGTGCTTGTCAGGTGAAACTTTCTTGTTTGAGATACAAAATACACCACTGAAATTAAAAACCAATATAGATTGACCATTGCTTTATTTAGTGACACCATACATTAAAAGAGAAATTTCTTTGGATTTAATCTCACTTTTTTTCTCTGTTTTGTGTTGTTGGCTGAGTTATGAATAGGACTGTGTTAAATGTCTGCCTCAAGGAGCAGAAAACACATTGCACAACAGGTACTAAATTCCCTTGCGGATTCAGAAGTGAATAGTTACATTTCTACATTCATTTTCAATAGCTGAACAAATGACTTCAAGTGTATTTAATAGCATCTCGTTTGACTTTGGCACTTGGTGAAATTGTGAGACAGGATTAGGGAGTGAGGAGATGCACTGTACGCTAACTGCAAGCTCATGTCTGGACCGTGCAGGGGTTAATTGTGAGAATAAATCACAGATGAACCCAGCGCTGTGGGAAGGGCTTTGATCTAGGTGCTCTCTGTGCTGATAGAAGTGTATGGTGTCACACAGGCTGTACAAGGGTTTGGGTGTTCAGGAAAGGGATTTCTGTATGTGTACAGAACTAAAAAAACATCTCTGTGGTGTAATGGTGCTGCTCACACCCGCTCTGCTCCTCCAGTGAGCTGGTAGCCCACTCCAGGGTGCAGTCCATGGAGGACTTCATGAACAGAGTGGTCTGATCAATGCTGTTTTATTAAAGAAGAATGATGTAGGGAAAGTGGAAATGTTTGCAGTTGAGGGGGTGGCAAAGCAGGGATACAGCTGTGGTAAAGGAAAGAGACCCTGGCAGAGCTGGCTGCTCTGCTGCTCACTTTGGGGGTCTGTTCTTCATTCTCCATGGGCTCTAAAGCATCACAGGTGGTAGTAGTGACACTGGCTGGTACCTGTGCAGGTGCCTGTCAAAACCTAGATGCTCACACGGGTGTTAACCAGTTAAACATTTCAAGCAAGTCCAGCTGCAGCTTCCCCAAGTTCCCCAGCGTTTGGCATAGGGGGAACCTGTAGCTGTTAACTCCTGTATGCAGTGGTATCTGTTCATGTTCAGGGGTCAATGATTCATCCAGGGTTTCAACACTCAACTCTCTCACTTGTTCAACAAGAAAAGAAACTTGCTGTTGCATCAACAGGGGATTAAATTCTGACGTCTGGAGCTTGTCTGACCCCCCGTCCGCAGCCGGAGCCGCGAGGGGCTGTGGGAGAGGAAGGAGCAGGTTACGCTTTTAACCACAGTGTGAAAACACCAAGGGGGAGGAACAGGCGAGGGGTCAGCAGGCAGGGGATCAGGGGTGGCAGAGTGTGGAAGCTGTCCTGGCGCGTGATGGCAAAGGCATGCCCTCGGCTGCACTGCCCGAGTCAGGCGGCCTGTCCTGACACGGGGCTCGAGTCCAGCCTCGCGCTGTCCTGGGCAGCCAGGTCGCAAGAGCTGCTGCAGGTGTTCAGCAAGAACTCTACTGACTGGGCTGCTGGTGGTGTTACTGGGAGTGTGTCCCAGGCAGGGCATCCAGGGCAAGCAGGCTGGGGCAGGAGGAGTTCCTGCATGATGTGCAGTCACTGCAACAACCGTGATGCTGCTGAGTACTTGTGCATCTGAAACGTGGGGGAGTTGGACAAGCTGGAGAGCCCTGTGCTCCTGCTGGGATGGTCAGAACGCTGCCTGGCAGGGTGTCACAGAAACTGATAGGAGATGAGAAGCGGTGAGGCTCGGCCTCTGCTGGTCTCAGGATGAGCCTTCCCTTGCGAGAACGTGTCTTACAGACACCTCTGCAGCACTTTCCTGCTCTGCCGATGCTAAAATCTGTTCCCACATCATGTCACCATTTACCTTCTCCCTACTGGGATGCTCAGTAATTCTAATCTCCCAAGGGACTGCCACCATAAAAAGCCACCTCAGCTTTGGTTTCAAGGGCAGCATTTCACTTGGATCTGGAGACAAAGAAATCTTGACTTCAAGCTGACAGAACACAACAAGATGTAGCTTCTTGGGTTAGGATGTCCTTTCTGAGTGATACCCTGTGATGTGGGAGCAGGAGGTTTTCCAGTGAAACCTACACCCGAGTGATATCCCCCTGGAAACAAAATCTTTTGAGAAGAATCATCCATCAGGTCTGCTCTTGCTTACTGGTGATGGACTCCAGCATCTTCAAGCTGTGATTAAAGCTCTTGCCAGCTGTCACCCTGCAGTGGTTTTTCTCCAGATCACTGTGTGAGTCCCTTCACGGAGGGATGGTGACAGGGCTGGCACTGCTGCTGTTCTGTTAATTGCCCTTGTTTTTAATTGATGGCCTTTGTAGGTTGTGGTTGTGGAGAGGGAGGTTTGTGCAAGTGGTTTTGCCTACAGCCTCCTTTCTCTTACATAGAGAAATGAAATTTCTGCTTTGTGGGTGTGTTTGCTGAGACCTTAGGGTGTGCTCCCCAAGCTGTGTCTGGAACAGTGGTTTGTGTCCATCACATCAGGCAGCAGAAGGAAACGTTCTGTGTGGAGCCACTTCCCAGGAGCCAGTTCTCTGCACAGGGGTCTGTGTGTCACCTCATGCTCTGATTGCTGCTGAAATGGCTGAATATTTGTCCCGTGAGTGGAAGTGCCTGCAACCCCCCTGCTCGGAGGGCTGTGAATGATTGCAAAGAGCTGGGGCAGGGCAGGAGGGGCTGGAGGAACTGTTCTGCTGGAAGGGGCATGGGGGCACTTTTAATGAGCTGTGCAAAGAGCTCGTTCCAACAGCTTCTAATGAACTCAATGTCTACAGCCTCTTGGCTTGGTAACAGCTGAGGCAGCCAAATCTGCTAAAAGGAGCTCTGAGCAGGCAAATAGGGCCCAGTGCCTTCAGAAAACAGACTTGACTTCCTCGGTGGCCATAGAGCAATTTAAAATTAACTTGGATGTCATGGGTCCTCCTGGTTAGAACAAGGAGACTTTAAGGTCTTCCAGAAGAAAAATTACATTGCTTGCACTGGAAAGCACAGAGCATGAAGGGCATCTGTGTGGGCAGAGGGGTGATGCAAATGGGGATGGGAGTGGGGTGTCCTGCAGGCTGCAGGGGAGCTGGATCCTGGCTGGAGAGCACAGCAGGAGCATGGACAGGTTGGGAGGAGTCTTGAGAGCGGCCTCGCAGGAGAAATAAGCGATTCTACATTTATAACCATATATACCATATAACACTGGTTATACATTTCATACACAAAGTCCATCTCTGTGATGTTTGTGAGTGGTGATTTGGGAAGGCCACTTTCACAAACCTGGAAGCAATGGTCAATTAAAAGATGAGAGGAAGTACTTTAGTGGGGAACGAGGATGATAACTGAAAGCACAGTGGCTACATTTTACCACATCCTCTGTGAGCTTCACTCCAGAGAGAGGGCAAGCCTGGCAAAGAGCAGGCTGGCACTGGGAGGATGTGAAAGCAGCAGTACTTGGGTTGGGGGAAAGGGAAGCGGACAAGAGTCAATATTAATTGGAAAACATGACTGCATAGAAAACATGTCTGCCTTATTCCTACCTGTGTCTGCAATGGTTGCCTCAATGATTGTAAAAGTCTTTTCCAAACTACTCGTTTCTGTGGTTCCATGAAAAGAGATGAGGAAGAAATCCCTGGGCAGGGGTTGAGGATGATGAACACAAATGTTTATCAAAGAAACCCAGCCCTTGGTAATCTGTTGCCAGATGGACAATGCAGAAAAAGCCACACTCGGTGAAGCATTTTTGTTCTGTACTGAGCAAAGTTCTGGTAGTGCCGTCCTACAGCATAAGAAGGTGACTGATAATAAATATCTTTAATGTGACAGTAACTAAACTGAAATTTAAAATTTCGTACATCCAACCCTGGCTACTTTAAAATCTATGTGTTTAAGCAACTTCCATACAGTAATTTTGCAAGAGCTGACTGAGGAGTTCATTGTGTACCAATAAACTGGGTGTATTTCTACAAGCCCCAGTACAGATGGAGATCACCAGGGGAGCTGACTACAGGTCAGGCTGATCTGTAGCCCCCCCTTAAGAAGTATTTAAAAAAACCAAAACGTGGGAGATCATAATATGTAATTATCTCAATACAGCTGCTGGACTGGCTACCCACAGCCAAGGTGGTTAATGTGATATTTGTGTGTATGGGACATGTGAAAGTTGACAAGAGCAGTGAAGAGTCTTCCAGGCTGCTCTTTGTTGAGTTGGTGACTTTTTGCCACACATTGAATTTTCCCACTTTATCTGAGCTTCAGCTGTCTCATTTTAAAATAGAGATTTTTTTTTTTTTTCCAACTACAGAATACCTCAATAAGTTTAAAGACGTTTAAATAAAAGTGTTTAATAAGCTTTATGTCATTTTAGCAGAGAAAAATAGATTCCCTGAAGCTCTTGCAGCTTTGTGGCCCTGTGTTACTGGCCCCTTTCTAGCCACTCTGCAAATAGCCAGCGGGAGCAAAATGACTCCACTGGCAGGAAGGCTGGTAAACAGGGCTTGGGTTATGTCCAGATTACATAATGCTTGCAGGAGCTGGGTTAGCAGAAATCAGATTCACATCTCCATCCTGCTGGAGAACAGGCAGTGAGCACAGTGTGGCTGCTAGCACAGTTACAGCTGTGACATGAGAACGCTCAGTGGTTATTTTTTGCTCCAAGTAGTTCTGTACATCACAGGTAGGATGTTTCTTTGTGATAGCAGAGGGATAAAAGGGCTTGAAAAGCTCCAATTCAGCCAAAATCTCTCTTGGCATTGGGATCAAGGTCCTTGAGGAGCCCTGTCTGCCATTCTTTTGCCTGGTTATAGGGTGGTGGGGGAGCCTGTGTGGGCTGTGATGACCATGCAGCGTTCAGAGGCTGATGGAGAAAACCCAGAGTTTGGTAGTTCCAAGGCAGGGCTGCTTTGAGCGCTGAGTCTGCCTGGTGGAAGCTGTGGGCACTGGGTCTGACGGGGAACAAGGTCCAGCTGAAGGTGCTGGTGTCCCTTTCAGGCTGGCAGTGAGGACTGGTGGCTCGTGCCCGTGTCTCAGTGCAGTGCCTGGGTGAGCCAGCTCGCCTTACCTGACCCACATTCCCTGCCAGAGCCTCCTTTCCCGAGGCACCTCAGCTGCCCTTCCTGGAGACCGCCAGGTCTCCTGCCCACAGGAGACTACCTCGTGGCTTGGCTTCCTCTGCCATAGCTCAGCAGGTCCCCCAGTGTGGAAAATCCCCGGTGCTTTCAGTGCAGCAAAGACAAGATCTGTGTCTGGAGGGGCAGAGGTCAAACCCAAGGCTCTTGAGCAACAGGAAGAAGAGCTGCTGCTGAGGGAAGCAAGCCGCTTCCCTGGAAATCATTAAATGATCCTGAAGATCATTTAATCATTAAATGATCCTGATCACAAGATCCATTTTAAAGTTCATATGTGCCACCATTTTTCCCCATTAACTTTGATAGAATTCTGTTGAAAAATGTAAGTACAAAGCTGCAGGGAGGTACGAGAAGTAGAAGGAGTCTTGACGAGGATGCAGCCAAGGGATTGAAGGAAAAAGATCATGTGGAGGTGATGGTGCCACACAGAGCAGCGGTGCAGCTCAGCCTGTCCAGGGGCACCCATGGCCAAATCCCTAAAGGACCACTCTCCTGACATTTGTTAGCATTTGTTGCTTGTGTACTAACCAAACATAGTAGACACTGGGGGCATTAATTAATTAACATTTGCAAAATGTCTTAAAATAAAAAAGCTTTCAATTTCATACAGAGTATGGTTCCATTTTATTGATGACTTTTTTTTCATTCTGGGGAATGCTTGGTCAAAATTGAAGTTATTTTGGAGTGGTCTTGTTTCTTTTTGTTCAATGATGGTCCTATCTCAAAAACCTTTTCAATAAAGCTGCAATTTGTCCTCTTTTAGGGTAGAATAAATTTAATAAACAGCAGTACAGCTTTCTGCAAGTGATTTGCTGTTGATCCATATAGGTTTCAAAAATTCAGGGAAGCCTTTCACATAGCAGTTCTTTCTGCCCTGTTTCCGTTTTACCCCTTGGCTTTTGATCTTTCAGTGAAGAGGAGTTATTAGACTGATGCGTGTCTCATTGCAATGTTTTCCAGAACATTTTCCATACACTGGAGAATAAATATCCATTACTTATAATTAGTTTTCTAAATTGTACATCTTCTATTTCATAAAGTCAATTAAAGCCTTCAGTGATATGCTCTTGTATCATTGTTAAATATTTTCAGTTGCTCTACTCCTGTAAGAGCCAAAGCGTCTTTATTTTGAAGTTGACTTTGGTGCAACTTTCCTTGCAGGAAACGGAAGAATATTTTTCCAGTGGGAGAAAAAAATTATCCATATGGCCTTTGGAAATCAAATGGAAAAGAGCTTAATGAGAGCAAAGCTATTTCTCTGGCATATAAAAAGAACCATAGCAAAGAGGAATTATCAATTGGCACAGGAATTAAATCACTACTCTAGTGGCAAACACTTTAAAACATGATTCTTTATTTTTGTAAAGTTTAGCACTGCCAGGTTTGCTGCTCTGGTCCTGCTGGTTTGGGGGAAATGAAGTGCAGGGAGCCCATGAGAGCTGCCAGATGCCAGGGCTGAGCTGAGCCTGAGGGTTTCACTTCACACACTCTCATATGTCATCTTATTGGCATCTAAAATTAGGTCTGAAAGTGATCTTTAAATCCAGATCTTCGGCACTTGATGTGAGACATTGACACTGCTACAATTAATGTCTGAAAAAAAATCGAGTTCCACTCAGTTCTGCTGTGTTCATGTTTCCATGTACACTGAAGTGCTGGGGCCTTGCCAGCAGGACCACTTGTGAATGCAAAGCCTGGGAGCTAAAAGCAAATCAGAAATTCTATCATTTTGTCCACCTTTCAAACCCTCACTTGCAGATGTAGTGAACAATAAATCCATATTGGTTTTGACCTCATTCAGCTCAGCCCTGCAGCAAATTGTTTGTAGGTGAACAGGCAGGTGGTGGCTGTACTGTACCTGCTCTGGTGCCTGGCTGAACCCTCAAATGCTGTGGCTGAGACCACATTATCCCCAAAATGGAGCTCCCCACGGTCCCCAGCCCATGCTGTTCCCAGCCTTGGCAGGGAGCAGAGCCATCATCTCCCTCTCAGAAGCCCAGACTCGGTCCAGGGGAGGAAGGTCCCAGCAGAGGGACAGAGGTGCCTTTGAGTAGCAATTCAGCCCGCTCAACAAGCTGGAAAAGTGATAAAATAAGTAGTTCTGTGGCTTCCAAGTGATTCTCAGCAGTTATTTATAGTGCTGTGGGCACTCTGCCCCGTGCTCACTGACAATATCCCTGTTCAGCCCTGCTGTGACCGAGCCCAGCTCTGCACTGGGCTCCCCTGGGGCTCTCCCATCCTGGGCTTGGGGCCGCTCTCCTGATTTCCTCCCATTGCTCATTATTTTGGCTGTGGCCATCGTGACAAATGGCTTTGGTCTAGTTTGTGCCTCCTGGGTGGATGGATGAATTCACACTGTGGCATGGGGGCACTGGGTTTCTGCCAGCCTTGGCCAAGGCTGGGGTGATGCCGGGCGATTCCTGCCCTCAGGAAGTGGTGTGACACCAGGGTGCTTGATTTACTGATTTCCGTAGGGGCTGGGATGGGTTGCCTTGGAATGGGTTCTCACAAATCTCTTGGGAGACTCTGATCCAAGAAAAGAAACTTCTCTGCGTGCTGCCTATTGCAAATGTGTGGAACATATATCTCCCAAGGCTGTTTTTCCACAGCCGTGAAGAGCATGGTCTGTGGAAGTTGAAGGGAAAGCACAAACATTAAATGGGTCAGATACTGGGACATCTGAGGATGTTAGCAGCAATGCCAGCCCTAATTCAACATTGTGGGACAGTTCCTGCTCTCCAAAGATTCCTTGGCTGATGCCTGTGAGCCTGCAGCATGTGGGAAGCTCAGGCAATCCAGGAGGATTTTGGTTTTGCTGTGGTCTCCTCTCAGTCCTGAATCCATTACACAGTGTAGGGGGGAAGATGTTGTACTTGGTGGAAATGATTTGGAGAAATACTGTGTCCTTAAGGGAGCAACTGGAGCATTTTGCTTGTCTAAGTGTCTCCAAGTGACAAGATGTCTCTGCAATGCCACGTGTCTGACTTTTCCTCTCCTCCTTTTGCAGGAAGGAAGATGTCTCTACGTGATCCTGCTGATGGCCCTGTACTGGTGCACAGAGGCGCTGCCCTTGGCTGTGACAGCTCTGCTGCCCATCGTCCTCTTTCCCTTCCTGGGGATCCTCCCGTCTAACAAAGTTTGCCCACAATACTTTTTAGACACCAATTTCCTCTTCCTCAGTGGTTTAATCATGGCCTCGGCCATTGAGGAGTGGAATTTACACCGCAGGATTGCGCTCCGGGTGCTCATGTTGGTGGGAGTCCAGCCAGCCAGGTGACTATGGGAGCAGGGGGTTCTCCATGGGGGATGTGAGCTGCAGGTGCTTGGGAAGCAGCTCTGCTGTGCTGCTCCTACAGGGGGGGGTGTCCACATCCCCTTTTCTCCAGCTTATTGTGTTTGCTCAGCTGTTTGCCTTTGCCCCTGGGCCAGTGGAGCACAGGGAGAATCGTTTGGTTCAGCCCCATACTTGTGCTCCATCCAGTTTCAGGAGAGTCATAGAAATCCTTTTTGGTATTGTTTTTGTTATCTCTGCACATGAGCTTTTCCTCCTAATGTGTCAGAGAACTCGCCAAACTGAAGAAATTCAGCTTTTCCTTTTTTCTCTCTTTCAGACTAATCTTAGGGATGATGTTGACAACGTCTTTCCTGTCCATGTGGTTAAGTAACACTGCCTCCACTGCTATGATGCTTCCAATTGCAAATGCAATTTTAAAAAGCCTCTTTGGGGAGAAAGACACATCTAAGGATATGAACAGGGAAAATGAAGAAAACCAAGGTAATTGAGACAGGGCAGTAGTATAAGCCAGCTGAGGTCTGCCCTGCTGATCTCAAATCTCCCCATTTTATCAACTTCACTGGCACAAATACCACGTTCCTGAGCTTGCAGCTTGATCTCAGGGCTGGTCCCACTTTACTGCACATTTTATTCCCATGGTGGAAGAATATTGGCAGAAAACTCCCTTTTATCCTGCCCCTTCCTCATGTCATGCAGGAGGCAAGTGCTTGTGAGTGGCCTGGAAAACCAAGAAGCGGCGATGCCCAGCCAAGCTGCTCCATAAACCTGCTGCTGGCACGGGTTAAAGTCCAGCTCTGTGGCATGGTGGTGGTGGGAATTGTAGGGATGCATTGCTGTGGGGACAGCTGGAGCCAGGGAGGGATGTAGATAGGGCAGATGCTGAGTGCTATGTGATGGTGCAGGGTGGGTCCCTCCCTGTGGCACCCAGAGCTGTCGTGTGCTTGGGACACGAGTGTTGTCCTCTTGTTTTCTTATTTGTTCACCCGTGGAACTGGAGCCTGAGCTGGAGGAGAAAGCAAGGACTCAGGGGAAGGCTGGCAGCTTAAATTTCTATCTATAAAGTGCTTTGTGATTTTTTTTTTTCCATCTCGATGCTGCTGTTTGGTGGTGTTCCTGAGCAGGTTGAGGATGGGTCAGGGGTATGTGGCCAGGTAAGGCCTTCCTCCAGCCCTCTCTTCACAAGTCATTTACCAGAACTTTGGGCTTCTGGCAGACAGTCATGAGAAACAGCAAACCAGAAATGACATCCTGGCATCCCCTTTGCAGCTACTGCTGATAGCTGGAGCAGTAGTCACAGCTTCTTCTTGTTCTGCTTCTTCTTGCACTAATTAGTAATTCATTTGCCTCTGTGATTTAAAAGCAATGGCTTTTTGGTTCCTGCTGAGTCCTAAGGCAGATAAAGGAGTCCCCAGAAGACGACTCAAACATGTGCACACTCTAATAAAGGTATAATTAATCATTCATCATTAATGTTTAGCAATCACGAAGTATTTTCACTCCAGGTTGCTTTATCACATTTGCTTTATGAATTTTTGACTGTTCACATCTATTAAAATCAACCCCACTGATTTCCTTGCTATAATTTCCTGTTCTGTGTTTTGTCAGTCTGCTTTTAACCTTCTTGACCCCAGCCTCTGAAACGGACTGTGTAGTTGTGACTGTAAATACAGCAGTTTGGGAACACATAAAAGGAAGATTCCTGCCTTGTCCTAGACATTGTTAAGCACAGAATTAACATCCTTGGCTCACAACACTTGTAGAGGTGAGAGAAACCAGAAAAGGGAAGGGAGGGGCATGCAGGTAGAAGAATGAATAAAGTGATGCTTTGCAAATATCATGTGATGGCGTGAATATGGGGGTTTTTTTGAGATAGAGGCTTTTAAAAGTCATAAATACAAGTGAAGGAGGAATCACCTGTGAAATGTACAACATTTTGTACATCAAAATGCGTGTTTTTATGTAGACTGTTTGTTTGAACTTTAGTGTCCCAAGGTGGACTCATCCTTTTCTGTAATCTTTCTGAATGGATGAGCAAAACTGAGTTCCTTGAAGGAAGCCCTAAACCTGAAGTCAGTCAAAAGTGACTAATCTGATGTTACGCTTAGGAGTGGAGATGTGCAGATGAGAAGAAAGTATACTCATTTCATAGTTTATTAAGTGCTTATAACCTGTCTGAATTGTGATCTGTGCTCCAAAAAGAGAGATTTATTTGTGAAGGGAGCTGTATGTGGAAGAAAACTTGTCCAGTGGCATGTGATAAGATCAGTTTGCAAATTGACTTGGTTTCATAACACTGTAGTAGAGTCCATGAGGCTAAAAAATATTTGGGTGGTTGAAAAGAATAATTTAAAATATAATAAAGAATATGTGACATTTAAAAGCATTTGATTTACAGAAAAAAATCTCAACAAGTGTATGAAACCAGTTTTGTGTAGGGCTTTGCTCACACACACAGTGCCACAATTTAAGTGATCTCTGATCAGTTGGTGACACCTTTTTCCTGGTGAGAGAATCTCAAGATTTCCATCACCTATGTCCATGCTCATGTGGGCAGCATGTCATAGATCAGCAAATATTTACATTCTTGTGTCATTGACAGCTAAAACTGGGTGTTGAAATTTGTTCATTTTGACACTCTTGGCTTCTGATGCAAGGGAGCAGGCAGTGAGGTTGGGTGGCTGAAGTCCCAGCTGGTTCTGGTGGGTCAAAGCAGGGTTATAAATTTAACACCAAGAGGCATTCTTCAGCTTCTAGAAATATCCTTTTGGAGGTGGATTATAGATTCCCTGCACTTCTCCCTGACATCTTCAGCAGTAGGTGTGTGAGAAGCTGGAAGGTGCTGTGCCAGCCCTCTCTCCTGCTTCTGCCCACTAACCCATCATTGGCAGTATTTCATTCCTCTGAGCACCTTAAATATCTCCGGGTAAAAATCACAAGAAAATATTTCCATTCTTTTATTCCTTCATAGAGAATATTCTGCAAATTCAAGATAAACTGCAGTTGGTGCTTGAGGTGTAACTCTGAGCCACAGACCTGGAAATAACATCTCTAAAGGGGAAGGTGGGAAATGTGCATTTTTGGACACTGCTGCCTGGTTTGACTGCCTAACTCCAGGCTGTGCTGGCAGGGTGTGGCCACAGCACTGCTGCCTGCATCCCTCAGTGGGTGGAAATATCCTTTCTTGGGTCTTCTAAACATTTTAGAACCAGTAAAAATGTCATTAAAGCAAAAATTATCTAGGAAAAGCATTTCTGCCTCTGTGGTATATGAGGTGTTTTGGTGAAATGGCCACAGAATCCTCATACTGCTCTGTGAGAGGTGTGTACAACTGGGTCCAAACTCTGTTATCTTTGGCCTTTTCTGATTTATGGACCTATAATAATTTTCAATTCCATTTTTACAAGTTTCGTAGGAAAAGCTCTGCAGTATGCTTGGCTTTCCTTTGCATGGTTACCTTTGCAATCCTTCCTCGAAAGATAACTCACAGATGGTCCTGCCCAGATGGGATGGTAGTTTGAGCTTAGCAGGGAAAAAAACGGAAAAATGTTGAGGTGGAATGAAATGTCTTTGCAGAGCCAGGACTGGGCTTGAGTGGGACAGCATTGTGAGAGCCTTTGGGCTGAATCCACTAGGGATCAACAGTCAACCATGGGTTAATGTTCATCCTTCTAATTACATCCCTTGGTTGTGACAAGGTTGGGATGAAAGCTCAGCGTGTGCATGTCCAAGCCAATTAACTCCAATTCAGTAAATCAGCGATGTGTAAAACATGACATGGCAAAAATCCCTGGTTCACTGAGCTGGAGCGAGCGCCGTGTCTTTGGCACACACACGAGTGAGTCCAGAGACTTTGACCACGGCTTCTCTCCATGCTTTAGATCTCTAGGTCATAGTGGGTGGAAGGGGATGAGGTTTTTGGCTAAGAAAGGGTGCAAGGAAATTTGGGGACTGCTTGAACGGCAGTACCAGGAGCTGGGCTCTGTATGTAGCTGTCTGCAGAGCCCAGGGAAGTGCAGGCACACAAACCTCTGGACCCAAAACCACGCAGAGAGCACAAGGAAAGGCAGCAGAACCAGTGGTGGTGGGGAAGGGCCACCTGGGCTGAAGGTGGATAAAACTCACAACTGCTCCAGTCTTGCCAGGAACATGGGAAATGGGGTTTGATAGCACATCTCCCAACCTCAGGAGGTCAAGCCACGACCACAAATGCCACGAGCCTTAATGTCAGGTCTGGTAAAAGAGAGTGATTGTATTGCATTTCCACCTTTTGATTTCTGAGTGCTCCTGTGGGTTGGTGTGGTTAAGGGATGTGCAGCTCCCAGTTTACTGGGACTGGCTGCTCAGTCTGTGGGGTCTGTCATTTGTGGAGAGGATGATGGGCTTGGAATGGTTCTTGCTGTCAGGGTGGCTTTTGGAGGACCTGGTACAAAGCCTAATCCCCAAATGTGTCTCACTCTTGTCTTTAAAGAAGGAATTACAGCCTTATGGTGACTGCACTAGACATCTGCAGGGTGTAAAATTCTCGCCCCATGGGAATGAAGCTCAGTGACAGGAAGTGCTCCTGCTGTGCCTTGGGGAACCTGCCTTACAGATACAACAAGGCCCAATAGTGTTTCTTCCTAGGAATGGCTTATGGTTAATCCTCCCCCCAAAAAATCCACCCCAAATCCATGACTTGGTAAGGGATGCTCTGGAACTCTTGGCTGTGTTAGAAGATCCCTAAGCCCAGCCTGTGGCAAAAGCGGTAAAGGACCAAGTGCCTGGGTGTTGGAGGAGAAGCTGGGTGCTGTGGTGGGGCTGGAGCAGTGGCAGGAGGAGGTGGGCTTGTTCATCCCTGCCAGGTGCTCCTGACCCCATCCCCTTGGTGTGAGCTCGCCCTTCATTTGCACAGCCCCTCCTCTAAAATGGCAGTTGTTTCCTCTGTCCCTCTGTTTGCTTCAAGGAGAATTTTCTAGATGCGTTGAACTGTTTTAAAGTCCTCATCTTTCTTTTTCAGCATCTTTACAACAGAATAAACTTTACACTGTACCAACTGAGATGCAGTTTCTGGCAAGTACTGAGGAGTAAGTTAACTATAAAGTTTGTATTAGAGAGTTGAGAGAGAATTATCCCCTGAGCTAGACCAAGTGTTAGGAATTTGAAATTCAATCATTGCAATGTTTTGATTATACCAAACGTCCCAGTCACTAGAAGCCTGATGATAAAAACCCTCCTCTGTGTGTCCAGTGTCCCTCTGCATGTCCAAATCATTACAGAGGTTTTTTTCAACCACTCTGAAATCATAGCCAGAGGTGTCTCCTGCTGGGGATTTGTGCCTTGGTTTTCTCAGGAGCATCAAATGTGTGAAGCCGATGATGTAAAACCCCCCGGGATTTACACTGGCGATGGTCCTGCTTTGATAACAAGGATGGGAAGGAAGCATCTTTTCAGGAGCACAGGAACAGATGTTTCTTTCCTCGAATCTATCAAATTTTAGTTCTTTTTCCTTTTGGCAGTCCTGTGGACTGTATGCTCAGTCTTACAAGCTGCTGAGGGGCTGGGCGAGGCACAGGCACCCTCAGCTCCTATGGATGGGTGCTGAGGGTGCTCTGTCCTCTGCAAGGCTGACAGTCCCATGTGGCGCTTCTCCAAGCAGACCCCTGTGCAGCACTGAGCTGCTAAGGTGTCCTTGAGCACACTGGTAGCTTGGATTTCTAAAAAAAAAAAAGGGAATTTTCCTTCTGTCAAGGCTCTGAAGTGCTTGCGCTGTATTTAAACCAGGGCTTTCACCGGATTCTCTTTTGGACTATTTTAAAGCAAAGATCTGGCGGAGGAGAAGGAGATTTCCAGTGATGCTCTCTCAGATTTAAAGAAGGAGGAGGAATACAAAACAAACATATGGAAAGGTTTCCTCATCTCAATCCCATATGCAGCCAGCATTGGAGGTACAGCAACGCTGACAGGAACTGCACCAAACCTCATCCTTCTGGGACAGCTCAAGAGGTATGGGAGGCTGTCCTGGGGAGCCCTGTAAATCCTGCAAGACAGAGACATGTTCTTCATCCCTGTAGGAAATCCCTTTCTGTGCTGAGTGCTGGTTTGGAAATTTCATGCCCTTCCAGAACGTTTTGGGAAATGAAAGCAGGGAGTGCACCAGCCTTAGACTCAATAAGCAGGTTTCCAGCGTAGCCAGGCAGGCTGTCAGCCAAACTGGAGCATGTGTGCTTCACCTCACTGATGCTTTTAATCCTGTTGAATTTAATGGGACTTGACTCCATGCCTACAATTAACCTGGTAACTGTTTTGATGAAGCAGACTGTGTAGTGCTTTGTGAGCAATTATAGCTACTGCTGTATGGGAGAAAGAAAAATAATGAACCCACTACTTCTGGCCTGTTTTCTTAGTCATAAAAGATTCCTCCTATGTGCATAGGAGCAGAGATTTGTGCCAGACCAGGTGCCCACAGGTATTTCTTACCTTTGCTGACCTCTACAAGAAGTACATACAGCCCATCCTGGGCACTGCAGCATCCCTGTGAGGTTCATGTCCAGACTCCTCAGCAGTTTCTGTAGCAGGATTTAATCCTGGGTGTTCAGGAGTATCTTTGTATGAAGGCATTGCCCATCTGGAGAGAGATCTCCAGATCTTTCCTTGCAGGCTTGCACAGCTGGGTGAGATGGGGGTGGCAGGATGTCCTGGGGGTTGTCCCAACACAACGGTCCTCACATTTCCTTTTGTCCAGATAACTCCTAAGGCACACACAGGGATAGTTTCTAAATGCACAGGGGCAGGTTTGTGGGGTATTTCACTGCTGATTTCAGATGCTTGTTTACCCGTGGATGGAAGGGTTGCTTTCCCATCTTGCATTAACTTGATTTTTCCCGTTTGCTTAGTTATTTTCCAGAATGTGATGTGGTGAACTTTGGTTCTTGGTTTATGTTTGCATTTCCTTTAATGCTGATTTTTCTTCTCATGGGATGGCTATGGATCTCCATCCTGTATGGAGGAATTAACCTGAGGTATGTTGATACTCACTATACATGTATGTACTCTGGTTATATTAGCATTGTGAAATACGCATTCATCATGATTCTCATCCTAAATCTACTGATATCACCCAGGATCATCTCCTGGAAAGTGGGGGAATTTATAACTAACTCTAGCATGCCCATCCCATAACAAGTCATCTATTTTTTAAAAGCTGATATACAATAGGAAGGTTTAAAGATATCTCATAGTTACATATACTTTATCCAACTGACGTATATGTACAGAGTATGTATTGCATTCATTCAATTAAACGTACAATTTTAAAAGGTTGTTTTACTGCCTGACCTTGGCCTGTGGAGGGTAAATGGGAGATTTTTAATGACAGAAGGAAAAGCAGGATCTAGCTTTGAAGACCATGACAAAATCTTAGTTCCCCATAAAAGAGACAGGATTTCTTCCTGGGGCGAAAACCTGGGTTTGGAACAGATTACTTCACAACAGGGCTTAATTTTACAACAACGTGTTAATCTGTAACTGAGAATAACATGTTTTTCCGGTAAATCTTTGCCGGATACATGCAACCCCTTGGTGTGCACAACCTAAAGCAATTGCAGCATTGCTCTGCTGCTCATGTGGAGCCCTTTTTCCCCCTCCACACTCTCACAAGCGATAGTAACAAAGTCAGAGTCTTGCATCCTCCAGGGACCATACAGAATTTGTAATATTTAGAGAAGTCTTTAATTGTTGTTTTGACTTTAAAATGCAAATGGGGGGAGAGAGGGGGAGAAAAAGAGAACAGGTGTCCAAATATTTACACTGTCTCAGACATAGCGGGGGGAAAAAAAAACCAATGGGAAAGTTTTAATCCGAAAAATGCCAAAGGCTTGTCCTTAACTTGCTGGTGGGGCTTCTCAGGAGGCTCTGTGTGCTGCCGTGTGATGCTCGGCCGGCTCCCGCTGCCGAGAGCTGCGCTGCTCACGCCGTGTGCCAGCGCTTGTGCGGAGCCGAGCCCGAATCCCCGTGTCCCACGGTGAGGGCTGGGCACGGCCCCGGCATCCGGCGGCACAGCCCCTGCCCTCAGGTGAGGGAACGGGCCCGAGCCCCTGGGAAAGGCAGAGTGCCTCTGGTGCTCAGGGAACGTGATGCTCCGTGTTTGGTTTGGCTCGTCCCCGCCAGCGCGGAGCCCGGCTGTATTGGGATAGCTGGGCCAGAGCGGATTCCAGAATTCCCCAGCGGGGAGGTGCGTGGAACAGGCACTGCAAAGCTTCCCAAGAACAGCCAGGGCTCCACAGGAGCCTGTTGGGGTGCTTGGGCTGTAACTGCCTGGGGACAGTGGCTGGACTTTCTCTGTGAGCAGGTCCTTGGTGTCTGCAGCAGGGCACAGGTGGGTGGACATTCCAGCTTTGCTTGAATCCAAAAGACATCAAAAGGCTGAGGTATGGGCTGGCTGAGCTGATGTTAATAACACCTCCCAAAAAATAAGAAATTAAAGGACCAGGAGCTTCTGAATGATCAACCATTCAGCCATATAGAACATCCAGCCACCATATCCCTTTGGAACAATGAATGAGTTAAGGAAGGGCAGGCACCACGGGGATGGGCAGATGCATCTGGTACAGAAATTTGGGGTTGTAGGTTTCATCAAGGTCACAGGCGGTGTTAGGAATCAGGTTGAGTGTCATGGGATGTGGTGGGAGATGAAGTGGAAGATATGAATATATCATTTGTATGCACATGCTACAAAGGAGCAAACTGTGTGCAGTCAGTGCAGCCAGGCTAAGAGGCTTAGCCAGGAGCACATTAACATTCCCGGCCACTTAGAAATTCCTCACATTTTTGTTGATCCTCAGCAGCATCCTGGGATCACTCAGGAAATTGCAAGTGACTTGAAAAATGAAGGGACATATTCATTTTTGGTGTCACCCTGTTTCCTAGTCATTCTGCCCAAGCAGGTAACTTGCTTGTAAGGAAGACAAGGAAACCCTGCACTGTTGGGACTTTCATTTGGCAATCACTGCCCATGCTGGAGGAAACAGTTCAGAATATAAATGAGAGGAAACTTCCTCACCTCTGCAGGGTCTCCTTTGTATGAATGCACAGACAAAGGATATATAAAATAAGGCCTTATTACCTTTATCTCAGCAGAGATTTTCGTTGTTAGTCTTCATAATCTGAAGATAACACAAACTGAGCTGCCAGAGATGTGCAGCTCTTTGAACCTTGCAGAGCAGGTGCTGGAGAAGGACAACTGAGTCCTGCATGTGCTGCAGTAGAAAATGCAGTATTTCCTATGTGTCACTTGGGTCAGAGGCATGTAAAAATGCAATTTTGTTTCTTGGCAGGGGCTGGAAAACAAAAAAGTCAAATATAAGAGTGGATGCAGAAGCCCGAGCCAAGGAAGTGATAAAGGAGGACTATCAGAAACTGGGTCCAACAAAGTGAGTTGTAAAGTTGGGATTGAAATGAGAAAGAAATGAAGTGTGTTTGCAAATATCCCATGTTAAGAGGGAAGGACTGGGGGAATGGAGTTTTTTAAAGAAAATTATACCTATATTTCCACCCGGTCTGTTTGTAACCTGCTGAACTTTGCTTTTTGCCTGCTCCAGCCTCTTCACCTCTGCTACTGTGAATAATTGCAAATAGCAGCTTGCACTCACATCTTCTGAAGAACAACATTCCTGTTATAGAGGGAATTCATGCTGGGTTGTTTAATTACTCTTTATGATTTTTCTGCTCCAGGAACAAACCCAGTTCTGTGTGTTAGGTGCTAACCAACACAGGCTGGATTTCAGAGATTTGTGCATACCTGTCCTGCAAAGCAGGAGGCATTTGCTGAGAAGGCTGGAAAATCATATTATGGATATGAATCATATGGATTGTGGATATACTTTAAGAAATCTTAAAGCTCAGAGAAAGTATATAGAAAGAAGTCAGATCCATGCCATGGAATACATTATTTTTTTCTGAATAATTCCTTCAACTATGTTAGTCAAGCAAGGAAAGCAAAAGCTGGTACAAACTGCAATGATGGGGATTTTCTTTTGGAGTAAGCAGCAGAAAGAAACATGAGTTTTGGACTTTTGAGAAATGCCAAAAAAAGGAGGAAGCAGGAAAAGCTGAGTATCTCTAGAAATCCAACCCTGGGTATGTCCAACCATCCACTGATATTCTGGGCAGCCAAGGCTACTGAAGACTGTTGAAACTGTAGGTTTTATCCTTAAATGGTCTGTGTTTCCCCATCTGTAAAATAATATTTTCATAGTCAGGGCAATGCTGTGAATATCCAGCGATGTTTGTGTCGCGCTATCGACATTGTAATTATTTCTGTTGTGTGGAACATGGAGTGGTTCTTCAAAGACACCTCTCTGTGCCTGTGCTGCAAATGAAAGAAATTGGTTTATTTGTTCCATTCAGTACATTATCAAGCAGCCTGCAAAATGTCTCTGAAAGAATCAAAGTCCCACTTTGAGATCTAGGAGTGGGAAAGTCCATTAAGCTGAGCTCTACCAATTTGATTAGCAACCCCATAACCAAAAATCAGCTCAAGCAGCCTCTTCCCAAGGGCTTACATGCCCCTGCTTGTGCTCAGAGAGATTTTAAATAGCATTTTGAGGCATCGTCTTGGTTAAATCTTAACTCCACAAGATACTTAGTGAATATTGCCTTTTACCCTGCTGTTTGTCATGTGTCTAAGGGACAGTGTTTAGATTTTGACCTTGGAGGAATTTGTTCCTGCTGTCTCATGTATGATTTGAATCTCAATCATCCTTTTGTACTGCTTGAGCTGCAGTGACACCATCCCTGGCTGGCATCCTGGTGGGACACGAGGAGCTGCGTGGCCCTTGCTCTCTGCCACACCCAGAGGGTCAACCTTGCATCCAGCTGTTGTGGCATTCCTGATCTCCATCTCGCCTCTCCTTAATGTCTTCCAATAAGAGAGAATTGCTGGCAAACACCTGTATTTGCAAATAGATTTACAATCTGTTCCAATGTTTCACTGTAGCTGTTTTTAGAAAATCAGCCTCACTTCTCAGCCAAGATGCTGCAGCAGGAGCTGGATGCTTGTCCTAGCTTGAATCCACCCCTTTAGCACATCAGCATTTTAACCTCATTTCTTTTCATTTCAGGTTTGCAGAACAGGCAATTTTCTTCTTCTTCTGCATGTTTGCAATCATGCTGTTCTCCAGGGATCCCAAATTCATTCCAGGTTGGGCAAGCTTGTTTGCACCAGGGTAAGGCTATTTTCATTCCACTGTGCCATTTTGCAATAACACTTCCAAGTCATTGAGATTCCTGAGTTTCTGATTGTGTTGCTTAACACTATTACTCAGGTTTCCTGGAATAAATGAAACTGAGCATCAAGTAGCAGAGCCAACTTTGTTTTTTCTGTCTCCTAGAGGAAGTGCATGAAGCTAGTGGGAAGTTGGGATATGTCTGTTTGAGGCCATCCCTAAGATTTAATGTTGGGAATGCTGTTTATAAATATATTTACAGTGAAATACTGGGTTCTTTAGGCAATCCACCAATTTCACTGGAGATCTGAAGACTGAAGAGAGATGGCAGGAGCTGTTTCCAAATGTTATCCTGTCTGTTTGCCAAGTTTGTGTTCCCTGTGACATCCATACCTTGTGAAGATGAATGGATACAGCAGTTAGGGAATGCTACAGCTTAGAGAGGGTGTTGTTATTTCTTAAAGGAAGAGCCCGTCACAGTTTTGTTTTTTCTCAAATAAAACCCTAGTTTAATAAATAATTCCTTAATATAGCAAAGTAGTTATGGACTTTTTCCTCATCAGTTAATAACTCCTTAAGTCTAACACATGCTTAAGCTTTTTGCTGGATGGAGCCTGCCTTTCACCTAAAGGTTTGAGCATTTTGCAAAGAGCTCATTTAAATAAGATGGTTTGGGCTCTGTCTCTCTTTCTCCCTGCAATAGGCTAAGGAAACTTGTCCTCATGACTCTGCAATCAGAACAGCCAGAGCATCAGTGTTGAGGGGATTAGATCTTGGTTTTTACTTTTTTAGAGCAGCTATTCTGGGGGGTTCACAGCCCACCGTAGAAATGTAGCTCCACAGGGAATTAAAAAAGAAAAGAACTGTGAACAACGATCATTGTTCAGACCTGATGGAAACTTGTAATCTTCTTTGGTAAATCCCTGTTTTCATAAACTTTGTAATTCTACAGGCTTGTGCTTCTTACAAGTGTTTCTGCTGCTTTTGGACAGGTTTATCTCAGATGCGGTTACAGGAATCACCATTGTGATCATACTGTTCTTCTTCCCTTCACAAAAACCTTCCTTCAGGTGGTGGTTTGACTTGAAAGGTGAGTAGCAGACCCCTCCAGGTAGGGCCTCTGTGCTTGCCTGCATCCTGGCAGGGCAGGCATGGAGCAAGAACCAAGGCTATCCCCCTTGGACCTGTGGCAGCAGTGCTGGCTGTAGGGAGCAGTGTGGATTGAAGGTGCCATTTGATCCTAGAGAGGTTTCTTTTCTAAGTACCAGCAGAGGCTTAGCAGTCACTGCCCTGCTGCTGATGGCAGGAATGACTCAGTTGCTCATGTAGCTGTCAGGGTTGATGCCATGGTGGGGTGAAGTGACCTGAAATGGGTGTTCATTTACCATAGCAGACCTGATTGTGGAACAGAGGTTTGGTGTCTGACTTCCCAACAGCTCCTGTCCTTCGAGGGGACAGGGACCTCTGAGAGGGCAGAGCTGGGCTGGTTGTCCATTCTCAGGTATAGGTGCTCTTCCTCAGTTTCTAGAATGATTTAAAATTTGAACTCCTAAAGCCCAAACTCTCCTGCAGGTTTTGGTTCGGTCCTCTTGAGTAGAAATGAAATACAAATTTTAATTCATAAGCTGTTTGAAATAAGAGATGATCTTAATGTGCAGAAGTAGCTGATGAAGGCCCTTTGTGGATGATGGAGCATTGCCTGGGGTCTGTGGGAACAAAATACCGACTGCTCTGAGTCATGCACATTTGTTGTCTTGTCCATACACAGGAAGATGTTTAATCAGGCCTCCTGTGGATAAAATATGTGCCCTTTTTCAACAGAAAATTTCAGTCCCATTAGTGCATCCTTCCATACAACAGAGCTCACTTTATCACTTATTAAGAAATGGCTTTTAGGAGAGATGAGCTCTCTGCTATAAAACTCACTGGCTGTTGAATGACAAATGGAAAATTAATAATATCTTTATAATTCAAATGGCTGAAAATTTCCTCCTTCCATGGACCCCCATCCATTGAAGACAATGTTTATGTCTGTTACAGAAAGAAAATTAACCTGATATTAAATATTCAATCAAGAAAGCCTCAAAGAAAACTTTAATGCTAGATTTATTTTTTTTTTGGACATCTGATACTAAGTTAAGTGTTCCTTTGACTGGCTAACTCAAGACCCTCCATGTGTGTATTTGATCAGCAGCTCATGGTCAGTGAGCTTCAGCGCTGCTGTCAGACTCATGGTATCGTTCTGTCAGGCGATGACCGATGCTCCTCTTCGGGTGGGTGTTTGACACAGGCCTTTGCTCTGTTTCTAGCACCAAACACAGAGACCCAGCCCTTGCTGACTTGGAGGAAGGCCCAAGAGACAGTGCCCTGGAACATCATCCTGCTGCTTGGAGGAGGCTTTGCCATGGCCAAGGGCTGTGAGGTGAGGCACACAGCAGATGCCATGTGCCATCATCCCACCCAACAGGGTTGGATGTTCTCAGGGTGTCACTTGGTGTTCTCATTTTGGCTTTGGAAAACTTGTATCAATGGTGTCATCACACTCACAGGACATATAGCTCAACTCCAAGTGACAACAATACACAGCAGATAAGTAAGGAGGTTACAGCTCCTTGCAAGCTGCTTGCTGTGAGACACCCTGAGGACGAGTTCTAGGAGAGGATCAGTTCCCCTGCAGGGATGCAGGAGGATGACTCCCGTTTTTGCTCTCCCCTTCTGCAGGAGTCTGGCTTGTCTGTGTGGATAGGAGGCCGTCTGCATCCCTTGGAGGGTGTGCCACCACCCGTGGCTGTCATCCTCATCACAGCTGTCATCGCCTTGTTCACGGAGTTTGCCAGCAACACTGCCACTATTATCATCTTTCTGCCTGTCTTGGCAGAGCTGGTAAGGTCATCCCATGGCAAGACCAGCTTGTCCTTTGTCCCCTCCTTGCCCTGCCCCTTGGGTGGGCAGGTTTGTGTTGGGACAGGCACTGGGCAGTTTTCCTGCTCCTGGGCTTCGGGCTCTTCAAAACCCTCGGGAGCAACAAGCCCTGTAGCATAACGTGGACTCTGAAGGATAATAATCCTTCAGACTTTGTTGTGAGATAAGTGATTATTTATCACAGAGTGTGGGATAGGGCTCTGCACAGTCCACTGGCTATTTTCATCCTTTGATTCATCTGTTTTCAGCTCGAATCCCCAAGGTGCAATTTCTGTTCCTTTCTGGTTTTCCAGGCCATTCGTCTGAAAGTAAATCCCCTCTATTTAATGATACCAGGAACTATAGGATGCTCCTATGCATTCATGTTGCCAGTTTCAACACCTCCCAACTCAATTGCGTTTTCCTCTGGACATTTGATGGTCAAGGATATGGTAAGTTCCTTTAGATACATAAAATGATGAAAACAATCAGCCTGAGTGTTTATAGAAGGGATTTTTCTGGATTGTTAGTACTTCAATATGTAGTAAAGTGAGAAAACAGAAGGCTGATACTGCTCTCAACAGTGTTTGAAGGCACAGGATGGAAGGAGCTCATATGAAGCTGAAATTTGGAGCCACCATGGCTCCAAATGGTGACAAAAGTGGTCTTGAATGTGCTCAGCAACCCCCAGCCCCTGGTCCTGTTCCTCTAGTGTCAGCAGCTCAACTTTCATAGGTTTCTGGATGCAGGAAAAGTTCCCCAGCTCAGAGAAATAAAGCTTATGAGTAAAATTAGGCTTAGTCCCAGTTCCTGCTCACATTCCTGAGGCTAAACAGATGTTAAAGCTTTTGATGGATCAAAGCTTGGTAAGCAGCTGCAGAATGGCCTTTGTGGCTTTAAGCCTGCTTAAGATGTTGCTAATATTAACAGCAATTAAGCCTTCCATTTTTATAATGTTTGCATTCAAATAGCTTCGTGCTTCACATGCTGTAGATGTCCAGTCTAAACTCAACAGCTGTCTTTGTATTTCTTTTGTAGGCAAGAACTGGGTTGCTCATGAATCTTATGGGAGTTCTGCTTCTTAGCTTGGCTATGAACACGTGGGCCAAGAGCATCTTCCAGCTGGGGACCTTCCCTGCATGGGCCAACATCCATGCAGAAAATGCCACCTCACTTGTGACAGCTGTAGAAAATGTCACTTTAAGTGCACTAAATAAAATATGAACAAAGCCACCCCCGGGGAAGGACTCACTCACTTAGGACTGGGGCACTGGAATCATCAGAGTTTGCACAGGAGGAAAAGCCACGTGGCTGCTCACACTGTGTGGGACCTTCTGGTTTAATTTTATTTTTAGAAATCCTGGTCAGTGTCACAACATCCATTTGTTATTTTCTCTGGAGATCTTTCCCCACCTTCTGCAGGTACAAATCTGACTCTCCCAGAGTCCTTCTGTCATAGGTGGTTGTTAACTGGACAACCTGTAAGCATGGAGCATCTTTGTGTAGATGCCTGTCCCCCCATGAGAGCTGGCGAGCCTTGCTGCTCCAGCTTCTGATACCCTACCTCGTTTTGGAGAGCAGCCCTGGGAACAGGGTGGAGGCAACTGGATTATTTATGTGCAACCCAATGTGAGTGAGCGTATCAGAATCTGGCCGGGGAGAAGGCGGCGTGGCTGGGTGCTTCTGGCAGGGTGTAAGGATGGGATCTCATTGCCATCTCATGAGTAATTTTCTCATGGAGGATGAAGACTATTTCTTCAGGTTGGTGTGTGAAGGGATGACTCAGGAGATGTGTTGGTAGGACTCGGTGCATTGCTCCATGTTTTGGAAACTGGAAGGCCACAGTTTGTTTCCAAACATGCTCAATGTTTTGAAAAGCTGGGACAGCGGTTGCTGCCTGGTTCTTTGCACTGAGTACACGGATGGGGTTTGGGACCAAATTAATTTCTGACGTAACTTTGGACATCGGTGGTGTTTCACCGTTGGTAAATGTGGCCAGTCTTAGGTTTGTGAGATTGACTCACTCACAAATGACCCGCTAGTCACGGGTCAGTGGACAAGTTGCATTGGAATATTATTGACATTTCTTAAAAATAGGCTTTGATTCTTAACGTCTTTTTAAATCAGATTGCTTGGGTACTTTCAATGAAAGCATTGCAAATTGACTGTGATTTTAATCACCATTTTATCCGATTATTTTTATTTTATTTTCTGTAAGAATCTGAAATATTAAATCATCAGTCATTGAAATAGATGATTGAATGATAAAGGATCTGATTCTTGTGTTGTGGAAGGTGAGTGACTGGATCCCTGTGCTGGGACAGGTTTCTTGACAACGTAGACTGGTGGAGCTGACAAGATGAACTGGCCCGGGGTAGGGATCCAGCACATCCCCCCTGCTCCTGTGCTGCTGATAAACCCCCAGGGCCAGGTGGGAGGGCTGGCAGGGCGATGTTCACCAGCCACAGCTGCTGCTGCTGCAGGGGTTACCCTATGGGGGTTACCTTGGGGTCATGTGGCAGGTGGGGACTCGAGGGGGTTGAACCGAAATTGCCAAAACCAATTGAATGTGGAACTTTGATCAATTGAGTTAAAAAAAAGAAAATCCTTAATGTTCAAACAAAATCCGTAATGATTGTGGAAAACTTAAAATAAAGCACGTTGGTTAGCACGTCACATGGTCCTGTTTGCTCTGTAGATTGAGGGGAGAAAAGCAGAGCCTGAGCCTCCCCCCGCTCCAGCTTCATCCCTGATTTGGGCAGTGGCTCCCCAGGAGGAGCAGGAGGGCAGTGCAGTCCTGTTAAGCAGTGGAGCAATGGGAAAACCCCTGGCCCAGCATCTCAGGGCTGCTCTGCTAAAGAGCCTTTGAGCATACCCCAAATCCCTGTCCTGCTTGGCTGTGCTGGGTTTGGGCGCTGTCGTTCTGCTTGGATGTTCCTCATCGTGCCTTAGCAAAGATGGGCTGAATGGGAGGGGAACATTGCTCCCTGCAGTTTGCTTTTTCAGCCGGCTGTCCGTGAACAGGGATTGCTGTCCCGGGCCAGGGAACAGGGAACAGGGAACAGGCTGTGCCCGCAGGCGCCGCAGGAAGGAGCCCCGTGGTCCCACTGCCCTGAGCCGCTGGAGCCGCCGCTGCTGCTGCAGGGGATCCTCGCCAGCCACTGGGACAGAGCTGCCTCTGTCCCTGCAGCCTGGAGGACAGGCAGCAAGGGCTTTGGGATCATCCAGTCCCGAAGGGTGACATCCAGTCCAGCTCCAACACAGATGTTGGGGTCACAGGTTTGTTTATGGTCTCAGCTCCGACTTGGTGCATCCTCGGTGGTCGAATCCAGAATGGTTTTCCTTGGGCTTGAAAGCAGAGCTGAGACCACGGAGTTCGTGTAGAAGTCTCCAAAAACCACTTCCAGTGTCCTGGCAAGCCTTGGCACTGTCTATCCAGGGATCAGGAAGTGTTTCACAAATGCAGCCAGGGCAGATGTGTGATCTCTGGACCAGTGTGAGAAACTGAGGCAGAGAGGGGACAAGTGACTCACCCAAGGTCCACAATGAGGCCTTGGCACACCTGGGAAAGGTCTAAGAAGCACCTGGATCCTAAACCTCTTTAGTCCAAGACCTGTTTGCCAGCTGTGTCAGCAGCCCCTGTGTTTCCCAGGGCTTCTCAGAGGATCTGATTTAAGGCATGTGGACAACAGCATTACCTAATTCTGCTCTTTTATATCCAGGCATCTGTGAGAGCTGGACTAGTCTGGCATGCTTGAGTTTTAATTAATTTTTTTAAACAGAGGTTTTAAGATTTACTATTTCTGGGGTTCAAAGGTGAACAGGCCTGCATGAATAATTTCTGATTCCATTTGCTGCTGCTAGTACTAAGATTTGCCAAAAGCAGCTTTTAATGGCAAGTCAACCCCATTAGTCTTGAAGGGTCTGTGATATGTGTAGAGATATGAAAATTCCCAGGAAAGGGTATTTCAAATTCTGTAGTAACCTTCTATAACTCTGACTGTGTTATTTTAAAGGAACTTTGCTTGCCTATGCACCATTTCTCTAGGAATGTAAAAATCCAACAACCATCACAAAAGCCATTCACATTAGCAGCCTCCTTGTGAATTTTAATTAACAGGAAATGCCACTCACGCATTGAAATTCAACATCCAGAATATCTCTGCTTTACTCCTTTGATGTTCCCCATCCAGTCCTGGACCAACGTCCATATGTTCTCCTGAGACACTCGGAGGAAAATAATTTTGGTTTATTTACAGTAGGAAAGCATTTTGTCGTTGTCTTTTATCCCAGAAGCATTCGAGTTGCTTTGCAAACTGTTCACACGGAGGCAAACTGCTCTGTGGGTCCTTACAGCAGGGAGTGATTCCAGAGCTGTGCTCGTCAGTTTGCACTCAGCAGCGATGCTGGAATTTCAGGAGAGACAGGGAAAAATTCATGAAACAAACAAAAGTCCAGCATGAAAGGGAATTCAGCTATTAGAGGTTAGATAGCCTTGGTTCCCTTGTCACATTTATCCCTCATCAGTCACTGAAAGGATATTGCTGGGATTTTCCTATATTTCTACAGTAGTAACCTAAGAAGACGTGATCTGGCTCTGTGTTACTGTAAATTGTTCATTTGCACGTGATTTTAACAAGCAAACAACCACCCCTAATTGGTTAATCTTTCCCACACCCTCAATTCCTTAAATGGGCAGAATAACATGATCCACAAGTGCTGATGATACTGCCATGGAGAATTATCTTCAGACTTAAATCATTCTATTTCAGCCCTTCATTCATCTTCTTTCTCCAGTCATTTTCTTAAGCTGTATAGGTCATTCACCCCACCCTCCACCTGGGGCACAGTGTCACCGTGACAAGGTTACACTGTCACCACAGGTTGGACTTGCAGGTGTCTTGGCACAGGCCCACCCCGAACACTGCAGTCTGCAATCAGAACTGAGTTTAAAACCTCTGTGCTGGTGGGTACAAGCTCAGTCCTCATCCCTAGTCCAGGTAAAGCCAGGCTCTGCTTCCTGGCAACGATGCCAATGGAATCCTCTGCTGCCTAGTTCCAGCAAGCTGCTCACAGGCATGTGGGGCTCGGTTTCCTCCTGTAGTGCTAAAAAGTCAAAATTGGCGATGTTAGAAAATTTTAGAGCTTGAGCTCTACAGAGACTGGAGCTGGTCAAGAAAGCAAATCCCCTTTATACCATCTGGAAATGACACAGGGTGGGAAAAGGCACCTTGGAGCACCCCGGGAGGACACAGTGTTCCTCCTTATCTTCATCAGTTTTTCTTAGAACTCTCCCAACCGCTGAGTATTTTTTTTTTCAGAACCAAAATGAGCCAGACCTCAGGGTCCTTGAGCAGAGTGTGACCACAAGATGTCACAGTTGCTTCATTGCGATGTGTGGTCCTGCCTTTCCCGTGTCCCAGTCCTGCCCCTTTCCCACTCCCAGCCTTCACCTGCTGTTCTCCGGGTATCCCTGGGAACACACACGCTGGTATTGGAGTTTTCTGCTGCTGTGTTTTGTCTGTTGGGGTTTCTTTTTGGCAAAGCAGACTTGTTCATTGTGTTCGGGGGAAGGTTAGGCATTTATGTTTCTAGCTCATTTACAGGTAGTTCATGGTATAAAATTGAAGTTACCCCAGATTTATGCTCTTGCTCTAGGTCCAGCCAGCAGAGAACAATTTTGAGTTGAGCCAGAGGAAGAAATCTGACTTCAAACAAGCACTTCTTGGTGCTGCCAGAGTTACTGCTCAGTGTCCTCACAGACCTCAGGTGCCTTTGCCAGATGATGTAGCAGACTCAGAGAACACCACAATGTTGTGGACTTGAGAGGTTTTTGTTCTTTATAGCCTATTGCTAAATTTATTTTTTTTTTCTACCCCAGAAAGCAGCCTGCATAGCCTGGATGGGGTCCCAGGGGCTGATGCTAAGATCAGTTCGCTCTGAAGTAGAGTGAGAAAGCAGTTTAGTCGAAGAAGAAGCTGATGAGCCTTGCAGGATCCAGCTATGGGCATTTGGGTTGGTCCCTTATAGTGTGCACATTGAATTCAAGACCTAATTCATGGCCTGTGCAAGCAATTGCTATGGATGCTCCAAACAAACAGCACTTTCTTTCCCGCCCGCCTGGCTGGTGCCTCTTCCCGGCTGGAGCCAGGCAGAGTTTCTCATCCGGCCCCTGAGCTCCGGGGCACCAGGAGGAAAGCTTTGCTCCACCAGCCACACAGGAAAAACAAAACCCCAACTACAAAGAGGAGTTGTTGAGTGGAGCAGCGAGGGCACAAGGGACCTGGTGCCTGCAGGAAGGGCAGAGGAAGCAGACAGAGGTTTGTTCTGCTGTTGTGCTTGTCGTTCCTTTTCCTTCAATGCCTGCCACTGCTGTGGGCTCCAGCCATGTCCCCTGGGGAAGGTGCTGCTCTCCCACCTCTCTGGAGGGCAGAGCCCCACATGCTTTGTCCCCAGGGGTGGCCGGGACAGGGCTGACCTCCAGCCCTTTGCCCTTTCCCACCCAGGGGAGCATGAGAACATCCCGGGGGCCCGGCAGTTCCCAGCTGGTGGGAGGGCTTGGCTTGGGACAGCCCATGAGGGATGGGCTCAGTGGCAGCTGGGTGAGCTGTGTCACCTTTGCCCACAAATGGTGGCTTAGCATGAGAATGTCTGGCCAAGGCACAGGTTTGGTGGGAGCCAGGGAAGGCTCCTGTAACCCCTGAGCTCGTAACTGAGGAGCAAACACCATGCTTGGTCCTCATCTCCAGGTGAGCAGGTTTGGTGGCTGGAGCTCTGTGCTAGGCACATCCTGGGGGCCAGGCAAGTTGGGCTCTTGGGGACTGCACACCCTGGTCTGTACATCTGGGAGCGTCTCAGCAGTTTGGGAATCCTGACTGTGGCTGGGTTTTCTCTGCAGTGGATTTGCTGGCTATAGGGAATTCAGAAAGGTTCAAGTTTGAAACTACCTCTGCTAGGACTGTGAGATGAGCCTTGAAGCTGTCTGTGAGCCCTGCACACAGTTTCAGCAGGGACCAGCAGCCTGCCAGAACAGATGAGCAGTTACCAACTGGTTTGCTGGATCCTGCTGTGTCCTTTGTGCCATGACTGATGTCTGAAAGAGGAAAAGGTCCCTTTCCCTCTGAGAGAGATGCCAGCCCTGCTCGCTGCTTGCGGGTGGGCAGTGTGAGGAGTCATCTGATTTCCCCACAAGGAATGATGACACCCCAGGTTCCATATGATCCTGGTTCCATCTTCGTCAGCCCATGTGTCATTGACTCATTTTTTTTTCAGCTATGTGTCATTAGAAAAAGCCTTCTCTGCAATAACAGTAAGACCAGAAGAAGTGTGAAGCCCGAGCAGTGCTGTGCATCCTGGCACTGTTCTGTAGTGCTGTTATTCCCTGGGCTTCACTCACCAGGTTTTGCACACTTCAGGGATTGCTGGTGTTGCTGATCTGAACTGCTTTAAAACATCTTGGTTTTTGAGTCCTGGCTCTCTGGTGCTGCCTTGGTTTCCTACCCTGCCTCTCCTAACAGCCACATCCGGGATCCTCTCTCAGAGCAATAAGGCACTGGAACATGGAGAGTTTTCGGGCAAGTCTGGGGCACCTCACTGCCACTGGGTATGTAGAGACAGCTTTATTTCCCTCTCTGTCTTGATAGCTGTTGCATGGCTTTTCCACAGAAAACCTCCTTTCCTAGTTAAAACTGTCCCTCAAAGGATAGCTGAGGCTGCTGGCAAGCAGTGGGAGACAGGGATTGCCTGGCTGGGTTTAACCTTGGGGACAGGCTCTTCTCCCCTCCAGGTTTTCTGCTTTCCAGAGAGTCACTCCAGATGTGAGGCCTGAGAAATTATATTCTTTCCCAAATGTTTGTTTCCATTAGACATTTAAATAGCTTTATGGGACATTTCATCCTGTCTGTAGTGGTCAAATTCTTCTCCTTGGAGATTTCCTCTGGCACTGCAGCTTCAGTGTAAAACTGTTTTCTCTGTCTGTCACCCTTAAACATGTAGATTTGTGTTTGGCCTCCTCTTAAGATGCAGGGAGAGCACCACTCAACTGCCTCTCATCCATGTAACACCTTTTAAATACAGAGCTGGTCTAACAATTTCAACAGAAGCCAGCAGCCTCCTCTTTCTCCCTCCAACATCCTCTAACTAAGCACTAAAGCCTCAACCACTGCCAACAGGTTGGCCCCTCAGAATGACTCTATTATGGTTTTTATAGAATAACACAATGCTTTCCTGTGCTTGCATTAACGGAGGAGCAGTTGCATCGTACTTAGTACTTATTTTTCAAGAAATGCCTTGAACTCCCCCATCCTGCTGCTTCCAGGGGAGATCTCAGCCCCAGCTACTCGGGGAAGTTAGGAGGGAAGTAGAGAAGGGTGAGACCAGAGGCACTCAGAGGAGGACAGTACAAAGCCCCATAAGTGATCATTTCAAGAAAGCCCCCTAATTAGTGTTTATGAACTTCCTCTGCTAACACCCAGGTACTTGTTCTTTTTCCAGGATGAGAGCCCGTGTCTACTGTGAAGACTTTCTGTTCCCAAAGGTGCACAGAGCTGTGGCAGACCTGTGGTGGATTTACTCCAAACCTATCCCAGCAGATGGCAGGGAGCTGTGGACCTTGTTTCTGCAGTGTTCCTGCATTACAGTAGTGATAGGAGGCCTCTTTTACAACTGGATGTTTGCTTCCCTGGACTACTCCTGGCACCTCTCTGTTGCCATGGCCGTCTCCTTCAGTCTGCTCCTACTCCTGACCCTCCTTTTGGTGCATCCTGCCCGTTGTGTCTTCAGCATGATCATGCCCACGTTGGGCACCAAACAGGGCCGGAAGCTTCTCCTCTCAACCTGCATCATGATCGCAGTGGTGAACGTAACACCCAACATCATAAGCAACATTAAAACCATACTGCAGGTTATTGAGTGCATCTGCAAGAACTCCTCTGACAGTCTCCTGAACTCGACTGCCCTGCTAGAGAAAGTTTCCTGGGAGTTTGGGGATGCAATCCAAGAAACCGTTCATTCCATTTATAAGCCTATGAATGGACATTTTCGGTTTTCCTTGCTTCAGAACAGTTCCTTGATTTACCAAAAAATGCACCTTGCCAGTGAGAAAATTAGCAGAGAGTTCTTGTCTATTGAGGTACTGGTCAAAGACTCTATACGAGTAGCCAACAGACTGGCTGCTGGTTTCTTCATGCTCTATCTCTGTTTTGAGTCCACCTGGTATTTGAAAAATTACCTCACCAACCTCCGCTTTGACAATTTTTACATCACCAAGAAGCTGGAGCGTTTAGCCATGGACAGAAAAGCAGCTCATCTGCTGGTGGGCTCATCCAAAAAACTCATCCGACCAACAGGCTTGAGGCTGTCGTGGGAAGAAGTGGTGCTGTGCCTCGTGCAGGCCATGCCGGTCACTGTGGCCCTGATGCTGATGCTGGTGGTGGTGGCCATGGAGCACTTCTCGTTCAGCGTGGCAGACACGGCGGTGAGAAGGGCAGCTCAGTTCTCTGTGGTGCCCGTCACCCTCAGCATCAAATACAAGGTGAGTGCTGGGCTGTCCTGTCCTGTCCTGCGTGGGGACCCCACTCTGTGTCAGGGAGGTGGTGGTGGGGATTGCAGTCTTTGTACCCTTATTTGCACAATCCTGACTTCCCTCCCCAGCAGCCAGCTGGGTGAACAACAGGCTTTGGGGGAGGAGGCGGTGGCACCACCTCAGTTGCTCCTCCCAGTGTGTCAAAAAGCAGCAGACACTCTCCAAATTACAGCTCCTTGGGAGCTTGGAGGGGAGCAAAGAGTGTCTCATGCTGCAAAGACACTGCTGGCACCAGGCAGTCAGGTGTCCCTGTGTCTCCAGGTCCCTTCCCTAAGCAAGGTGGAGGAATGGGAGTCCCTTGGGCACTGTCCCCCCACTGCAGAGGGAAGGCAAGTCCAAAATGAAGGGGGCAGCTGATGAACACCAAGGATGTCTCCTCGTCTTACTGCACGGGCTGTTTCTGCAGTAGAAATCCCTGCTCCCTGGCTTTGTTGTCACCCCCTGCAATTCTTTTCACAAACCTTCCCAGTTTCTATTTCAATATTCTTTGGCTTGGTGCTTTAGCTTCCCTCTTCTGCCACACAGCCTGCCTCTCTCCCCAGCCCTAGGATCCTTAGTGCAGATACCTGCTTATGATGGATTTATAGGAAAACAATCAGGGCTTAGAAAAAGCCTCTACTATTCAGATATTCAGCCACTAATACCATGGCCTGGATGATGTCTTTCACCATAAATATCAGATAGGGAATGCGTGTTATGATCTCTATAACAGTGGATGAAGATATCAGATAGGGCTGGGTCTCACCATGCCCAGTACTCAGTGCCTGCACTTCACACTGTTACTTAGCCTGAAGTGTTCACTCTTCAATGTCCTTCTCTTAATGCTGTAACAGTGATTCCACACCCCCAGGCTGATGTTTCTGTTGTAAACAGTTGATTTTGGTTTCTTCATACCCCACTTACCTATTAACTCTCCTTATTTCAGGTTGAAATAGGGATCATGTCCTTTATATTCAAAGTCTTCGGACGTCCTTCTGAGGAATTACTACTCGGGGACTTCAACAGGACCTACCACCACCATCTGATCTTCAGCTCTGCCCACTGCAGGATCAGCCCCCCCACGCCTCCCAACCCCTCTGTGCTGCTCGTTGTGGGGCTGCTCTTCTGCATCCTCTACGCCACCGTGTTCCTGGAAACCTACGCACGCCGCCTGTGCCGGAAAATCGCAGCCTCCTTCTTCCAGAGCTGGGAGGAGGAGCGAGTGCTTTACCTCTACAGGAAACTGTCCAGGAGGCACAGGAAGGAGCAAAGCTGTGTGAAGAGCTAAGGGTCCTTTTGGAAATCAGGGGGATGTCTGACACCACCGCACAGGCTTCTGCCATGGGATCACACATTTAATTTTCCAGAGTTAGAGAAGTGTTTGGAGCCTGGGGAAAAAGTTGAAAAGTCACTTTGTTGCATTAATTTGAGAAAAATGGGCTCCATTTCCTTTTTTTTTAAATTTTTTTTTATTATCTAGAAAGTCTGGAGTCAGCTGTTGCAGGAATGGTGGGAGATGGCTCATAGGACTTGGGGCATATCTGCAGCATTAGGCAAGGCTAACTGGGAAATACATGGGAGTTAGGGTCAGGGAGGAGCTCATTTACCTTCTCCACCACATCTGTGCTGGAAGAAGTACACACTTCCTTTCTTTCTTAAGTTATACCTTCAGGCAACAAAAAAAAGGAAACTCATTTGACTTGATTAATTTAATTTTCGGTAAGTTTTTCTTTCAGGTATCGTGCACAGAAACCTGGGTAGACCGGATAAATTTAGGGGATAGTTTACTCACCAAAGAAAGTGTCACTTCAACCTGCTGAAGAAAATTAAAGACCAATATGACCATGTGCCAGGAGGCACATCCTGGGCATGGGTGGTGGTGGAAATCAGCACATGAGGACTTAACAAAATCTCTTCAAAATGGCTGTTCAAAATAAAATAGAAATAAAATAGCTGAAGGATCTCAGAAGAGACTGAGAACAGCCAATAAAGGTCAATTTGGGTGTCGATCTCTTTTCCCAAGTAAGAAGTGACAGGATGAGAGGAAACAGCCTCAAGTTGTGAGAGAGGTTTAGATTGGATATCAGGAAAAATTTCTTCAAGGTTTATCAAGCACTGGCACAGGCTGCCCAGGGCAGAGGCAGGGTCACCATCCCTGGAGGGATTTAAAAGACACATAGATGTGGCACTTGGGTTCAATGGTCCCTTGGCAGTGCTGGGTTAATGGTTGGACTTCATGGTTTTAAACGTTGGGTTGTTTCAAACTCAGAAACTGTGTTATTGTATCCAAATGAATAAATCCATCACGTGGGCAGCATCTGAAATGTGTTATTTTTGATAGAGGCAGGTTGGGCACCTCTGTAAGGGCAGGAGCCAGAGCAGGGGGAGATAAATCCCTGCCAGGTTAAAAACTAAGCAACTTCACAGCTTCATTTCTTCGAAGCATCTCTATTATTTTCCTCCCTTCTTCCATTAAAGTCTTCATTAAGCTAATTATTTGACATAATGCACCTCAATGAGATTAAATGACAGAAATTAAGTGGTAGCTGCTGCCAGATGCACCAAATTTTCTCATCTTCTGAGGTACTTGAAACAAGTTTGTTTGGATTATATTTTTTAGGCATCTATCTGACAAAACCCTGGTGAATTCATCTCCCCAGATTTCTTAATGCCCTGCTGTTCCAGTGATTGATCCAAGCACCTTTATGCCTCTACAGCAAGTGGGGACTTTGTCATGGTGTTTCTGTAGAAAATGCCCTGTGCTCTACTGCTCAGGTAAAAGCAAAAAGATTTCCACTGAGTAGCCAAAATTATCTGGAGCTGGGGTTTCAAATAGCTGGGAGGAGAAGAGAGAATCCCTTCAGACACAAACCATCCGAGCAGCATGTTGTCTTCCAACAAGAACAGCTCAAAAAGGAGTTTTTCCTCAGGAAGACTTATCTTTTTTTGACATCAGCCATGTTGTCCCTGGTGCCGAATTGGGCTGTCATGCTTTCCCCAGGCAGGGGAACTGGCAGGAGGCAGAGCTGCTGGAAATTGCTCTGCTCTCCTGAGAGACAGTGTTCCTCAGCCAGATAAAGGTGTAACAAAACAGAAAATATTACCATTCTAGAGCTGTATTGCCCACGGGAGGGGTGAGCTGCCTTGCCAGAGTTTGCTTGATGGTGCAATAGAGAAATGCTGAACAGATTAACCAGCAGGAAACATTAATTTATTCACATATTTTTCATTAAGTAGGACCAATGTACAAGTCTTGTTATTTGCTGAGGGATTTTCATCCCTCAGAGTCCCTCCATACTCACACCCTCGCTCCTGCTCGTTGGGGCTCTCGTTGCCTTTGTTTTCACTCAGCACATCCCTCCCATCCCAGGGGCAGGAGGAAATGGGGAGCGAGGCTTTGTCCTGTGTCACTGTCACCTGGGTCCTGAGTGTCCACCTCCTCCATGGGGAAAACCACTGCTGATCAGTGCTGCTCCTGCTTATTCACTCATTTGCTGTCCCTGACTGCAGGGAAGTATTTCACCACATCTGGCTTCTGGGTTTGGATATTCGTGAAGTGGAAAATTCAGGGTCAGAGCTTTGTGTGTGGTGAGGCAGAGGCAGGGCTGGAGTGCCCCAAGGGGGCTGGGGAGCGTTTGGTGATGGGCACCAAACTCCTTGCTGTTGCTCACTGGGGCCAATGCCAGCCCCTGATGCTGTGACCCTGCTGCCAGGGGCTTGTCACTCACTCAAATCTGCTTCAGCTGCCACCAGTGGAGATGTCACCCTGGATCTGTATCCACAGCTGCCACTTTTCCCAGGAGTTACCACCACGTGTGGAGCTGTCAGCCTGGCAGGACACACGGGGTGGGCCAGGCAGGTCTGTGTGCTGGCTTTCTTCTTTGCACTTATCGAGGTTTGAAGCTTCTTAATTATCTAGAGAAAAATTTTAATCAGAAGACAGAAAGGCCCATGGATTGCTTTTTCCTCTGCCAGTGCAACAAAGCCAGGGGACAGAAAGACACACACAGGACAAGTTCTACCCTGAAGCCCCCGATTCCCCTGGAATTTTGTGGTGTATTTTAGTGAAGGGATGGAGGTAAACTCACTCCATTTCCTCAGCCTCATGTATATTAGGTAAAATATATGCTAAGTTCCTGCTTATGGCTGGCTGGCAGGCAAGAATGAATGGCCTTAATATTCTGAGGTGCAAGTGTAAATAATTCAGCTCAGACAGTCTCTAGAAAAGATCTCATTCATAGCAACAAATCTGCATCTACCGGAGCAGACAGGCAAGCAAACAAAAACTTCTCTCCAGAAGTATTTCCTGATTTTTAAGCAAACTCCATTTTTACTGCATTTGTCCTACTTATAGCATTTGCAAATTCCATTTTTTATTGCATTTATCCTACCTATAGTATTTGCACTGTAATTGTAACGGAGAAGAGACACTTTCATGCACCAAACTTTAGAAAAGGAAATATTAATGGACATAAGTAAAAGCAAAAAAGCTGCTTCATAGCATTGTGCATATAATTCATAGTGAGATTTTCCCAGGTCCTGGCTCCTTCAAATGTAGATTGTGTCAGGGTTTCACTCTGAACTCAGTACCTCACATTTTGCAATAGAAAATTTCCAAATTAGTTGTAACAGGCCTTTATCCTGCAACACAAATAGTAGAAATGAGGTAGAAGCAATGCTGGTTATCCCAAAAGGCTGCTAAAAGCTGGAAAATGTGGGTACGGAAGTCAATCCTCCAGGCACGTTTCTTGGTCCCCTGATTTCCAGAACTCCGAGCACATCACTGATTCTCACTCTTCAGCCTCCCCGTCCAGCCCTGGGATGTGTGACTCCAGCAAGCAGCTCCAGGGTTCACAGGATAACCTTGGCACGCTGAGGAGATGCTGAGGAAATTGAGTCAGTTCACCTCCATCCCTTCACAGCGCTTCCCAAGGACTGAGGCAGAGGCAGTTCTGTATTTCTTTGCTGAGGAGAAAAATATTAAATTGCCAGAAGAGATGTTTTCAACACACAAACTTAACATAAAAAAGCACCAGGATTTCACACATTTCTTACTTAGATGCTATTCCAGTCGAACATACTGTAATTGCTCATCCTACCTGGAAGCAGCTGCAGAGATGCTTTCATATACAAGAAGGAAGAAAGGCCAATTCTGGGAATTTATTTCCCAAGAGATTTAAAATGAAAAGGCCAGCGGTCTGACCAGTCAGGGGTGATCCAGAGCTTGGATAGGAGGTTTGCCTTTGAAATAGGTTGAGAAACTGAAACAGTCAATTTGAAAGGCTGAAAGCTTCCTCTTTTGCATTAGGAATTGTGCTGTTCAGACAATAAAGTGGGAACTCTCTGAATTATGAGAAGGAGCAGGTCAAGCCGAGGCTGTGGCTGGGATGAGATGAATCCCTTTACCAGGGGAGGGAAGAAATTGTTCCATGTGCCCAATGCTTGGTGCTCTGCACTGCCAGGGCATCAGCAATGCCAGGTTCACACCAACAGTGAGGGAGGGAGGAACTTTGGTCCCATCTAGACCTTTCCTAAAAATAGATGCCTAAAACCATGTGAGTTTTGCTCTCTCAGGAGCAGCTGGTGATGCACGTGTGGTCCTGGCTCTGTGAGAGGTGAGTATGGTGCTCTTGATGGGGCTGATGGGAGGAAGGAGCTTTCTCTGGCATTAGAACAAATTCCTCTAAGAGCAGGAAGAGATTTGCCCTCTGTCTGGACACTGCAATGAGCAGTGCACACAGGAAAGACTAAAAAAATATTTGAAACCACAAATTGGGTGGAGGCTCCTGAGAAGCAAGAGCTGCTGCAATTTCACCATCTGTTCTTTCAGACTAACCAGGGCAGCTCTGAGGAGTGAAGGCAGATGGATCAGAGACATATTTTTGGGGGAAGATCTGCAGCAGCAGGACCAGAGAGGCCAGCTTTAGTCGGGCTTTTTTCTGTCCTTTCATGCCCTAGACAGCTGTGTGGGGCACAGCAATGGAGTTCAGTGACGAGAAATTTTACAGACACCATTTCCAATGTTTCCTGGGTGTTTGCATCAGTGCTGACTGAGAACTTGGAGCATTTTGTCACCCCATTTTGTCACACCTGCTTGGTGTGACATCCAGTCACGGTATGAGCCCCAGACCTGGATACCAAGTGAGGGTGGGCTTATGTTTCCTCCCTGATGCATGTCATGGCTCTGCCTGCATGGAAGGGGAGCAGGAGCAGAGCTGGAGGCTGCTGGGCTCTCCCAGGGCTGTGCTCATCAGGTGTGCAATGAGTGCTGTACCGAGTGCTTGTTCTTACAGAGTTATGCTGTTAACATTTAGATGTCACAGAATATGAAACAACCCGTAATTACAGTCTTAATTGTTCTGCCAGAGTTTTATTCTTTCATAATATTGCATGAAGAGCTTTTATCTCCCCTCAGCATTATTGTGACTATTATCCCCCCAGGACGCCCCTCCAGCACTGCACCACCCTGATTGCTATTCTGGGAGCTGCCTATCTCTGTCCTGACTCCAGGCACATCCTACCCTGCATTCTGTCCTCGGGATGAGCACTGGGGCGGGTGATTTAAGTAGGATGTGTCACAGACGGTGCCCAAAAGGCACATCAGAAGATGTGTCATTTTTCACAGCACAGCTCCAAGCCTTGCTGGTTCTGGCAAAGGCTCAGCTTTTGTTGCCCAAACCACAGTTTCCTCTTACAGACATCAAGACTCAGGACAGACTGGGACTCCCAGTGCTTCCACTCCTTTGTGCTGCCCTGAAAGCCAATGCTTCCACCTGCTTCTCTCTCCTTTTGCTCATCCAGGCAGAATTCCTGGAGGATTGGGCACACTGGAGCAGGTGGCAGAGTTTACTGGTGACAGCAAGAGCTGTGAACCCTGACCCGATGCCGTGGCCAATGCCCAAGCCCTGCAGGGGCCCTGGGGTGCACAGGTGATGCCATCCACGGACACCGGGCTCAGTGGGAGGGGAAGGGACACTTTGGGCCCATTCTCCCACGGCACTTTCAGGCTGCCACAGCCAGCCCAGAGCAGCACTGCTGGGTGGGGAATCCCCTGGCATGGAGGATGACAGCGTTTGCACAGGCTTTGTAAAACACATTGTGTCCTGTGCACACCTGGCCTCGCTCAAACCAAATGCCTGCAGCTATAGGGGTTTAAGAGTGAGGGGAAAGTGGCACCCCAAGACCTGCACAGAGCATCTTTTCCCATTCTGCTATTCTCTGCAGAGCTGGATAAATCTCCAGTGATTTGGTTCATTCACTTATCAAATCAGTCCAATGCACCTCATTTGCAATATCTGCTTGATAATTTTGGGGCAGTGAGAGGCTTTTCCCTTGAGGTCTCAGGCTGCGAACACAGCAAGGAAGCTGGGGAAGAGAGATGGGATAATTTTCCTGTTTGTGAAAGTGGCCCCACTTTGCTTTCTTTAAAAGCTCAAATTACTGTTATTAGCTGAAGAAAAATCACCAGTTCCTTTGTGTCCTGAAGGCATTTGCAAGACACTGTGCATCAGAGATTTAATAGCAACAGATCTTTAAAAGAGACTGTACAAACCAGAGAGGAGGGTACCCAAAAGCCAGGCGGAAACTCTGCCAGCGAGACAGGGAAGAGAGGATCCTGAGATGAACCATAGAGCTGCCTGTGCTCCCTGAACCTGCAATTAACAAACCATCCCTGTCCTCATATGAGCATGGGGAAGCATCATTTCCCTGTGAGAGCCTTGCCCCGGGCTCGATGTTACAATAAGAGGCTGGAGCTCCTTAAGCCTGGCACCACCAGGTTCCTCAGGCACCCACTGCCCGGGGGAAACGCTGCCTGTCCTGTTCCCCGAGGGAAGAGCCTGCAGATATTCTTCTCTTCAAGTCTGAAATGCTTTCACCCACAGAAATCCACATCACTGCCTTCCTCTTAATTGTTTTCAATTCCTTCAGTCTTCAACGCCCTCCTTAACGCTGTTCCTTTCCACATCGTTGGCACAGATGTGATGCAACCCAGGTCCATGAGCTGGTCCCTCTGGGGCTCTTCACAGAAATCAGTAGAAAAACACCAGAGGTTTTTTTTTTTACATTTTATTATTCATGAAGCACAAACCCAGATCGATTTTGCATGTTTAATTTGTTGACAGCTGCATTTTTTGCTTGATCTCTGAGGGCATTAACCCAGAAAGCCCCAAAGCAATTTACTTCTTGGCTGTGACTCCAAAACACGAAACAGGTGAAGGTGATTTTGACAGAACTTCTCTCTCCTTTGTCTTTCTGATGGAGCAATAACTGCTGCTTCTGTCAGACTGACTCATACCCCATCCCTATTGGCACTTGTCAGCCCTCAGGCTGCTTAGCAGAGTCCCCAGCACCTTCCTGCCTGGTCCCTGCTGAGCTTCAGGAGTGCAGAAGTGGGAATCACTCTCCCACCTCCACTTGCAATTCAAAATTTGGCCATTGCCTAGGGCCCTAAACCCCGTAACCAGTCTCTCAAAACCACTTGTGGTTTCTGTAATTCCTCTTCTCCACATTCACTGGCACCACACGGATGCAGCCTCTGTGCCCCAGCTCTAACAGCAGGAGTTTTATGGGTTTAATATTTGTAGGCTATGAAACCCCAGGGAATGGAAAGGAGTTTTTCACAGATTTAGGTAAGAGGATCACTTTCTTTTAACATTGTTTATTAAATATGAGAAGCCTCAGAGTTCTTTTCTGTTCATAGGACTAAGGGAGCTGCCCAGTGAGGCTGTGTGAGAGGGATGAGCTGCCAGTGTTAAACTGCCTGAGCACCTGGCCCGGGCACAGTGCTGCTAACCTGGCCATGGGGCTGCACAGACACCCCTTTCCAAAAACAGCCCTGCCAGCACCCAAGGACACGGCCATTCCCATGTGGGGACCTCAGGAAAATGAAGACCTCTCCTTCCTGATGTTTCAGAGAGTGGGTGGTGGCAGGTATTCACAGAGGATGGCAGTGCCAGGTGACGCCAGCAGAGAAGGAAATGCTGATGGGTGTTAAAAGAACAAAACATGGAATGTTAGTTTAAAAAATCAATGTCTTCAGCCATCAAAATATTTAGATTTAAGCCAAGTTGGAAGAAAATATTTTATGTAAGTGTCAAGCTGGGTAGCCTCTTAAATACATGCCTCAGTCACATCCTGAACATCACAGTTACTGAAGGAGTCTGTAGAGGGAATATTAACCAGGCATCACAGCAAACCTCACCATTTTGACAACAAAATCCCCCAGTGAGTGCATTGGGCAGAAACACATTGCCCCCCAGCCCAGCCCCAGGCTGGTGATGGACACAGACCAGCTCAGGGACTGGTAGGAGGAGCTGCTTCAGTGGGGTGATTTAATGCTGTTGTTATCTGCACTAATAACTGCTGGATTGTCAGTGCCATAGAGCAAAGCAGCCAGGGAAATAATTACCTGCAATTATCCTGCACAGTGTCCCAGCTTTGAGCCAAAACAAAAGCTTTTTCCAGTGTCTGCAGGAGTTTGTCTTGGTTTTGTTTTCTGATCCCACAAAGCCAGTTCCTGGAATGGGCTTGAGGAAGCAAATGAACCCCAGCTTCCCTCTCAGGACATTTGTGCCAGGTTTGTCCCTTCTCTCCCACACAGTTCCATGACACAGCCCACATTCTGAGGGCTCCCAGCATTGCTGCGAGACAGCAGCAGTGGGATGAAATGCTGGAGTTGTGTCTGTGTTAGAGTCACTCCAGAGCACCAAAACACGCAACCCCTTGGATTATGTGAGCAAACACCCATGCCCACACGTCCAGTTCTTCCCACAAAAGTTCAGTAAGGGACAGGAGCTGCCATGTATCCTGAATTTAGGGTTGTAGAGGGCAGGGGTGTGAGGCTGAGCAGAATACAGAGGACCTGGTGCAGGCTGCCAGTGGAGCCCTAAAGAAAACAAATGGAAAGAGAAGAAGAGAATAATTGTCCTTTAAAACTGACCCAAAAGTGAATGAAATGTCATGGGAAGTAGTGAAAAACTGCATGGATTGTCATCTGCCAAAGGACAGCTTAAGGTTTCCCAGAGCAAAGGGGAAAATACTATTTGCCACAGCAAGTCAAAGCCTGGGGACAATGCTGCTCCTTGGGCTGGGGCAAAAGGCATTTTATCCACCCAGGTTTGTGCAGCCCAACATTTAGAAATTTGCCTGTGAAGCCCTGGACTTGAATAATCCAGCATCAGAATGATCCTTCACACTTTGGATACACTCCTCAGTGTCTGGGATTAACAGGACACCACTGCCTGGAATTGAAATCTAATCTAATAAAAAAGACAGCTCTCCCCTTGTCGATTCCTCCACTTCACAGGTTAGGGGGCCCTTAGCAAAAGTGTTCTTTCAATTTGAAAATGCATTTTCTGACAGATTGCAGACACCTCAGGAGCAAGCATGGAGCTGGCAGCAAATTGTGGCTACTGCTGATGGTCAGGGAGACACTGGATCTCCCAATGTGACCATCTCGGAGATACCAGATACCCCAGCTTCATTGCTGGAAAGATTTGGGATCTCCCAGTCCAGGAGTGGGTAAACCTTCCCCCTAAGGAGTGACACTGTGCTTGTTTGGGACAGGGATGGTTACAGGAAAGACAGCACGAGGAGGTCACTACCCCATGTTCAGGGAAGGCATTCCTCTGCCCCAGCCCAAGGGAAGCAGGAAAGGCTGTGGATCTCACTGGCATCGCTCTGCTCCCATCCTCCTGAACATGAGGGATAAAGGACTCCTCATCCTCAGCTCTCCTTGCCCTGGGGGAACAGTGAAGCCTGTGGCTCGGCTGGGGACACTGGGCACCCACAGTCCGGGGTCCCAGAGCAGACCCACTCACTGCTGGGGCACTTTCAGCCTCTGCGCCTCCTCACCCCGGGATCTCTCACCTGCACCCCCCATCCCCTGCCTGGGCTCCTTCCTCCTCCTCCTCCTCCTCCCCGTCCGACTCAGCGGTGCGCTAGGACCCGGCGGAGGCAGGCGGGGGATGCCGGCGAGGGACGATGCGGGGTCCCGGGGATCGAGGTAGCCCTGGGGGGCTGTAGGCTGTCCTGGGGGAGTCCTGGTGGTTCCCGAGGGTCCCGGCGGCTAAGGGAAGTCCTGGAGGGTCCAGGGAGCCTGGGGGTTCTGGGCAGTCCCGGGTCCACAGGAGCTCCTGGAGGGTCCCGGGGACTGGAGGGATCCTGACCGCTCCCTGCCCCTCCAGGCGGAGAGTTTGCAGGGGAGAGGGATGCAAGGAGCGGGGCGGCTGCAAGATTTGGGGTGAATCGTGAAAAAAAAAGGGGAGGGACGAGCCGGGGTGGGCGGGAAGGCGGGGAGGGGGCTCGGGGGCAGCCCCGGCTCCCCGCTGCCACCGCAGGGTGCGCGGGGCTCCGCCGGTGGCTGCAGGCGCGATGGAGAACGGCTCGGCCAGCCCGGGAGCCGCGCTGGGCAGCGGCAACCAGAGCCTGGGCAGGATGCCCCGGCAGCCCCTGGAGCTGCAGGTGGTCACCATCCTGCTGGTGCTGCTCATCTGCGGCGCGGGCATCGCTGGCAACGCCATGGTGGTGCTGGTGGTGCTGCGCACCAAGCACATGGTGACCCCCACCAACTGCTACCTGGTGAGCCTGGCCGTGGCCGACCTCATCGTGCTGCTGGCGGCCGGGCTGCCCAACATCTCCGAAGTGGTGGCTTCTTGGGTGTACGGCTACGCCGGCTGCCTCTGCATCACCTACTTGCAGTACCTGGGCATCAACATCTCCGCCTGGTCCATCGCTGCCTTCACGGTGGAGCGGTACATCGCCATCTGCCACGCCATCAAGGCACAGCTCCTGTGCACCGTGTCCCGCGCCAAGCGCATCATCGCCTCGCTGTGGCTCTTCACCTCCCTCTATTGCCTCATGTGGTTCTTCCTGGTGGACACGACCCAGGTCACCTTCTCGGATGGGGCGCAGGTCATCTGTGGCTACCGGGTCTCCAGAAGCCTTTACATGCCCATTTACTTCTTGGATTTCGCTGTCTTCTATGTCATCCCACTGGGGCTGGCAACTGTCCTCTACGGCCTCATTGCCCGCATCCTCTTCGTGAGCCCCCTGCCCGGCACCCCGCAGCATTCCTTCCTGGCCTCCACGCACCAGGGCAGCTCCCTCAAGCTCTCTGGCCGGAGCAACAGGGGGGCCCTGAGCTCCCGCAAGCAGGTAGGGGCTCCCTGCTGTGCTGGGCACGCCGGGCTGCAGGCAGCACTGCCGGGGCTCAGGGCTTTGAGGGGCATTCTGGCGGGGGGCGAGGTGCCACAATACTTTGCTTCCCTTTGTGGAGGGAGTGGGGAGTGTTGGTTCGCTGCAGAAAAGCCCCTCAAGCCCAGCTGGGGTCTGGCAGCACAGATGGGCCCCCCCCTGCTTTGGTCGGGCTTGGTAGAGCAGGACAGGGCTTCAGCTGGGGAGAGGGAGGAGTGCGGGCACTTTGCTGGCTAATTAATTACTGATTGCATCCTCGAGGAGGACAGGGCTGGGTCATGTTATGGCAGTGGGACTCACCTCTTAGACAGTGTCCTGTGCAGGTGAACTCAGATTTACAGGAGCAGAGAGAAGGGAGAACTGTCTTCCCTCAGAGCCCCCCAGTCCCTGCAGCTGGGGGAGTCACCTCGGTGTCACAGTGGTGTGTTTGCATTTCGGGGATTCCTGTGTCTCTCAGCTGCCTGCTATCTCCCCGGTCCTTCTCCTCCTGCCTCCTTCTGTCCTCATTGCTCATCCTTCTCTGTTCACATGGACAATCACTGCCTCGTGTCCCATCTCTTTGGACAGGTCAATATCTAGACATGGGACAGTCAGGAAACCTTCCCATTCTGAATAGGCAGAAGCCTATTCAGCTTTCCTTTTAAAGGAAAGGGCTGAATCTGGGAGTTTGGCTTGAGTCCTTGAAATCATTAGTTCTTTTGTGATTTCCAGATAGCCCAAAGTAGACTTCAGCCTGCCCTAAAGTCCTCATGTTTCCATCTCAGTATCTTGTTGCCTTCCTTGCACAGGAACCTCCATTCCCCAGGAGAGATGAGTCAGGGTCACAGAGGGGAAGCAAACAGCACAGAGAACGTGTACTTCTTCATGAACTTCTAAATCTTTCCAGTTCAGCTTTTCCTCCCTTTTTTTTTTTTCCTAGCACTGAAAGGTTTAAAGCAAATGCTGACTTCTTCAAAAGCATTTGCCTGCTCTCCCATGGCCACTGGCTGCTGTGGGAGCCTCGGGCAGGGTGTTTGGCAGCGAGGGCTCTCAAGTGGTCCATGGATCTCTACTTCCAGAGCAGCTGCTGGAGGGGCTGTGCTGCTCCCCCGGCAGTGCTGTGCTGTGGAGTGGCACAGGGTGCTCCAGCATCATTAGGACAAGTGGCTGTTGGGGCAGGATGATGGGCACTCCAGCTCTTGGAAACATCTTGTGCTCTCTTTTCTGTTACACCAGGAGTTTACTTGAGATTGTCATTACCTCCTAAAATATCTTAGCATGCAAAGACTTCCCCTGAACGGCCTGACATCACAGTGCTGCCATCATAAGGAATAAAGATGGCACTAAGTTTTTAAACTGTAAAGCAGTTTTCCAGGCCTTCCATCTGGTGGGTGTCTGTAGCTCTGGAGGTTCCTCTGACCAGAGTACAGGCACTCACATCAGCATTCCTCCCCTGGCCTCTCTTTATAGGGGAACTGGCTCTTCCAGGTTCCATGCCCAGAGTTCCCTGGGAAAGTTCCTAAAGGGGCTATCTCAGAGGTGCCCACTTTTCTCCCTTGGCTGGATGGCTGGGGGAGCTTTTCTGTGGTTGTTCTCCTACACAGCCCCAGAACTGCACTGGTTTTGGGGTATGAAGATGCTGCTGTTCTCTTACTGGTGCTTCTAAAAGCACTTAAGTCCAGAGCAGGACAACACAAGGTGTGAGCTTTGCTGTATTTATCACTTCTCCAGACACCTCGAAGTGCACATTTCATCTCCCGGAGAGGGACCACTAGAGGGAGTGGGATTCCTAAAAAAGGATGTACAGCTCAGGATGATGGTGCAGGATCAAGGAGGGAGGATACTGGCTGAGGCTTCCAGGACGGGGGCAGAGGCTGGACAGAGCTTTGTGAGACAACACTTGTACCTTCTCTCATATCTTTCCCAAAAGGCAACAAATTGTGGCAACAAACAAGCTTCACCCAGCACTCACGGTATCACTCTGAGATCTTATTTTTGGAAGTGTCCTCACATTTCCATTAAACCACACACAGCAAACCCCTTCTATTTTGGCCTCAGCTTGGTAATAGTCCCTTTCCTCCAGAGAAAGTTTTGTTGCCACTACCAATGACCCCCAGTTTCTACTCATGGCATTACAGGAAGGCATAGTTTCTTCTGATGAAGTAAAAAAGCGCTCCAAAAAAAGCTGAGAGACTCTAAATGTGATCTCAGTGTTTATGTCCATACTAAGAACTGGATTATTGCACAACTCCCCTTCTGACTTTTGAAACAGCACTGCCTAGATATGCATGTGGCATCAGTGTTCAGTCATACTTTCCTCCTTGGGTACACGTGTATTTTATTAGTATTTGTTGGAGGAGGATTGTCACTTACCAGAAATAGCTTTTGAAATAATTAAGATGACTGGTGTTTCAGTGCAAAACCCCAATTTCCTAAACAAGCTTACGTTGAGCTGAGGGCCATTACTACTCACTTCCAAGTTCTCAGTTTCTTTTTGTTCCAAATATGTTTATGTAGTACTTCCCTAGTGTGCTGAAAATTAAAATAACCCATGGCCAATAGCTAAGTAACCCCTATCAGCACAAGTAGTACAGGATTCCTGACGGTCTCCTCTGCTTCCAGGGTTGCTCTGTACCAGGAGCCTATTCCCTGGAACAATATAGGTGGTGTAGGAAACCAGGAAACCGTAGGGAAGGAGATGAGGTATATCCCATGACTCCCCTAAAAACGAAGTCTCCACCTTTAGACAAGTATTTTCCCCATCCATTTACTGTTATGTACAATTTCCAAATTTGCTTTCTGGTACAGAAATTCCCATGGTTATCCCAGCCCATTTCCAGGATGGTGAATATTTTTTCTAAAGAGTTTTAAAGGCTCTTCAGTGGTAGATGAAAATCTGTAATTTCAGGTTTTATTTAGGCAAAATGATTTCCTGATTAAAGTGGTTTCAGCAAGAAATAGCTCCATGGCTTGGGTGTTTCTTTTAAATGCTTAGAGAGAGGAATTAGCTGTTTGCACCACTTCTCCAGGTGGGAAAGTTCTGCTGGAGATTTAGCACCATCTGGCTATTTGTGTTTTTGCATCTCCCCACCATCAAGGTGACCAAGATGCTGGCTGTCGTGGTGGCCCTCTTTGCCGTGCTGTGGCTGCCTTACCGTGCCCTGGTGGTGGTGAACTCCTTCGTGGACCCTCCCTACCTGAACACCTGGTTCCTCCTCTTCTGCCGCCTGTGCATCTACCTGAACAGTGCCATCAACCCCATCATCTACAACCTCATGTCACAGAAGTTCAGGGCTGCCTTCAGGAAGTTATACAAGTGCCAGGAGAAGAGTGCTGAACAGCCTGCCCCGACCACCACCCCAGTGTACTACAGCGCTGTGAAGGACTGTTCTCATGACAGCTCTGACCACAACCTCACCGAGCAGGAGGATCTGAGCAGACTCCCTGCTCCTGCAAAGAAGAACAAACAAATCCTGTGAGCCTGAAACAACGCAGGCAGTGGGAGCTATGCGGCTGTACACACTCTGCTGGGAGAGTGCCAAGAGGAATTGCTTTGGCATTGCAGCAAGCTTCATTCAGTACTTCTTCAGGGCATTTAACAAAACATATTGTTATAGGCAAATTAATTTGCTTTTCCTTAACGCTAATTGATTCTTGTTTGGTGAAGCGTTAGGCACATGTCAATATTTAGCATCAATATTTAAATATAGCAGTGCAACCCCATTTTGTGTTACATGCGAGTGCTGAGCTGGGCCAAAGCATTGAAAGGAATCCCAGGAACAGAAGGGCATTCAAGGAAAAAAATATACCTCTTTTTAGTGTGAGTCTCTCCTACCCAAATTGACGTGCCTGTAACACAGACATCCCATGGAAGCTGCTCCTCTGGAGTCCTTTTGAAGTTAATGGGGACAGTTAGGCACTTCCACATGTCTCCTCCCATCTCAGCACTTCCCTGTGAGGAATACACATCCCTACAGAGGAGATGAATGCCTCCAAGATGTGACTACTTCTGGCCATTGACTGTAAAGGGACTCTCAGGGGAGACTCCTATACTAGGAATAACCAAATTTGGGTGTCATGAACTTCATGTCATGTCTCTGGAAATATTGCAGTGCTGGTAGCACAGAAACCCAAGGTCCAGACCAGTTGGATTTGCTACAATGAACAAACTAACAATGAACAAACTAATAAGTGAGTGTTTCCTAATGTAACAGAAGAACTTCCAGCATTGTGGTCTGAGTTTCTTTTGGATAATGCTACCTTTCCTGTCCAAATTCCTCTGGTTGCTCCAGCTGGAAACTGTACTCTTGTCCTGTAAGCCCCAGTGTGGTGTAGCCATGTACCACAGAGCAGTGTTGCTCTCTGCCCCCGCTACAGTTGCATTTCAATGGCAGGTGAAGAAATTCTCTTATTTCCTGGGAATAACTTGTGAAGTCCATTGAATGTTTTGTGATTGTGACACAAATATTTATTGCTGCTATCATCTTGTAAGCAAAGTAGATACTCATACCCTGCAGCATCCAGGAGACCAGTCCAAGGACACTTGCCCCAGACTTGCAAGAGACTATCTGGACTATGAGAAAAATTAAAAAGATTACACATGAGCCAAACCCTAGGGCTCTTGCCAAATAAAACAAGTGTCTGCCACCAGTAAACCTCAAGTGACTGTGAAGTATTACTTGAACAGCCAGTGCAGCCTCACTAGTCAACACCGGCTTTCACCAAACTCTTGTGTTAAAAGAGCTTAGAATTTTGCATCCACTTGGGAAAATATGTGTGTGACATTTTCAAGAGCACAAGATGTTAATTAACCATTCTACATCTACAGGAAATCACTTCGCTGGGTGAGGCAGGACAAGACCTCAAGTCCCCTCAATGTGTTGGAACTGTCCAGGACCTATTTTGTTGTGTTTAGGGAGGTTTTTCATGTATGATTATTATATTGCATGTTATTAAATCATCTACGTTTCCCCTAAAATAGCTATAGGATGAGGGAAGAGAACATTGGCTTTTTGCAATTATTTTAAATATAATGCATTTGGAATTTAAGGATTCATGCTATTTTTGCACTGTTTTGTGTATATTATGAATTTAGGAACAGAGCTCCCATATATTGTTAAGAAAGTTCTGCACAGAGATTTGGGATTTACTTCTTGAAGAAAATGGAGATGTTTTTGCTAATGTGAGGATTTGCTTGTAACAACCTTTTTTATAGTACAGACTTTTTTTTCCTCTTAGAACAGGATTTTGCTTAGCAGCTCAGAACAAGCCATTGATAAAAGCATCTGCAGACAAACCAGAGCAGTAAAGATCAGGGTAAGGTGGAGAAGAGGGAAGGGGTGACTGCTGGTGCTTCCCTGGGGCCTTGAGCACAGGCAGCACCTTCTCGGGGATGGGCTGTCCTGTGTCCTCCAGCCCTTCACCCTGAAGCTGCGAGTGCAGAGAGCTGGATGTCGGAAGAGGATTTACTGTCGGAGCTTGGAAACCCACCTAAGGCATTTCCTGACCTAAGGCATTTCTCAGGCATGGGACGTGCAGTTTGACAGATGGCTTTGAAGTCTGCGAACACAAAGAGCAGCTCAATTCTGAAGCATCTCCAGCAGGATGTTTTCCACCTCATCATCACATTTCCAATCTTCACTCTTTCCCTTTGTGCTTCTCCCCCCAGAGAGAGACACCCTAAAAGCACTATTCTCTTAATTAAATTTCAGCCTCAGGCCAACAGCTAATTGATAGCTCTGAAATACTTGTTCAACATACTTGAGATTCAATTAAAATTGAATCTCTTCTCCCCTTTCTGCTCTTAGCTGCCAAGTACTGCATGACCCTTCGCTATTTTTTGAGAAGTAGTTGCCAGATAAATTCTCCTGGAACTACGAGATCTCCAACAAATGCACCAGAGTGTTAAACTCTGTAGATGAGGAATGAGTTCCTGCTCCTTTCCCCTGCATGTGTTCTGGCACTTTAGGAGGAGCCGAGAGACTTTTAGGTGGAAGTGGAGGCAGAAGGTCAGCACTCAGCTTGCTAAAGAGATGCTGGTTGAGAGGACAGGCAGCTGCATGCTGCTGGGAAATAAATCACTAGCAGAAAGGAATTAAAAGAAGTAACTCATCACTGTAACTTCCTTTGGATATTCAGGGTCTGAATCAAAACCTTAATTCCTTATAAGAAATCAGAGAGCTCCCTTCAAGCATTACCTTGTACCTTGCAACATCCCACCATGCTCATAAAGTCTCAAGCTGTATTTTACCCTCAGCATTTATTTGTCTCAACAGCATGAGTGTGGGCTGTGAGTTTATAAACATGCTAGCAAATAAAGAATCTATTCCTCCTAAGTAATTTATCGCATTGAAGTGCAACTCAGCATGATCTAACCTGTTACTCTCCTAATTAAAGCTCATTATTTCTAACCCCTGCCCTTTCAGGGGTTGTTAACCTGGTAAAACACCATCTGGTTTCTTCAATTACAAACAAGTAAGTCCCCTGGCAGGAGAGGAGGGATCTGGCAGTGCTGCAGAGCACTGGGGTGAGGGGAAGAATTTGTGAGTAGAGCAGAGGGGGGGATGGAGGAGGCAGAGGCTTGGGGAAGAGCTGATGGGAGAGTGGTGAGTGAGGTCTCTGGGCCCAAAGAACCATGGGCTGGCTGAAGCTCTGGCATTCCTCAGGGAGTTTCAGTTTAGGAGACACCACATCCAGCACATTTACCTAAATTTGGCTGGTCCCAGTGATAGAGGCCAGCGATTGCCTGTATGCAGGGCATGGATGGGACCTCAGCAAGGGTTATTTACTCTGGCAAAACACACAGATTTAAGTAACTTACCAAAACCTGTGGTTAAAGCCCCTACCAGGTTGTCTTCTTACTTTGTCTCTAGATTTGGGAAATTGGGGAAACTGGGGAAATAGGGCATCTATGCCAGCCTGTGTCAGAGGAGAGTGGCCATGCAGGTGGTTTTTTGGGAGAGCCTCTCCCCTATGATGTTGGCCAGCACTCTGAAAGCCAGCCTGCCCCAGGGCCACGTTACGGAGTAACCCACAAAATACCAGCAGTTCCCTAAAAAAAGAGATTAAAAGGCACCCAGCACCTCCCTGCAACCAGAACAGGCTTCTACTCTGTGGTACCAGACCTTGTTACTAAGATAAAATAGTGGTACCTTTAAATGTATAATATTCAGATCACTGAAGTGGATGCTGAACATTTGTTTAAATTTTTAAGAGCCACAAAAATTGGTGGACCACACATTAGGGAAAGAATTGGAGGCAGCCCTTTTTCAATCTGGTCTGGCCTAGCTGCTTCTTTGAACTAATTAGTTCAAGCAGATCACAATTAAAGAGCTGCTAATAAAATATGGGTATAGTCCTACAGCAATATTAATGTAATCACTCACAGTTATTTGTTTATTTTGTAATTCCTGTTTCCCAAGGCTTCTGGAGGGCTCTTTGGCCAGCCCTGCCCACGGACCTGCCTCCAGGCTTGCACTCAGGGGTTGCTCCTCGGGACTCTTCAAACCAAGGCAGGAGTTCCAGGAGTGCCCTGGGACACGCAGCAGATCAATGCCTGCCTGTCCTGTGGGACTGACTTTAATTTACTAAAATATCCTCAGTTTAGCAGTTAACCAGCACTGCACATCTCTGCCCTGCCAGGGTCTAAATGAAGACTCCAATGGGAGGGCATTACCTGTGCCCCACATCTGGGGTGCTTTCCCTGATACCACCCAAGGGAGGGAACGTGATGGCAACACCACAGGTCCCTGTGCCATGGGTGATGGGCAGAAGTATTAAGGACAATCTGTGCTTTATAATTGCTGAATTTGCTTTAATAACCACCTTCTGAATTGGGCTCTGAGTGTGCTGTTTCTATAGAGACAGGGGATGCTGGGAGTGCACCAGCGGCCCCTCGATGCTATTCCAGTAGGGAATCAGTGCCTCAGAACACAAGCTGGGAAGCCTATAAAGGAGAGAGCCCTGGGGTGGTCCTGGTGCTCACATGGTTTTGAGGTCCTCAGCAAGGGCCCACGGTGCTCCCAAGCTGGCTGATCCTGTCCTTGTGGGCATGGTGTGGTGGTTGCTCAGAGGAAGTAAATTAAAAGCAACTTTTTCCAGCTGTGCAGTGCCAGCATTTCTGGCAGAAGAGCACAGGAGAGGGTGGCCACAGTATGGCCCCTTGCTGCCAGCCCCGAGCTGGGCATGGGATGCCCTTGCTGGTGGTGTCATTAATGCTCCTGGGACTCAAGCTAGCTTCCTTCAGGAAGGGTCCCGAAGCAAAGGCAGTGATGTGGAGCCAGACCCATTCCTGGTTCCTGGGCCAGAAAGGAGCACAGGAACCCTTCTGCACATTTCAGCACCTTCTCAGTGTCAGGGTCCCCTTCACCCCAGCTCTGACCCTTTCTCTTGCGCAAAGACGAAGACCAAAAGAGAGGGTTGCTCCTGAGAGCCCCCATGCCCCACAAGGCCAGTGGAGGACAACGTGGCTGTCCCCAGGCAGGTCACTGTCAAAGGACACTGGGGCTCAGATTGCACCTTCCCTCCTACCAGTGGAGGGTAAGGCTCCTGCTCTTCGACACAGGATCAGGCCAGTGCCTTTAGCCTAGTTCTCACATATCAGACACCTCCCTGCCTGCGCTAGGGGGCACTTGGCTGGACACTGCGGGGGTGTTATCCCTGAAACCAGCAGCTATTGAGGCAGAGAGCCCAGCACTGCTCCCCCCACCCTGGGGAAGGTGCAGGCTTTTCCTTCTGCTTTTATTAATACTTTTAAAGCAATGTGTCATTGCTTCAGCAGCGGGCCCACCTTCCTCCCTGCTGCCTCTGCCACACATGAGCCAAAGACCTGCTCCATTCATCAGCCTGAGATTTATGAGGTGCACAAGGCTCCAGTTACCCTGCTGCCCCCAACTGATGAATGAGATGGAGCTGGTTCCTTCCATACCAGAAGCAAAGCAAGCCCAGAGGAGAGTAAAGCCATCATTTCATCAAACTCAGCTCCTTAAGTCTTTACCAGGGTATGAAATCTTCTGCCACGAGACCCCTCACACCCACAGAAGCCAGGGGCAGCACTCCTGCCGAGGAAGGCTGAGCCTGCATCCCACCAGCCTCTCTGCACAGTCTGGCTTTGCTCATGTGAGACACTCCAGAAATAGAAAAAGGATTGAAGGTTTTGGCTACTCTGGATTCCTCGGGCCCCAGGGCCCTGCTGCCCTGGGCTGCTCCTGGGCTCTGCTCTTCCATCCTCCTCCATAAATCACCCAGCTGCCATTTCCCTCTAGCTTGTGCCTGGCTTTTCTCTTACCAGGATTGTTTCAAGAGGCTGAGCGAGAGGATGGGGCACAGGCAGTAGAGAATCACTCCTCCCCAAAGGCAGGAGGAGCAGCCGGTGACACACAGCTTGGAATGAACTTGGCAGCAGCACTGGGGTCAGGAGGCAGCACAGGGACTTGTCAGCGGCCATCTGTGTGGCCTGGGCAGGCTCTGGGCCAGTGAGCTGCCTTTTCTCCTGGCCCTGGGCAACCCCTGCCAGAGGCCAGCACGATGGGAGCACAAGAGTGTGCTCAGAAAGTTGCGGGGTCCTTAAAGGCTGCCTAAAAGCAGTTAGTGAAAACAACTCTCTTTGCAAAGTACCCCCATCAATAAAAAAATGCAAAATTTTGAAACAGGTAATTAAGAAAAAGCTAAAAAACATCCAGATGCCACCAATGAAATTCTGCATGACTCTATGCTTTAAGACTAGAGTGAATGTGTCAACATGGAAAGAAACCTGGAGATTCCCCTGCAAAAATCCACATGGATAGAGTGAGCAGATAACTGTTTATTATTGCACATAATCCAGCAGAACAACCGACAGAAAACTCTGGACAGTAGTACACAGATTGTAGTAAACAGCTTGCAAAATCTGTGATGAAGGTATTTTTGTGTGAAGAGTGAAAGGCATCTGCATCTTTGTAAGACCTGAAAAGTATAACACAAAATCCTAGTCAGTTTTGAAAGCATGCAGTTTGAGGTAAATCTGGTATTTTGCATCTATGAAAATGAAATTCCTAAGGGGCTCTCTCTCTATGTATATATATCCATATTTCAGTGCAATATGGATACAGTTATGCGTCACATAAAAGCAAATCTACCTACTTTTCTCAGAAGGTTACTAAGAGGAAAGCACATTACCAAGTGCATATCACATGCATAAAAAATAGGGAGGGGAAGGAATTACCTTAGCACTGTTGAAAAAGATCCATTTTTGTGCTTAGTGATAAATAAAAGCCCCTCAGGTCTCTCAATGGAAATTGTCTTGGTGGTGAATAAAGGCAGTTGGCATACTGAAACTGCAGAGTTGGCAAGCGAATGCCAGCAAATGGAGATAAAACGTCAAAGGCAGCAGAGCCTGGGGTTTGCAATACATTTATATTCAAGGAAAGAAAAAAAAAAGAAAATAAGCAAATTGCTACTAAACTAAGCTCTGTAGAAGTGTAGATGATGCTGCACAGCTTTCTCAGGACTGGTACAGCCACATGGCTTTTAGGAAAGGATCACATTCACTTCTCCCACACTTAATACCACGTATTTGCTACTGTGGCAATGTTCCTGAGTGAATAAGGTTCAAAAATAGACTTGGTTCACAAAGAAAAGTACTGAATTATTCTCACTCTCTCATGCCATAACTATAGTAGATAAATTAGGCTGGTTTTGCCCCATGTCTCCAGTGAGTGTAAACCCCTGTGTCTGCCACTCCATCTCTGAAATCCTTTCAGACTGACCTTTGAAGCAGACCAGGCATCTGTTTTTATCCTTAACTATCATTTCCCCATTCTTTCCAGTCCAACAAGGTTTTCCCACCCAGTCCTGTGCTGTGGGACTTCAGGATACACAGAGGTGCACAACCAACTATAAATAACATCTCTGATTATCTTAAAAAGGGATAGAAAATACATATTGCTCTTAAAAGAAGGAAGAAACATGTCCAAGCACTCAGCCTCACACTAAACTGTAACTTCATCTGTGCCGACTTTCTAAGCTCGCACTGCTAAGGATCAGAGCGGATCATGGTGGAAAAAATCTCCTTCCAAAGGTCACTCCCTGACACAGCTTTGGGAAAATCGGTGCAAATTGCCCAGGCCTCTCAGCCTCGCACACACGAGCAACAGCTACAACTGCCCCACTGTACTCTGCTGCTGCTGAAAGCCTGGCTGCTGCATATTGCTGAGCCCGACACCCAAATACACTGCAGTCACTGCACCTTTTTTCTTTCAGGAATAAGGTAACCTTTCCTACGATAGCCACCCTGCATCCTCTGCCTGGGAAGTCTGTTAGCTCGGTGCAATGAGAGCCCAGGACCCCCCCACAGCCCAGCACACCAAGGGGAGTAACCTGCAGCTGTACGGAGGCATTTTCAGCAATAACCTCCTTGTCACTGTTACTCACAACATTTTCTTAGAAAAAAAGGGGTAAAGGGACAAATTCAGCACACCTTCCTTTCCCGTTACAGCAGGAAGCCACCCACTGCAAGACACTTCTGTGTAGAGCACTGCTGGTGGCAAGAGAGCGCTTGGATGGTGCCTGGTCCCAGAACAGGCCCCATTTCCACCCACAGCACCCCCACAGGCACCAACAGCCTTGGATCCACCAGTCCCTCACACCCCACCCCGCGGCCCCATCCGTGGTGCATCCATGGGCAGGACTCGGGTCACACTTCAACAAGCCCAATTTCAACTTGCTCCCCCTCTCAGTCCTCCATACATGGAAAATGATGCCAGGTGACAGGGGAAAGGAAAGACTTTTTGTTCATCCCTTTGGATGATTTCCAAGCATGGAGAGCAGCGTCGTCCACCCTGAGCCATGGCGTGGCTCTCATGAGTCATTCTGGTTGCTGTATTGCTTCATCTCCATTTCATGGATGATAATCTTTGGAAAATCTCTGACACCGAGTCAACCAAGGGAGTTAGAAAATACATCAGTGTGCACGCATGAGACCTTCTCACTCATTTTCCTACAGCTACAGATAAATCCCTCATCCCTGGCACGGCAGGACAGTTGATGGCTTCGGTGAGAATAATTTAAGGCAACTGCTATTTTATACAAAGAAGAGGAGACCACAGAGCAGAAACCCTGGCTTTTCCTTGGTAGACTGCAGAGGCCAGCCACAGCCTGAGAGCAGGAAACTGAACTGATCTTCAGACACTCTGGTTTAAGGTTGATATTTGCAATGCAACCTTGGGATCTCAAGTCCTCCTCTTAGGTGTTTCCAGGTGGCTGAGCTTTAATCCCCGCCAAGGTCTGAGGTCTCCACCAGCAGCACCGCCTGTCCAGACAAAGATAAATGGGAGAGTCAAGGGAGAGCAAAACACATGACCAACACATTACCACAGCTGTCTGCAAGGCTTTCACCTGTGCAGGCTGAGTGAGACTAATAACACAACAGAAAGCAGTGCCCAGCACAGCAGTTTTGCCCCCCAGGAGGCCTCAGGAAGGCAGCCTAACATCCTCACAGGGGCTTGGGAGGTGCCTCTTGTGTTACGTTCACATGAGGCTCAAGGGTCAGGTTCAGCCTTGACAGCAGATTTTTTTTTAAATATTTGAGCCCAAGGTGACAGAAATCTTGTGCAAGCTCAGGACATATTCTTGTCCATAGGAGCCCTGCAGGCACAGGAAACCTCACAAGATTTTATTGCCACCAAATCCAAACGCAAACCCTTATCCCAATTCAAGTGGAAGGCCAGAGCGAGCTCCAGTTTAACCTTAGTCTAATAGACATCTTGGCTCATGTTTAGTAAAACAATTACTAAACCACAGTAACAACTGCTGAAGAACTAGCACTGGTGCAATTAAAGCTGCAGATTTCACAATTTCGTATTTTCTATATGTTCTTGCCTCTTATTAGTCTGAGTGACAAGAAATACAACAACGCATTATTTACCTGGCAGCAGCCACTTTGGAACAGCAAATTGAAAGTGTTTCTTGAAGCATATTTGCAGCAAACAAATTTCAAATTTAACATCACACAGTCTTGCACTGGAAGTCTCGCTCCATGAAATACGCCCATGGTAGTGGGAAGGCAAAACTGTATGGTGGGACTGTATCCCATCAACACAGTCTGTGTTCTTAATTTTGAGGAAATTTATGAAACTATGAAATAATTTCATGCAATAACTTTATGACATTTTATGAAAAGTGAGTCAATCTTAAAACATCCAGTGACATCTACAAATTGAGGATAAAATCTCATTCTGCTTCTTACCTTGTTCAAGAGGCTCATCATGTCAAAAAATGTACAAATAGGATGGCCAGACCAATGTTCAGTAAGATGACCATGCAGATCACGATTGTGTTAGGTCCCTGAAGGAAAAACCCAAACCAGAGTATTACACACCACGGCTCCAGGGGAGGAGACAGACACAGCTTGATTCTGCTGTTCAAAAATACCACAGTCGCCCCCTCCCGATGCACTGAAAACTGGCACTTAACAACCAGCCTGAATTTCAAACTAGTGGAATGTTTATCCTATCCTATTCTTACTTCTTCCCTGCAAATTCATTTGAAGGAGGTTAAATCAGGCTTCTTTTTCAGCTAAATTAGATCAAAGGAGACCCTGACCACAGGAACATGAACTGCTGATTCCATGTCAGGCTGCTTCTTCCAACTCCCTTTTCCATCCACATTGCCTGTGTTTGTAAAATTACCATTTTTAATATCATAGAAAGCTTTGGTTTGGAAGGGGACCCTGAAGATCATCTATTCCAAACCCCAACAAATGAACCCATGTCAGATTGCTGTAATTTCAGACCAAAGTATTTCCAAGATGTGCTTTTCTAAAGTCACATCGGAATCATTCACATCCAAAGGGCTGCAAGATGGGACTCAGAGGGCTAATAAAATGTCTGGGTTTCCAGCTGTATTTGCTAAGAGCAAAATTGAGTTTCAGTTATTATATTTTAAATCTGGGAAATTGGCTGGTGATTCAACACCACAGATCAGCTCGTGAGGTGCCCCTATAGCAAAAAAAAGTAAATGTAACAGGTAAAAGAGAAACACACTCAAGCTTTTCCTGGTTTTTTTTCCCCCAACTTTCACATCCAAGTTGGCTGGTAATGAGGTGGGAAAAGAAGGTGAGAAAAGTGTATAAAATTAATTGGAAGATTCCTGGTTTTGCACAAATTTCGAAATACTCCGTGTCTGAAAGCATAACTGCCCAGGTAAAGAGAAGAGGTCAAAATCGGAGGGTTAGGGATGTCAGGCCAAGCACCCACGGCGGGGGAGGCTGGGAAGGTGGCAGGAGAGGGGATACCAACACTCTCCTCCAGCGGGCTCTAGGATCCCAAAAAGAGCCTCTGGGCACCACTCGGGGCCCACTGCAGCCCCAGGCCCATGGGCTGTGCATCCCTCTGCGTCCTGCCAGACCTCATGGGGAACAATAAAGAAACGGCAAAGGTGGTTCCCAGGGGGCTCCCAGGGATGCCCCACGTCACCTCTTCGCACTCCTCCGCTTTCTGTGCTGCCACCACTGCCGCCACCTGGGCCGGGCCGCGCCTGGCCCCCGCCTTGGGCTCGGTCCGGCCCGGTGCCCTGGCCTCAGTCTTCCTGTCGGCCGCGGGCTCAGCCCGGCCCACGGCCCTGCGCTCGGGGCTGGGGCGCTGCTGCGGCTCCTTGGGGCGAGGCGGCTCCGGCTTGGCCTCTGCCACGACCGATGGCTTCTCCTCCCGGCCCTGTGGTGGGCCAGGGGTGCCCCCTCGACGCTGGGGCTCCCCCCGGGGCTCCGGGGAGGGCGGCTCATTCTCAGGGAACTGCTCCTCCTCATAGTCCGTGGCGGGGGTGACCGGGGATGTCCGGACGGCGTAGCTGTGGTAGCCCTTGAAGAGCTCGACGTCGGGCTCGCGCGCCATGCGCTGCAGCGGCCCGATCTCCATCTGCTCGCCGGGGCGGCCGCGGCCCCGCGAGGCCGGGCGACCCTCGCCCTCGGAGGGTGCTGGGCTCCCGCCGCCTGCCCGCCCGCCCGCCTC